>OY253744.1:17867658-18466582 GCA_958009045.1 Oxytorus armatus
GATCGAAGTTGGCACCTCGAAAAAAAAGCGCGTGGGTGGCCCCGGTGATTTTGGCTCTTGATGTTATCTGAAATCAAATATTCTTGATAATTCTTAATCTATAGACATGTCATTCTGGTCGGAACTACTGAAGTTACATTTCATGGATAAATAACAAAATGGAAAAGGACGTTTTTTTCCAAACTCCGCCATTTTGTTATTTATCTATGAAATTGAATTTCAGTAGTTCCGACCAGAATGACATGTCTATAAATTAAGAATTATCAAGAATTTTTGATTTCAGATATCATCAAGAGCCAAAATCACTGGGGCCACCCACGCGCTTTTTTTTCGAGGTGCCAACTTCGATCAATAATAATAATAATAACAAACTATTAAATTTTTTCAAGAAAATTTTTTTTTGTAGCTTTAATATGTAAATAAAAACATCCTAAATATCCAAAACGATTCATTTTTATTGTCCTACAAAAAAACGCCCTCCAAAAAAGACATGAAAATCGGCTTAAGTTACCAGACGACTACCTTAAAGAAAAACGCCAAAAATTAAAATGTAAGAAGTGCGTCAAGTGCGCCCCACAGTCACTTCTACATAATCACGAGATATTTTTGTTCTTTCTTGGGAAAGCTCAGAAGGCATTTATATTCTCATGATCTATTCTTGCATTATAAACCGAAAGCGTGGAAGTATAATGGTTGGAAAAACATTGGAGAGTTTCCAGCACAGAGGTTTCTTCGAGTCGTCGAGAACAAACCAGGAATTCATGATCCGAGACTCCCTCTTCAATTCTGTACGGACCACCCAAAACGAGGAAATATATGTGTATATATGTAGACAGTGTGATGGAGCGGACTCGAGATGGACTGAAAATGGAAAACTTCCAGCGAAAAAATTCCTTTCAGCCAGACGGATACCCCACAACAAATTTCTATATATTTTTATATGCATCTATAATCATTCGAATGATTCATATATGCATATATTACATCTTTTATAAGTTGAAATTCGAAGGCTATAACTAGAAGTTTCTGGATTAATTGTATTTGTAAACCAGGGATCGGAGGAGAAAGGGGCGTATAGAGAAGTTAATTTTGGTGGGCGTAGAGTTGTCGGTTTTAGAATGTTTCTAGTCCCAAAATACTAACCGATGTGCCCTGCTTCATCTTACTATCATGATACTTATCCTACCCAAAGCACGGAGATTGAATCTGATGGATCGTCATTCCTTTGTAATTGATTAAGTCGAAAGTCAAATTGGACTACTCGTGAATCCTTTTCTCGTATTATATATATATTTGTGCCTGACGGCATCGAAACGCCCCTGCCAGCTTGGTATATATCGATTGATAGAAAATAAAAAGGTCGTAATCCATAAGGTTTAACGCGTGTATTTTATGCGGATTGTGCCTTTTTTACATTGAATAGCGACCGATTTATTAAAATCGTTATAATACGAATCGATGAAAAGCAATAAGGCAATACATATACATCGTTTTCTCTGAGAATCAAATATCTCGCTTTCTCGGTCTTCGCTCAGATTCGATTTCTCGTACCGTTTCAATATCTCGTAACGGTTCATATCTGTTATTTCATCCGCAGGTGCAACAGCGTGCATCTGGAAACGTTCGAAACCCGAGGACGGAGAATAAGAGAAACGGGAGAGCGAGTGAAACAGAGGACGAGAGGAAGAGGAAAAGAGAGAGTAAGAGAGAGAGAGAGAGAGAGAGAGAGAGGGAGAGAGAGAGAGAGAGAGAGAGAGAGAGAGAGAGCAAGAGAGGGAGGGAGACGAGTAAGCAGAGGAATTCAATTAACATATATTTATAATTCGAGACTCAGTATAACTAGAATATCTTGTGGCTCTTATTCCCTCCGGGGGATCTCTCGCGATCCTATGAGGACGAGCAGTCACGTGAGAGAGATTAAAATGTATCACAGAGACGAAATATGAATATACGTCAAATCCAAGCATGCACGCCGTCAGTAGATTTTTTTTCTCTTTTCGATGAGTTCGTCTTAATGCGTAGACACAGATGAGATAATGATGTAAAGGTTTCAGAGAGGGTTAAAGGCACCGAGCGATTAAGCAATATTGATTGTCTTTCATTGTTTTTCCCCCTCGTAATATATTTGATATTTCGGTTTTAATGGCTCTTTAAAGATTCATGACGAGATACTCTGTTTATAAATCGTTTAACGTACGTCCTGCTGTCGCGTGGGACAAGAGAAAGCTATATTCACCGTGAGAAAAATGGATTTATTTTTATTTTTCATTATTTTAGATTAAGTACATTTCAATTAAACAAGATTTATAGAGGATGAAATAACGAATAGAACTATTTGAAGCAATTCAAATTGATTTCATTTACATATCTGTCTTGACCAAAATTGTGCAATCACGTCGAACATATATATATATATATATTTGTGTGATACAAATCAATTTCTGCTCCTCAGATCTACCCTCAAATCTGAACCCCTTCATGGATTCTCGCGAAGTTCAATGCCAACCATCGTTCAATGATACTCCATTTATGTGAAAAATCGTACCCCGTTGTGTGAACATTTACGAAAGCTAGAGCGATCACAAACATTTTGTCGAATTATCAAATCCTATAAAGCCTAACACGCTCAAGTGACTCCAACGAAAATTACGGTACATGAAAGGAGGTACATACTCAAAATGGATTTGAAGTGTGAGCAACATCAGTCAAGTCGTTCACGAGATATAACTGTTTTTATTTTACAACGTCGGGCCTGCAAACACACACACACACATGCGCATGTCCAGATATTTTTACTAAATGTGACAATTCGGAACGTTCTAAGGGGGGAAATAGGGTTAGGACAGCGTTTTCTCAATGACTTTCATGAATTTTTTTATAGTATAAAAAATGAATATAATTTATTGAAACTTTGAGAATATTTTATACATATATTTGAGTATATACTATAAAATTTTTGAAGAACTTCCTAGAAAAACACCGAAAATATTAGCGACCCCATATTGCAGGTCACAATCAGACTCAGCATTTTGCGTACATTCTGGAAGCCGCAATTTTCATCTGAAATCAAACGAGGTTGGAATCTACTTTTATTATATGTCTCTCATCTATATGAACCTAAATGCTATCAAAAAAATAGAAAATTGAATTTTTTACAGGGGTCAAAACAAAAAAGCATGATTTTTTGCCATTTTTTACAACTTTATTTGCAAAAAAAAATTATTTTAAATAATGATAATATTCCGATCTTAGGTTCATATAGAGCGAAATACTATGAAAAAAGTAACTGCCAATTTTCAAAACGATTGGTTGAAAACTTTTCAAACTAGCGTGTACGCAAGTTTAAAAAAAGTTGTTTTCAGAAAAACGCGTTTGAAACACGTGGCGCGCTCGGGGCCTGAAGGAGAGCTACTCACTTTAATGGCTTATAACAATAGAACGAGTCGGAATTTTCATTTAAAATTTTGGGAACATATTTTTCAATAGTTTTACTAACAATTTATGAAATAAACAAAAAATCCATTTTTTGAACCGTCTAACCGTATTTCCTCCCTTAAGGAGCATGAAAAGCTCATTAAAAGAATTAATTTACACAAAACCAAAGCTTCCTCAATGAAAAAGCAAAAATGTATCGGAAACATAAATAAATTCATCATTCTCCGTGTAGCCAATCGCTGAACACCTTCGAGTGAGCAGGACGTGCTCGTGGTACGATTCGCCAGAGGCTTTTAATTAATCAGTCCTGTCGTTCTAATTAAATTACTGAAACAATTACACGCACCAAAGGTGGTCCTTCTCCCTCGGGATTGTTTTTTTTTTATCTTTCTCCTGGCCCATTTTTTCCTCATTGACGAGCTCGCACACCCATACGATCTTCGTTTCTTCCTACCATTTGCTTTATATATACTCACGCACACCGTGAAACGAGTTTCCTCGAATTCTCCTGCGTAGGGACAAAAAAAAGGACCAAAGAGATACCCATCGTTCGGTATCCTCCGCTTCTTCTTCTTCAGCGTCTTCCTCGCCTCTCTCCACTCTCTTGCCTTTTTTCCCATCATCTTATTGTTTTTTTTTATTTCTTCTTAACAACCACTTCGCCTCTCTGCTCTCATTCCCCTCCTTGACTCTTGCGCCGCTCGAGAAATTATTGAAAAATAAAATAAATAAAATTGTTTGTCGGCTGTACGTGTTGGGTGAATCGATGTTCTTGGGATAAAATCAACGACACGCTGTAAACTGTAGCGGCTACAGCCTAAGAGAGAGAGAGAGAGAGAGAGAGAGAGAGAGAGAGAGAAAAGGAGTGTGACCACAGTGTGATCAAAACGACGTGCAAATTGGTGCTGACATGCCAAGTTTCGTTACGCGAGCATCTTCTTTGCCTCGTCGGTCAAACGTATGCAACACCATGGCTGAAAGATAAAGTGTTCGATGTACACCTCCACGGGGTATAATTATGGTACCTGGCCACGCGGTGACCAGCGAGACTATACTTATCCGACGGTATGAAGTCAATAAGGGCGTATCGTCGGTGTGTATAGGCACAATCATCACGCCCTTAAATGTTAGCTCATCGACATATATCGAATGTTAACGAACAAAAGGGCACATTGCCTACACGATTTGATTGGTAAATTGTTATGTCGGTACGCCCTTATGTTTCCTAGTGGTCGATATGTACATACTCAAAGAGTCAATGCTACGAGCAAAACTCACCTGCCAAGCGAACGTCGCGGTCATGCTTGTGTTGCATAGCTGCTGCAACGAGAGTTAAGATATCGAGAGAGAGAGAGAGAGAGAGAGAGAGAGAAAAGAAATATGAACATTTCCAATGAAACCTTGCAATCAAGTGTTTCAAGGTACACGCTCTCTTGGCCTTTTCTTTTTCCCCATTTCTTGGGATCTCCATTGGCCGCGGTGAACGGGTTTCGCACGAACAGAGATGCGATAATTCATTTAGCGTTGTCGTCATATTTTGAATAATACGATACAAACTTTATATAGCAATGATTGGCTCTTCAAGAAGAGAGTTAACTTGTTAAATTTGCATAATTCTATTTCATTCGTTATTCACTGGTTAAATCATTCCAGCTCTAACTGTATTAGACGGGTTAGCTCGAGAGCGCTTTCTCGTCTTAAAGCTGGCTTGGTAAATTTCTTCCTCTCTCGGCTCTGGGGCAACTGTGCCATGTACCTATATGAAATTAACGAAAAAGGGTCCGGGCAAGAGTCAAGTTCTCGGGTCGTCCGGTATACACATCGGTCTTTACCCTCGGAGTTAGGTCTATGTAAGTAGCATGTATATATTGTATATACATATACAGGGTAGTTCGGAACAGGTATCGAACCTGGGAACTTTCCGATTCCAAATGATGTCCCGAGCAATGACCTACTTAGCCGTTTTTATTCATTTAATATAGTTTTAAAGTTAGAGCCAATATTGATAAGCCGATCAATGACAGCGTCGGACCTTGTCGCGGTCGGTGGTAAGGGTCCACGTTCTTCAGTTATGCTGGCAATGATCTATAAGACAAAATTTTGCAACCACGGTAGCTCTAGTCTCCCAGATCTTTCGAGCAAACTTATAAACTCGATAGAGGTTATGTTTATTACAAAGATTTTGCTCAACGTCTATCGCCCAATTCCTTTCTCAATATCGCTGAGTTGCCTTCCTCGAAGTTTTTGCTGACTATCTTCCTCGGTGTCCCGCGAAGTATCTTTATTGCGGCCTTATATACGCGATTTAGCCGATTTTCGAAGGTTTTTTTCTAGACGAGGTAAAAAAAAAATGACGCATATATTGACAATATTTTTTTTACAGATCATTTATGCACATGGTTAAGTATATGTAAAAAAAATCATATATATTAACAAATGGCGGAGATATAACATAATAAAGTAATGTATTGTTTTTGCGCGCGCGTCGATGGTCAAAGTTCTCAGCATCGATGTGGGTGTCTGAAAAAAAAGCAACATATTTATCATTACATAATGAATGTATCTTCAGTGTAAACCAACAATATTATTAAAAAAAAATTATTATAATAAAAATTCGAAACTAAAAATTTTTTTACTCAATTTTCTGTCGGTATTTTATTTTTTATATTTTTTTGTGTGATCGAAATTTTTGTTTCTGTGGTTCACACGATAGGTGATGATACTAAGAATATGTTGTAAAAATTTTAAAGCGATCTGAACCTTCGTTCGAGAGTTAGAACTTTCACAAGGTTCAAAAAAGTCAATGGTAGAAAAACGGTTTTGAAGTTGGCGGTCGGGCGCGCCGCGAGATATCTATTATAAATACAATCTTACCTTATTTAATAGAAATTTTTGGAATTTTTCAATTCTGTTAAGCTTGAAATATTCCTAACCGTTCAGGCTAATGGAATCAAAAATAAAATAAAAAATGAAAATTTTTTTAACTTTTCGCGTATATAAAGGCCTTGAGGGGGGAAATAGGGTTAGGACAGCGTTTTCTCAATGATTTTCATGAATTTTTTTATAGTATAAAAAATGAATATAATTTATTGAAACTTTGAGAATATTTTATACATATATTTAAGTATATACTATCAAATTTTTGAAGAATTTTCTTGAAAAACACCGGGGATATTAGCGACCCCATATTGCAGATCACAATCAGACTCAGCATTTTGCGTACATTCTGGAAGCCGCAATTTTCATCTGAAATCAAACGAGGTTGAAATTTACTTTTATTATATGTCTCTCTTCTATATGAACCTAAATGCTATCAAAAAAATAGAAAATTGAATTTTTTACAGGGGTCAAAACAAAAAAGCATGATTTTTTGTCATTTTTTACAACTTTATTTGCAAAAAAAAAATTATTTTGAATAATGATAATATTCCGATTCTAGGTTCATATAGAGCGCAATACTATGAAGAAATTAACTGTCAATTTTCAAAACGATTGGTTGAAAACTTTTCAAACTAGCGTGTACGCAAGTTAAAACAAAGTCGTTTTCAGAAAAACGCGTTTGAAAAAATAGTGAGGAGAGCTACTGAAGGAGAGCTACTCACTTTAATGGCTTATAACAATACAAGGAGTCGGAATTTTCATTTAAAATTTTGGAAACATATTTTTCAATAGTTTTACTAACAATTTATGGAATTAAAAAAAATCGATTTTTTGAACCGTCTAACCCTATTTACCCCCTTAATGTATTGCTCAATATCTTGTTCATAATTTTGATATTAAACATAACCTTTAACCGTTATCAGTTCGTTTGAAAAATCCGTAAGCCTCTGGATCCGGCGTGACTGCAAAATCGATCCCATTCCGGCAGCCCACATACCGACGCTGTCATTGCTCGACTAAACAACATAATTTAATGGCTCCACAAAATTATTTTGAATGTAAATAAATAGCTAAGGAATTATACTGAGAATATCATCCGGAATCGGATAATTTCGGATTCGATATCTATTCTGAATCACTCTGTATATAATAACATCCAGAATTATCTTGCCACATATATATAGGTATATGGAAAGGTAAGTGTGGATGCGCTGCCTATGCCGCCATGGTCTTTGAAGGTGCAAGAGAGCGACGAAGTGCGCTCGCGCCCCAAACACTCCCTTTGATTGCGGCCACTTGGCTCGGGGACTTCGAAATTCCGTTTTCCCGAGGTGTTCCCTCGCCTTCTCCCTATCTCGCTCTCTCCCTCTTTCCATCTCATTTCGGTGGAGGGGCGAAAAGTGGAGTCGCGTTATACCTTCTCGACCTTTCACCCCTGAGCTGGTAACGAGAACTGCGAAGACTGCGAGGGTAGCAAAGTTAATTAGCGTTGGGTAGCGCATAATCAGTCCTTCGGAGACGCTCCGGTTGGAAGGACTTCTTAGCTCTTGCTTCTCGGTATCAATTTTTGAGAGAGAAAATTTGAAATATTTTACTGAGCCATCGTTCAAAATTAGAAAAAAAAAACATATATACTTTGTAATAACGGTTTACGCGTGAGGACGCGAAGAAGCTTCAAGTATTTTCTTAAGGACAATACACGCTAGGTGTGACAAGAAGAGCCTTGAGAAATATCTCTCGCGCTACGTCTCTTTTGACTTATACTTGGCTGAATGTGCTGTCTACGGTTTTTTTTTCTCTCTCCTCTCTTTATTTTATTTTACTTTTTTACGCGCGCGCGCTCGCTGACATCGAGTGACGAGTCAAGTTTGTGACGCCTCGGCTCTCTCCCTGAATAATAATCGAGGGATCCTTCTCTTACTTCTCGCACCAACGAATTCCTTTCGTCGTATATTTCGTGCTATCTCCATCGCTTCTCTCGCTTTTCACTTGACTTCGCGTCTCTTGTACTAAGGAATTCGCGCGTGTATATACGCAACCCTCGAGAACAAAGTAAATCCGAAGTGAGTAGTCTTGGAAAATAGAAGACCACGATTATGGCTACGACGACAAAGATGACGTCGAGTATCACTGTGTATATACTGGTAGTACAATAATAACAGTGGTAACAGTGGAGTCTCTCATAAATTGACGCAATTCCACCGCTGATCACATTACGTCAAATTCGTCTTTCGGAAATGTTCTCTGTCAATGCCAACAAATTGGAAATCAAATGTTACGCACTTTTTTACATGTCATGAAATTGACCGTTGTAATTTATCGTGACATCGTTTGGGTCACGATGTAAATGCACATGCATTGCGATGTGAATCCAATGCATTTTCCGGTTACAATTGAAACTACGATAAAAAAGTAGCCGTCTGTATCGGCCAGATTTACCGCGGTTGTCCTGTGCCCTCGTACAAATCCGATAGAGCATTCATTTAGGAAAGAATGACAACGGACACTACTCTCAAGGATCTCGAGGAATGAAATGGAAATGTGAACAAAGCGTAAGGAACATAAAAACCTAAAAAAGGTGTACGTTAGAAATCCTAATAATACCGTAAAAAATATATTTCATTTAACTAACGAAATGTTGTATTTCATCGGATGGGTAAGGTTTTATGCAAATATAAACTGGATTTAAATGTGATAAATTCGATTTTTAGCGATTTGATGTTGCCATCACAGTAGAGACTCTACTGTATACGTACAGTATACGAGGAACGGGAGTGTGGAAGCAAAAAATTCTCTTCGTTGACTACGAATGTTTGTCGACGGACCCTTCCCCGACCCTTTTTCCCCTTACTTTCCTATTTCTTTCACGAACGGAGAAGGGTCGGGACGGTGGCAAACCGAGGATACTTCGAGGATGACGAACGACCATGGGCATTCATATTTATGCGCCCCATCGTCAAGGTGGAACGAGAGAGGCTGTTCCTATCATCCCTCGGTGTCGCTTTACGATGCTTTTTGTCCTGAACGTCATACGAACGCCCTCCCTCGGCAATAATTATCGTCGTGCGCAAGAAGCACTGGGTTTAGAGGGGTAGTTGGTTCTTTCTACCATTACGCTCGGTGTTTCAACGTGATATCACAAGTCTCCCAGAACACTCTGACGGTCACACGTACGCGGGGTGGAGTTGGAGCCGTGGGAGGCGAGGATGTTTGAGAAATGAGAGAAAGACGAGAGGGTTCGCGAATTATACAACGTTGGCCCGTCTCTCTCTCTCTCCCTCTCTCTCTCTTGCACCCTCGTTCTCTCTCTCTCTCTCTCTCTCTCTCTATCTATATAGATAGTTATATTATGTACAGTTCGATCGTGGCACAACTGTATGGCCGCTGTAACCCCACGAAATCTCGCGTGACCCTCGTGATTGTAACTCACGATAATAATCGACGCGTTCGCCGATTGAATTTACTATCGGTACGTATAGTAGATAGAACTAGTAATATTCTATGGAAAAAGCAGGGTCAGTACGAACGGCCCAAAGCATAGGAATGGCGGCACTTTCAGATTACACGTAAACTCGTGAAAGAGCGATTGCTTTCGAAAATCTATTATTCGATGGTCTTTTCTCGTTCCGCTGATTCCATTCTGATTGTTAAACGTATTTGATCATTCTATACCATGTTGTCTTTAAATTTTACTTATACTGTTTATATGTATATATATCTCTCTATATTATATAAATATATCGCCGCCGCCGTCGCCGTGTACAAGAGTTGAGGGGGGGGGGGGGGGGGGGGTGGAGCGCGCAGGGGCCCGAAGCCCCCCTAGTATATATATATTACATATATCATATATAAATATATTTCGCCGCCAACGCAGTATACAAGAGTTGAGAGACACAGCGACGGCCGCCATGGCAACGGTTACCATGGCAACAGTCACCATGGCAACAGTAACCATGGCAACAGTCAGCATGACAACGGTCGCCATAGCGACGGTCGTCGTAGCCTCCGAACCGTACGAACCCCTGGTATATATATTATACATACTTAAAACAATTCTAGCAGTAATTGACCAGGTTAAACGTCTGCTCTTCCGATTTAGTTGCAACTTCATAAATCGTTGGAATCCCTTATACAGAAACTACATGCATGTTTTCGGATTTTCTCTACTTCCGGATCTATGTTTTGAGCTCCTATAAAATGAAGAGTATTTTGGACAAACGTAGAATCTTGAAAAAGTAATGTAGCAGATTATTTGGGCTAGTGCCTTTACACCGGTTAATACTATTTATTCGTTTACATGAACGGTCGAGTCTAAGCAAATGTGGGGCCAGGCGTAACTACAGATAATGGTAGAATATAGACAGTATATGAACACCGCGAACGTCCTTAGTCCCTTCCGCGCAAGAGCAACGAGTTAGGTATGTCCGACTGGCTCAAGAGGTGGTCCGAGAGTGTCTCCTTGTTGCTCGAACACAGATTGGTTTTCCCTCTCGAAAAACCTCTTTTCCTAGCATCCATATTTTCCTTCTTTACGAAGCCTTTCCCTGATTCTTATAAGAGTCCCTTTTTTTGCATGCGTGCGAGTGACCGTCCGGCGTGGTCGTTTCGATTTTATATGGTCTTCCAGACGGGTCTCGGGTTCTCGCACAGTCTTTGTACACGTGTTCAAAAATATTCCCTACAGCAATTTGATGACAAACTAATTATAAATGATTATCCCAACGAATACGAAAATTGTAAACATTCCAAATAATTCAGCAGCATTATTTGTAATTATGTTTCTGTATTAAATATTATTTTTGTCCAATAATCATTATTCACTGATACAAAACAGTTGCATTGAATAATTAATTTCAATGATTTTTCATTACAGTCGTATTTAACTATCGGTGTTGACGGAATTCGAAATGATAATTAAAATATAAATATAATTCAATGAAACCCGATGACTTATTGACTGTTTTATGGTTCCAATACATACGTGGTTATACGGAGGAATAAAATTCTCCATTCGAAAGTATCGGATACATCGTGGATCGGATCGTGGATTTTGAAATCAGAGAGTGACCCTAAGGATATTCATAACGAAGAGATATATACATAAATCGTTACGAGAGATTGCGATAGAGAGAGAGAGAGAGAGAGAGAGAGAGAGAGAGAGAGAGAGAGAGAGAGAGAGAGACGTGGACATTTCTAGTAGCTGAGAAATCAGTACACGTTCGGGGAATGGTATAATATATATCCATGGGATATGACGAGCGGTAGTACGTTCTCATGCCGGCCAAGAGGCACGTGACAGACAACGATATCGATTACAATCGATATACGATAATCCAGATATGGCAACAGCAACACTATATATATGTATATCTGTATATCTATATATACATTGCAGCGTTTCCTACTGGTAATTCACACCAAAACGATATATCGATCTCAATGCCCATATATAACGTGAGATTTATCTCTCGTTGTCGATGCATGACCGATGTTACCGATTACTTCACTAATATGCAGGTCAGATGGATCTTTGGAAAAATACATGACAGACGGATCCATCCAATGTGCCCCAGATAATTGATAATCCGAGAGCCAATATTAAACAGGAATTTATCAAGGTGAACTTTTTACGGTTTTTAATCATTGATCTTTAGCACTGTACTAACTTAGCTCATTTATTGTTACCACTTTCTTTTACTATCCTTTTTTCTCCGCGCAAAAGGAAATTGTAATTTTGTAAATTTCACCGAATTATAAAATTATATTTTTCACACGTATACTGAACCATATAATAAACAATTCTATACTGTGTGAAAAAAAACATCCAATGCGTCTTCGTAAATTATAATATCTACCGAAATCAGGCATTTACGTGCACCGAAGCATATATCTCGTGAGTTCCCGAGGCAATGCATGAAATTTGGGTAATCGCGTTATATTATCATGGTTGAATAATTGTGTTTAATGTATATAACGCGTTGTGTTTGAGTAAGGGGGTGTGCTTTCAAGCGCCCCGTCATCAACGACATAGAGAATATATACGAGGTCTGTTCAAAAAGTATCACGAATTTTGAATTTCCGCGGGCTACGTATATTCGATTTTCGATTTTTTTTGTGGCATTATGTTGGTACTCATGTTCCTCACTTATGCTGAAAAAATCGGTCATTTTGAATGTTTAGTTAATTGTTGACAGCTGTTTTGGTTAGACGTGCTTTGGCTTGTCTTCGATTTTTGCCTATTCCGAAAAATGGATCAAAGAATCTGTATGAAATTTTGTGTGAAAAACAAAATTAAGTGCGCGGACGCATTCCGAATGTTGACTGTGGCATATGGTGAAGCTACCTTGGACCAAAGCTACGTTTATCGGTGGTACAAAATGTTCTCAGAGGGCCGAGAAGATGCGAAAAACGAAATGCGTTCCGGACGCCCGAGCACATCAACAACAGACGAAAACATTGATGAAGTGAAGCAAATAATATTGGCCAATCGTCGAATCACCGTTAGAGAAGTTGCTGAGGAACTAAACATATCGATTGGCTCGTGCTATTCGATTTTTACCAATGATTTGGGCATGAGACGGGTCGCCGCGAAATTCGTGCCAAAATTGCTCAATTTCGAACAAAAACAGTGTCGCGTTAACATTGCTAAGGAGCTGTTGGACTCGGTCCGCGACGACCCAAATTTGCTCCGGAGGGTCATAACTGGTGACGAATCATTGGTTTATGGTTATGACGTGGAAACCAAAGCTCAATCATCGCAATGGAAGCTGCTTTTTTGGAATAGGCAAAAATCGAAGACGAGCCAAAACACGTCTAACCAAAACAGCTGTCAACAATTAACTAAACATTCAAAATGTGCCGATTTTCTCAGCATAAGTGAGGGACACGAGTACCAACCTAACGCCACAAAAAAATCAGAAATCGAATGTACGTAGCCCGCGGAAATTCAAAATTCGCGATACTTTTTGAACAGACCTCGTATATGGTACCGTCCCCGGTCATATGACGATGGCGGACAGTGGCCAAGAGTATCACGCAAAATGAGATAGACGGATGAACGAGGAGATTATAAATATATATACATGTTTATATCTATACGTTTGTATATATGTATACGTATATGTATAACTTGTATATGATGCGTGAGAGTAGAACATTTTAAAGCCAAGAGGCACCGAACTACCACAACGGCAAAGAGAAAGAAATAGAGAGAAAGAGAGAGAGAGAGAGAGAGAGCGAGAAGAGGCTTAAGCCACGGCAGACAAACGGAAGAGCCTTAATATATGTACATAGGTATCTACACGCGACCGGGCATTTCTCATCCTTCTCTCACTTTTATAGCTTGTGGTCCAGCTTTGACGTGATTTTCTGCTAGGAGATTCGGCCAACGTTCTGTCCTGTGACCGACGTTAATACATAATGAGAACGCAAAATGGCCTGACTGTGAGCCTTTTTTGCCAGAGTTCTCCTTCCTCTCTCTCTCTCTCTCTCTCCCACATATTTTTCTCTTTGATCACACTGTTTTCGCTCGTTTGCCATCCTCCTTTTTTTTTAACAACCTGGACCATTATATCGTAACGTCTCTTACCTATGGAAATTTTTTCCATTTATTTAATCAAAAAGACGAGAGTTAATCAAAGAGGTCGAAAGGACAGAGGGCGGTGTAGGATATGAGGTGAAATTCCGGGAAGGATGAAAGAGCGTCGCAAAATATTATTTACCGGTGACGGTAAAACTGAGCGGGTAAAACGTTTCGGGGCGTTAATGACGCTAATAATGTGTGTATAGTTTTTTTTTTTCGACGCGAAACAACGTCATTGTGTGCCGTTATTTCGCGCGTCACGCCTTTTATTCGCGTCAGCGTTATAGTTCAGGTTTTTTTTTTTTTTTTTTTTCCGTTAACGGAATACACTCGAGCTGTTAACGAAGGTGAAAAAAAAGAGCGTAGAAACTTTCCGAACAATTTATACCTAAACGAGACACTTCAATTAATATATATAAATATACAAATCGATCACTCATCGGTCTCAATGATTGCTCAATTATAATCGCTGTCGTGCTCTCTCTCTCTCTCTCTCGCGAGTCCGACGACGAACAAACAATAAAACTAGTTGCCGAACGTTCTTCTCTGCCTGTAACGATGAAATAAAAATTTGCTGTTAAATTTATTTATTTATTTTTTTTTTTTTTCCCCACCGAAGCGTCCCTGCTACTCCAAAAGGCGCTAACGCAAGTCGAAAAATGGCTAAACACATGGAAGATAAAAGCTAGTGAAAGTAAATCGGTGCATATAACGTTCACTCTACGAAAAAACAACTGCCCAACAGTTACTCTCAATAGTCAACCCTTACCAACAAAAAATAGCGTAAAATACCTTGGGATGCACTTGGACAGACGATTAACTTGGAGCAAGCACATTAAAACAAAAAGAAAAGAACTCGACATCAAGTTTAAAAAAATGTACTGGCTATTCGGAAGAAACTCCAAAGTAACAACAGAAAACAAAAATCTACTATATAAAGTAGTACTCAAACCAGTGTGGACGTACGGCATCCAACTCTGGGGGACGGCCAGCAGATCGAATATAGAAATCCTTCAAAGATTCCAATCAAAAATATTAAGAACAATTACCAACGCCCCATGGTACGTCAGCAATAAGACCCTACACAACGACCTACGAATAACAACGGTAGCAGAAAACATCCAAATGTTCAGCACGCGATACGTGGAAAGACTACGAAACCACCCTAACACAATGGCTCGAGAAATCCTCGACAGAAGTAATGAAATCAGACGACTCAGACGCATCAAGCCTTTGGACCTTCCGAACAGAGAAATATAACACCAACAAACTCTTCGACATCAATTGTGGGTTTGACAACGGTCACTCCCCTAAACAACGAACAACACCTACATCACAGCTATTGAATGTCCCGCCGGGACAGATTATAGCTACAAGCAAAAAGAGAAAAAAAAAAAAAAATTTATTTTTTTATCGAAATGAAATTATTTTGGTAAATATGGATCAAAGGGGACCCACTTCCGATGACATTGTCCTTCATATATGATATCAAGGGAGTCTTCCTGAACAACTTTTTCCTCTGACAAAATTGGGGGCCGTTACTTATTTAAGAGTTATTAACAAATAAAGTTCATAATTCATTTAGCTATTTTCCTTATATGTCAGTCCCAAGTATCTTGTCCTTCACATACTTTGTTAAAAATAACCGCCTAAGTAACATACAAAAAGTTTTATCCGTCGCTCATTGTTTGTTAATAACTTATTAACAAAAGAAGTTTCACAAATCGAACATGAAATACTTTTACTAGTGTATGGCGAACAGTACATTTTTAACAATCATTTTTAGGAATAATTTTTTAACAAACAATGAGCGACGGATAAAACTCTTTGTATGTTACTCATGGGGGTATTCTTAACAACACATGTGAAGGGCAAGATGATTAGGACTGACTGGTATAAGGAAAATAGCTATGTGAAATATTAACATTATTTGTTAATAACTTTTAAATAAATAACGATCCCCAATTTTGTCAGAGGAAAAAGTTTCTCGTGCAAATATGCGTCAAATGGGCCTATTCCAAAGGTCATCGGAAGTGGGTCCCCTTTGCTCCATATTTACCATTATTTTTAACGGACTGTCTTCCGGGAAGTTTGATTTTTTTTCAACAATCGGTAATCAACATTTATTGAGGTACGCGATTTTTATATAAATATTTACGATCGTCGATCTACTCGGTCAATTAACTTTTAATCAATTATTTTCTTTTAACGAATTGATTATCTAACGAATGAAAATGTTAGTAAGGTAATGAACATTTTCAATATCCACGAGTCATTGAGGCTTTTATGATGCGCGATTTCTATCGTAATTCACTAGAGATCACAGATCGTGGTTACCCTGTATACGGGGTATTTCACGATAAATCGATATGTCTGCAACCCTTACCAGTTGTAATTTATTTCAATTATTATACAGCGGCACAAAAAATGACGCACATCAATTGTCAGATTTTTTTTCGATAATTCATGTAGTCGTAATAATCTAAACGGTTAATTTAACTGTGAGACCTGTTATCGAATTTGGTTAAAATTTACACGGTAAATTTTTTGATGAAGAACAACAGTTTTGAGACCATTTCGATTGTGCCCGTAGCTTTAATTTAATTAGCACAGTCAAATCGAGTTACAATACTTTTCAACAAATCTTGGAATTTTTGTCATCGTTGTTTGTATTCTTTTTTTTTTTTCTCTTTATTTACAACTACAATCTGTTAATAATATTAACAATAAATAGTTTTGGGTGATTTACAGTAAAAGGGGCAAATGGGAATCCATTGATTTTGGGCTACGTTATTTTGTTTCAGAAATATTTTAGTTTTTAGATATTGGTTCCCTCGTTAAATCTTTGGAGTAGGTGTCCGGGTTTTTTGTATTCTATTGAAAAAATATTTCTACGTAACAAGAGAGAGAGTGATGAAAAAAAAATGAAACTTCGAGTTATAATATACTATATTTGTCGCAGTAAAACGGCAAAACATATTTTTGGTATTAATAGAAATATTTTTTTCGTATAAGACAAATAAATGATAAAAGAAAAATTGCAAAATTTGTTGAATAAATACATTTTATCTTGATTTGATTGTGCTATATAAAATAAAGGTTACGACACTAATGTTCGAAACGATTATTACGACACTAATTTTCGAAAAACATCTGAAAATTCGTGTTGCTTATTTTTTTCGGGTCTCTCTTATATTCCACTGGAAAGCTTTAATAATATGGAGGATCAAAGACAGTTCGAGTTGACGCGGAATGTCCCGTATAGATATGTGAATGATCGATTCATCAGATACCGCTGTTGCCGCGATCTTGTCTCGATAATGATCGATCGTGCGGTCACCGATACAGGATCTCGACCCGCGGCGATATAAGAGCACGGAAGAAAAAGAGAAATTCACGATAAGATTACAGACACGTCCTCTGCGATGCGCCCTCTCCCTGCAGCACGCGCGCCCTCGTATCTCGTCTATCGTTGTGAAATCTTCGTCGTTTGTTCATTTTCTTTTATCCTCTTTCCGTTTAAAATCACATTGCGCACGATTCCACACCTCGCTTTCACCCTATACCAAGCGGCGTTACTCGTGCAAAGACGTACGTTTAATCCTGGGACACTCTCAATTTGGTCCATCACGTTTTTCACAAATTATTGACAATCATCTAACGCGTTACCGAGCTCTTTAACGGCGAGGCAGATACGCTAAAGACTGTAATAAACGACGTGGTGGCAATCTCGTCTCTTTGACTCCTCGTTCGCCAA
Organism: Oxytorus armatus; assembly: GCA_958009045.1. Taxonomy (NCBI): domain Eukaryota; kingdom Metazoa; phylum Arthropoda; class Insecta; order Hymenoptera; family Ichneumonidae; genus Oxytorus; species Oxytorus armatus. Next base: position 17,885,313 of record OY253744.1, read on the forward strand.
ACGATAAAGTTCATCATCTTTCTCATCCTTCTCTCATTATCATCCTCACACGTAGGTGTCTTTCTGCTCAGGTCCGCACGCTTTCTTATTCCTTTTTCACCGGTCATTATTTTCGCGTCGAAAGTATCGTGTATGTCATCGTCACGTTTAAGGGGGAAAATAGGGTTAGACGGTTCAAAAAATCGATTTTTTTTAATTTCATAAATTGTTAGTAAAACTATTGAAAAATATGTTCCCAAAATTTTAAATGAAAATTCCGACTCGTTCTATTGTTATAAGCCATTAAAGCGAGTAGCTCTCCTTCAGGCCCCGAGCGCGCCACTTGCATAACCGAGCGGTCACTATTTTTTCAAACGCGTTTTTCTGAAAACGACTTTTTTTGAACTTGCGTACACGCTAGTTCGAAAAGATTTCAACCAATCGTTTTGAAAATTTGCAGTTACTTTCTTCATAGTATTGCGCTCTATATGAACCTAAAATCGGAATATTATCATTATTTAAAATAATTTTTTTTTTTGCAAATAAAGTTGTAAAAAATGGCAAAAAATCATGCTTTTTTGTTTTGACCCCTGTAAAAAATTCAATTTTCTATTTTTTTGATAGCATTTAGATTCATACCGAAGAGAGACATATAATAAAAGTAAATTCCAACCTCGTTTGATTTCAGATGAAAATTGCGGCTTCCAGAATGTACGCAAAATGCTGAGTCTGATTGTGACCTGCAACATGGGGTCGCTAGTATCTGCGGTGTTTTTCAAGGAAATTCTTCAAAAATTTTATAGTATATACTTAAATATATGTATAAAATATTCTGAAAGTTCCAATAAATTATATTCATTTTTATACTATAAAAAAATTCGTGAAAATCAATGCGAAAACGCTGTCCTAACCCTATTTGCCCCCTTAATACATAATATAATCTTATAGGATAACGATCCGATCCCGCAATTATTAAACATTTTTAAAAGCTTTTGCCAATCACGCTAAACTAAGGATAGGGCAGCCACGAACGAAAAAGATGTAAATCTCATTCCTCAAAAATTTTTTGACAACAGGCCAGTTAAAAAAATAAATCGTGTCGTATAAAAATGATAATAAACTCGATGTAAGAATGTACGACACGGATATTTCTTCTTCTTGTCAAAGGAGTGTTGTTAAGAATCGAGACGAGAAGAGGTAACGGTTCTGATAAAATAGATTCTATTTGATAAAAAACGATTTTTGTTAGAGTGAGTGGGATATCTGTACGTCCATCCTTCTGTCACAGGCATATAATTCTCGAACAATTATAGTTTAGCCTTATCAACTTGAAATTTGGCATGGAGTTAGAATCAGGTGTTTCGCGGATACACATGGAGTAACTTTCGAAAAAAAAAATTGTTGCGAATCTCGTTGCACCGAAATATGTGAAAGACATTTTTTTTCTGTCATGGTGAAGTTGGCTATCGTTTGAAAGAGCTTACTGTAAGAATTACAAAAATATTAGTCAATATTTATTGAAATATTTATTTTCAACAATAATCATCAAACTATTCGCCCATCTTAGACGTTTTTTTTATGTAATAAAATGTTATTATTATAATCAAGATTTTTCGAACGATTTTCCGGACTTTTTCTTATTTAAATAACATCGAAAACTATAAAAAGTCGTTTTTGATGCAAGGTGCAATTTATTTTTACCTCCCGCGCTCCCCCGTTTTGCCCGCATCTCACCTACATACAAAAACTATAAATCAGACTCCGACGATCTGCGGTCAGGCCGAACTGAAAATTGCATTGGAAGCTTACGGACCCGTGGGGAATAAACGAAGTCCGAAATCGATTAAACGTGTATGCCGGTTGATACAAAAGTTAACAAACCTCACAGAGAGGAAAAAGAGAGAGGAAGAGAGAGAGAGAGAGAGAGGGAGAGGGAGAGCTACAGCGTCTCCTCCCTTCGGCCAACTCCACTATGTATATACCCGTAACTGCGCCCTTTGAACGTCGAAGCGAGCAGTGTGTGCTCAGTTGGGGAGATAACCGGTGCATCCTCCCGCGGGTGGTGATGCAGCGCGAGGTATGTGTGTTTGTGCATGGGGTGTGGAGAGCGACGACGAACACGGGATAAAAAGTTGATTACAGCAGCAGCTCCTGCAGCGTTCTGTTGCCGTCGCGCTCTCTTCATCCTCCTGCTTTATCTCTCTTGTATAATATACATATATATATAGCATATACGAACCTCTCGATCTGGGCGCTGCCACAACGTCGAGCGGATACCGGCGGTAATCCGAATAACGTTGGAGAAATTTGCACGGCGAACGAGAGCTTCGCTCGAGGGCTTCCCGAAGCTGGTGAAGCATCAACGTGCGAGTCCCTGTCGAGTCTCTCGATCTCATCGCGTCATACCCTCCCTCCAACCTGTCCCTCTTATTGCTCTATATATATATCAACTGTTGAGAAACAAAAGGGCATAAATAACGTGCGTAAACCATAATAGTGAATCGTGGTTACGTCCTTTTTTTGCTAGCAGTCGAGATATACATTATATATACCTGTATATAATTATATAGAGTACTTGTGCAATATACAGTAATCCGATAGTTCCTGTATAATTGTACGCTCCAACCCCGCTTCTTCTCGCTGTCTGGACCTAGCTCATATTCAACAGCGTTAAAGTTTGTAACGATGAAACGTCGAAGCGTCTTCTGATCGGCTGTCATAACTCTGACAAATGACAATCTGTCGTTAACAAGAAGCGGTTATCGACCGATCGAAGGAAATATATATACTTTTATTCACAGCCAATGAAAATTTATTTGCTCCGCAACATTTTTCCATTACGATAGTACGGTCGATGTAATTTAACAAAAAGTTACATTTCAAATATTCTTTGCGGAATATACATATATTAGTATCGATTTAAAATAAAATAAATAAATAAACGAGGAAGCGCGTCAAGACACCACATCTTCCCATCTTATTTACCCGTCGCTCAAAATCACAATATGTCTCCTCGTCGGCGTTTAGCACTTCTGTCCAGTATCGTCCATCGCCTTAACACCTTATTTTAAAAAACTCCTTTTTTACGACTCTTACTCGTGGCTTCGTTCACGTTTCGCGTGCAACGTAACGAAACAACTCTCAGAATCCGCAAGCCACACTCTCACTCGGACTCACTCTCCACTCACTCATTTATAATCTTTTTCAAGCTTTCTCTATTCTTGTCTGGTCTCTCTTACTTTGGTTTCACTGATATTACCTATCTTTTCTCATAGTTGTTTTTTTTTTCTAGTCCCACTTCTCCACCATCGTCGCACGCTTCAAGAGCGTTTGTTCTCACCGTGCGGAAACGGTCCGTCTCGTTCCATCGCGAAAGAACGACCAAAGCAATATATTGTGTGTGTGTACAAGTATATATTTTGTTTTTCATCTCACCTCTCCCTGTGTATCTCACATTTGTTATTTCATTCGCTTTGCTCGCTGAAACGCGTATAACGGGCTATGTTATGATGGCGAGATAAAAGAAGAATGGCGTCTCGCGACAAACGATCACCGCGAGAGCAAAAATGCGACCGGCACGTTTTGTGCGTGAGTGCACGCGCGTGACTAATCATCTCGTTCTAGACCACACGCGCGATCTCACGTCATATTGTTGATGCGTGTTTTCCCTCGTGGACGGGCGAGTTCGAGAATCGTGTTTTAATGTTTCTACGTTTGGTCAAATTTTCTTTTTTCAATTGTTATGTCTTTTTGGAACAAATTCTCTGTTTTCCGGAATTTTTGTTTTCGAGTTTGCCGATGATTTAAAAACATGTTAATGCGCTAATTTGAATTTTGTAATATTTTGCCCTTCATGTTCAGCGATTCAAAAAACTGACGGGCACAAAGTTTTATATTAATTTGAGAAGGTGTCTAGGCTTTAAGGGAGGAAATAGGGTTAGACGGTTGAAAAAATAGATTTTTTTTTAATTTCATAAATTGTTAGTAAAACTATTGAAAAATATGTTCCCAAAATTTTCAATGAAAATTCCGACTCATTCTATTGTTATAAGCCATTAAGGGAGGAAATAGGGTTGGGACAGCGTTTTCTCAATGATTTTCATTAATTTTTTTATAGTATAAAAAATGAATATAATTTATTGAAACTTTCAGAATATTTTATACATATATTTAAGTATATACTATAAAATATTAGCGTCCCCATATTGCTTGTTTTTCTTGGTACTATTTTTTCAAAAGCGTTTTTCTGAAAACGACTTTTTTTTAACTTGCGTACACGCTAGTTTGAAAAGTTTTCAACCAATCGTTTTGAAAATTGGCAGTTAGTTTCTTCATAGTATTGCGCTCTATATGAACCTAAAATCGGATTATTATCATTATTTAAAATAATTTTTTGTTTGCAAATATAGTTGTAAAAAATGGCAAAAAATCATGCTTTTTTGTTTTGACCCCTGTACAAAATTCAATTTTCTATGTTTTTGATAGCATTTAGGTTCATATAGAAGAGAGACATATAATAGAATTAAATTCCAACCTCGTTTGATTTCCGATGAAAATTGCGGCTTCTAGAATGTACGCAAAATGCTGAGTCTGATTGTGACCTGCAATATGGGGCTAATATTTTATAGTATATCTCTCTATATTATATAAATATTTCGCCGCCGCCGCCGCCGCCAACAAGAGTTGAAGTGGTCATTCCCTTCACCGTACCCCCCCCCCCCCCCCACCGGGGACGGGGGGGTACGGTGAAGGGAATAGCCCGAGGGGGGGTACGCCGAATGGTATAGCCCGGGGGGGGGGGAGGGTACGCCGAATGGAATAGCCCGAGGAAGGGGGGCGGGGGGGTGGTACGCCGAATGGAATGGCCCGAGGGGGGGTTGGCGCGCGAAGCGCGCAGGGGGGCAGAGCCCCCCTAGTACTTAAATATATGTATAAAATATTCTCAAAGTTTCAATAAATTATATTCATTTTTTATAGTATAAAAAAATTCATGAAAATCATCGAGAAAACGCTGTCCTAACTCTATTTCCCCCCTTAAGACAAAATGGTGCAAATTGAAGCTTGTACATTTGCCTTGTTATTATTTTTGCGCATTCACTAATTTTTTTCTATGATCAAGAGACGTTTTCAATTTTCACTTTCTCTTGGAAGAACATTATATCGGTCGAGGGAGGCTGGCAGCTCTGCTTGCTACAAAATTTCGACCCGATCCATTGAGCCACATATACACGGATAAACAAATATCCATGCGGACATTTTTTTATAAATATGTTTTTCCGACGATTCGATACATTTTCGGCATTGAGAATTGAAAAAAAAACCATTTTCCAGGAAAACAACGCGGATTTTCACGAATTTGCCATTCTCAATTCGAAAACACTCATTTCAGAATGCCTATATTTCCATTTGTAATAAATCGAAGAAAGATAGTATGAGATCTGTATTCTAGCCCAGGGTCTACGAGCAATATCTCATCCAAACTCTCCATTTTCACACTAGTACCTGTATATATGACAGATAGGCAAGTATAGATTATATAGTCCAGCCATTATCTTATATGGTATTCACTGTATGTTCCAGGATATCCGAGTATTGGTTAACCGGTAAACTGCGGCAAGATGGCAGGAGAATTGCGCTGAGAGGTCCAGCACAGTATCTGGATAATTGACGGTGGATTCCCTCTCTTGGTTCCTTGCTTCGCCTTGCTCGATAACCCAATTACCCAATTATCGCGGGGACAACTACGACTCGATATCCTCGGATCTCCGAGAAGCTGCGATATTATATATATACGTGTACCGCAGTTCTAGGAGATATAGAAGGATCCCTTTCCAGTAACATCAACTACTCCATATAATGCACAGTATGTACAATGTACATGTTATACCATAATATAGAATATCTATACCATACTCGGAGATGATAACGCGTGGCAGCAATGGGAAAATCGTTGGCGCAATTGGTGAGAGATATATTGTACATATTGAGAGCTCTTGATGCAATTATATTCCGAGAGAGAGGCACGATGAATTATGATCAAGTCGTTATACTATTAAAACTGAAGTACGGCATATACTCGCATCGGAAATGCAACCTGGCTTGGCTCCTTATGAAAAAAATTGATTATCAAAACAGATCATCATGAATTTGAGTACATCATACAATACTGCAAATGCCATACAAAACTGAGAAAAAAATCAGCGATATCAACGATACTAAGAATGTTGACTTAACAAAAAACAATAATGCAGAAAATATCTGAATAAAGCATCCTCCCCGCTATAACAAAAAACGTTACAAAATGGTTTAAAATGCTATTTGTCTCGAAAGCGGACTAACTTGTCATTATGATTGGCTGTCGATATCGTTCCCGAGTGCGATCATGTGCATACTTAAGATCACACGATCGTAAACGACGATCGTCGATAAACCTAACCGACAAAGCAGCGCTCGAAGCGCGGACACCGATTGTAGTTTTATTTGAGAAATGTCGTGCCCGATTTTCAGAAGACTATTTTTGTTCGTTGTAAAAATCTACAATCACGAGAATCTCTGTAGGAAATTGTACCTATTAAACTGTTTAGTCAACGATCTTATAAATTGGAGAAGAAAGGCAAGAAAAACTCGTGACATTATCTAAACTTTCATTGAATCTGACTTTTGAATGGGACTATCTGTATATTTCTTCTTTTCATATTATGTAAACGAAAGTGGTCAAATTGCCGCGATTGTAGCGATAATAAAAGATGCCGCTTAGTGTATACAGCATCTTTATTCGTCGTTTGCCCGAGGCAAAAGCGTAAGTGAGCTCGTAAAGTCATATCAATCGTGCAAAACGTTTCTAAACTTAGCCTCGCTACGTATGAGAATGTCCGATAAAATAATAAAGTCAATGGAATCAATGCTGATAGAATAACCGACAAAAACCTTATGGAAATTCAATATATATAAGAGCCATGATAAATAAAAATCGTTAGATCTATTTCATAGTAGAGTGGTGGGCAATCAAGCGAATATCCGGGTATGGTAGGGAAAACCATCGATAAACGATCGAGTTCCGTAAGTTTTTAGCAGGAGGGGTTGAAAAATGGGATGAGCGAAGGTGGAAAGGTATCGTTTTGAACCCCTTTTGTCTCTCTCTCTCTCTCTGTCTCTCTCACTCTCCCCGAACATAACGCTGCCTTTCGTGACGGGGTCAGATCTCCCTCTTTGGCCACCCCTACTGGTTCTCCCTCGGGAGGACTCGACTAGCGCACACAGGCGCCGCATACGAAAACCACGCATCACCCTCTCTTCTCGTCTTCACCACCTTCCCGCAATGGTTAATATATATACATCCCTGTGTGCTTCGCTGAAACGATCGAGTCACGCCATCGCGTCTTATAAACGCGAATACCAACGGGACGGCAAAGGGAGTCGAGTAATGGCCGGTCCCATTACGTAGTAACGTGTATAAAACTCGCTACCGAGCGCGAATTACATCGTACGGCGAAACCTACCTTTTGGCCTAGTCGTCCTGGCATCGACGCTTCGCACATATATGTATATACACATATCATCAATTGCTGACAAACGGAAAGGCGTATACACCACGTAACATTATGTCTTGAAACTCTATGAGTTACAACCTTTTTGTTTGCTGGCAATTGATATATGTATAAAATAGCGCGTGGTACGGGTCACTTGGCACGAATTTACCTGCCGCACTCTCTTACTTTAACTCAATGCGCCCCTGGTATAGGAAAGTGCCGGGGAATGACGGTCACTTACCGGAGGATTCGTGTATGTACACGAACGTTGAATTGTGTAAATTTCGATCTTGATTACCGTTTTGAAGACACACCATCGTGTATTGACGCTAAGTTATTTAAAAGAAGGTTTTTAAGAAAGTCCCCAACTGCACTCTTTTTCATACTTATCCCAATATCGCCTAATGATCGATGTATGAAAGCCTTTCGATCGACGTTGTGTGATTATTCCTACTTGGGTTGTAATCAACCATCGAATGAGAATATTTTTAGGGAATATATTAGGGTGGGTCAAAGAAAATGACTAATTTTTTTTTTCCTCGATATAATGAAAAATGTATTGTTTGGCATCTCAAAAATACCCTCTGCAAGTATGAGCCCTTCATATTTAAATTAAGAGGTCCCTCATCGCAAATGTTCATTTCCCATTTAAATAACATGGAAACATTTTTTTTTAATCTTTGGTATTTTATTAGACTTAAACCGTTGATGTTACGAGAGTTTTTTAACACATTTTTGTAGAACATTCAGATGCCCTACAAAAAAGCTCTCTTGTCTCTAATCGATAAAAGTAACCGTACAAAAAATTATCGGTGATAATTAGTTCTGGATTCTCTCATATTTGTTTGAAAACAATTAGTAATATATTAGTATATTAGTAATATATTAGTAGTATATTTATTCATATTTATAATCAAAATTTTAAAAAATTTGAAATTTATGTACCAATAAACGAGATAAGTAGAATCCAGAGCTAATTATCACCGATTATTTTTTGTACGGTTACTTTTATCGATTAGACACAAGAGAGCTTTTTTGTAGAGCATCAAATGTTCTACAAAAATGTGCTAAAAGACTATCCTAACACCAACGGTTTAAGTCTAATAAAATTCCAAAGTTAAAAAAAAAATGTTTTCATGTTATTTAAATGGGAAATGAAAATTCGCGATGAGGGACCTCTTAATTTAAATATGAAGGGCTCATACTTGCAGAGGGTTTTTTTGAGATGCCAAACAATACATTTTTCATTACATCGAGGAAAAAAAAAATTAGTCATTTTATTTGACCCACCCTAGAATATATATTATTAACCACCTTTATTGTTCAGTGATTCAGTAAATTATTGTTGTAAAGACAGATTTACCCCCGAAGATTCGATCGGATCACTCGGGCTCACTGATGTTGTATAATTATTATTTTTTTCCAATTTATCCCATAAAATATCCCGTTGTAAACAATTATTGTACATGTGCAATGGTATAAAAAAATTTCCATACAGTGGAATCTCTTATGGTTCACGTTATTCTCGTTGCTGATGCTGGTGAGAATATCCGATGGCGAGGATACCTGAAAAATCTAACTGGTCAAGAGTGCGAGTGAGGATGTTGTACAGCGAAGCCGGTTCCAAGTAGATGATTGGTACTTCACTTACAATTAGCTTCACCGGGCTCCGCGTCAAGTACACTATAAAATTGAAGCATGTTACCAAGCATCTTGTTCCTCCCCATCCCTTCTATTCTACTCACTTATTACACACTTTCAAGTGTGTTATTATTACCATCCATTCGCGCGTAAAAATAACAAATTGAAGTGTGTAAAAAGTAAGTACAGTGTACAATATACCGCAGAGCCTTTAATTTATGGTATAATCTGTGAGTCATTGCAGTACCGCGTAATTTCGATGTTGTTGAGAAGCCAGAAATAACCTTATAGATTCCCTACCACAAGGGTGATCGTCATTGCCCCTTTCGCGTCCTACTCTAAGCAAACCTTACCGCAGGGTTACCAGTTACCCACTGCATAGCGCCACGACGGTTCTTCAATTCCGTGAAAAGTCACGTTAATACTCACGGATATATCTGATCGGTGGTGTTCTTGCGCCTCCGCCCAACCCTTATTACAAAAGGGGTGAATAATGGGAAGGGAGCAATAACTGTGCCGCTCCGACACCCGAGAGCCCTAATCACACCGCGATCAAATCTCCTGACGATTCTGATTTAGCCGTTAGCGCACTCTCTCTCTCTCTCTCTCTCTCTTTCTCTCTAACAAACCTCTTTTATGGGCACGATTTAACTGTATTAGCCACGCAGACTGTGCCCTTATTCTCGTGCACGATTTAAACATAGATACGTGCTTTCCCTGCATTTACACACTGATACATTACGTGTATATCACGTACACGAATTCCCCTCTGCCCTCTTGTTTTTCTACATCGCACAAATGACGCAGTAACAAATTACTCACTCGCTAATCGCGGTCAAACGTTAATTGAACGATGAAAGAGGGAGAGAGAAAGAGGAAAGAGCGTGATGGAATGCATTTTAACAAAATGTGCATAAACTACCCTAAGATGATTTATTTCCATCGAAATAAATATGTTCCTAAATTTACCGTAAAAGTGAGTAAAATGAGAGACAAAAAAGATGGGAAACAAATTTGTATGCTTTTACATACAAATTTTTATGGGTCGAATATTTCGATAATTTTTTCATTTTTTTTGTCCGTCATTTTACTCACTTTTGCGGCATAATCGCGAGTATCGTCGGAGAACATTTTTGCAATATATTTTTAGATTATTATCCTTTTTATTTTCCGTAATCGGGACGAGGCAATTAACGTCCGGGAGCCGCTCGCCTCGACGTTCCGTTAGTCTTCTCGTTAATTAATTAATTACGAGATAGACGGAGACTAAAAGGGCGGGTTGGCCAAAGAGTTTGCGCTCCGATATACACATAACGTGTATACTATATATATTTTACTCGGGGTCGTTGACGAAGACCGAGCGAAGGATTCAGCCGGCCGCATCGTCGTATGCCATGGAAATTTTTCATCTCTGTCTCTCTCTCTCTCTCTCTCTTTCACGCTTTCTCTTCCGTAAAGTCTCGGTAGATATTTATCATTTCAAGTAGCGCGCCAACCGGGAGAGCACAGCAAACACACATGTTTGCACCGCTCGGGTTCGGAGTTAAATACTACACTCCTCACCGCCACTCTTCTTTTCCTCTTATACTCCCCCAAAAGCCTCGCTCGATCTTTTCGTTGACGTTTAAATTGCATTTTCTCTCCGAGGACCCTCCCGAGCCTCGTGGCTCTTTAATCGAAGTATATATACTCGATTATTGGACAGAGTCATCGGATGTATATACAGAGCGATTCAAAAATAATCCGACGATCCGTAATTGTCGCGATTACGGAATGACCTCCGGAATTGAACGTGGCTGAAAAGAATATCGCAACCAAATTTAATTGCGAGATAATTAAAGTTCAGCCAATCGGGGGATTGCTTTTAAACGTTCGATATCTTCATCGACGCCTTGGTCAATATCTTGTTCCATATCTCTTTTGATACCTTTATCGTTTGCGAATTAAAATGTATCTCACTCACGCGGGAACAACTGCATCGGTTTGAACGGTGGCTAAAGGTCGACATAACCTCAAAAAATTTCTAACGCATTTTTCCACAAGTTTTTCTCTATTTCCGTCGTACTTCCAAGTGTCAAAAGACGGCGGAAAGGGACTTACCCCTTCCCTTAATCGTGCTTCATTTGTCAGACACCACAGCTCACGAGTATATCTATGTCTTCAGTCGACGAATCGAATAATCGATTATGATGAAAAATATGCCATGATTGACTGAATTTTGATTGCATCGCGGTTAAATTTGGTCGAGAATTTTTTTTTTTTTTTTTCAAGAGGCATTCAAGTCCGTGAGATCATCTCGAACCTGACAATTACGGGTGGTCCGGATATTCTGAATCACACTGTATACATCAATAGCATTGTCATGCACGCAGAGCATAAATTCGCCGTCGTCATTGCCAAAAGATTTTTCTTAGTCTTGCCATCATAAAATGCTCGTTCGCACATTTTCTTTTTATTTTATTTATTTTATTTAATTTATTTTATTTATTTTATTTATTTTATTTATTTTATTTATTTTATTTATTTTATTTATTTTATTTATTTTATTTATTTTATTTATTTTATTTATTTTATTTATTTTATTTATTTTATTTATTTTATTTATTTTATTTATTTTATTTATTTTATTTATTTTATTTATTTTATTTATTTTATTTATTTTATTTATTTCATTTATTTTATTTATTTTATTTATTTTATTTATTTTATTTATTTTATTTATTTTATTTATTTTATTTATTTTATTTATTTTATTTATTTTATTTATTTTATTTATTTTATTTATTTTATTTATTTTATTTATTTTATTTATTTTATTTATTTTATTTATTTTATTTATTTTATTTATTTTATTTATTTTATTTATTTTATTTATTTTATTTATTTTATTTATTTTATTTATTTTATTTATTTTATTTATTTTATTTATTTTATTTATTTTATTTATTTTATTTATTTTATTTATTTTATTTATTTTATTTATTTTATTTATTTTATTTATTTTATTTATTTTATTTATTTTATTTATTTTATTTATTTTATTTATTTTATTTATTTTATTTATTTTATTTATTTTATTTATTTTATTTATTTTATTTATTTTATTTATTTTATTTATTTTATTTATTTTATTTATTTTATTTATTTCATTTATTTTATTTATTTTATTTATTTTATTTATTTTATTTATTTTATTTATTTTATTTATTTTATTTATTTTATTTATTTTATTTATTTTATTTATTTTATTTATTTTATTTATTTTATTTATTTTATTTATTTTATTTATTTTATTTATTTTATTTATTTTATTTATTTTATTTATTTTATTTATTTTATTTATTTTATTTATTTTATTTATTTTATTTATTTTATTTATTTTATTTATTTTATTTATTTTATTTATTTTATTTATTTTATTTATTTTATTTATTTTATTTATTTTATTTATTTTATTTATTTTATTTATTTTATTTATTTTATTTATTTTATTTATTTTATTTATTTTATTTATTTTATTTATTTTATTTATTTTATTTATTTTATTTATTTTATTTATTTTATTTATTTTATTTATTTTATTTATTTTATTTATTTTATTTATTTTATTTATTTTATTTATTTTATTTATTTTATTTATTTTATTTATTTTATTTATTTTATTTATTTTATTTATTTTATTTATTTTATTTATTTTATTTATTTTATTTATTTTATTTATTTTATTTATTTTATTTATTTTATTTATTTTATTTATTTTATTTATTTTATTTATTTTATTTATTTTATTTATTTTATTTATTTTATTTATTTTATTTATTTTATTTATTTTATTTATTTTATTTATTTTATTTATTTTATTTATTTTATTTATTTTATTTATTTTATTTATTTTATTTATTTTATTTATTTTATTTATTTTATTTATTTTATTTATTTTATTTATTTTATTTATTTTATTTATTTTATTTATTTTATTTATTTTATTTATTTTATTTATTTTATTTATTTTATTTATTTTATTTATTTTATTTATTTTATTTATTTTATTTATTTTATTTATTTTATTTATTTTATTTATTTTATTTATTTTATTTATTTTATTTATTTTATTTATTTTATTTATTTATTCAATTCCATTTTGATCCGTTTTTCCCCCTATCACTCACTACCCTCACTTCGCTAAGCTAGCCTAACTCCCAGTGCGTCCACAGACGTCTTAGCTACACTGTATCGTATTTGCCATGGACAAAGGGAAACTGCGGAAAACCTGTGTCGATAGAGACGGCTTTTTATTTTGACTGAGTTTCAGTTCTATTACCATCGGAAACTTAGAAAAATTGCCTTCCGCACAGTAATCGGCGTGCAAGCCAGTGCACGGCTAAGCGAACACCCATCCCAGTACTCGCCGCGGCCAATACTAATTAACATGGAAGATCGCCGAAGCCGCGCACCAACCGCGCGTCCACTGCTATCGGTTTATTTTGTTTTTGTTTCAATATTTTTATTTTTCATTTGTGTCATAAAGTTAGAATCAGCCATTGGCCCCATAATTAAAATACCAAACAATTCTACGTTTCTTTGAAAACCTCCGATGAAAAATACGTCTAATTTTAAATAGAAGAAAACAATAAATTGCACTACAAATCTGCGTTTTATTGGGCGAACGTTCGAATTGTAAATTTCGATGAAATTGCATCGTGAATATTTCAGAAACCGTTCCCACAACTGACTCTCATATTTCTGGTGTTATTTATTATTACATTTCTTTTAATACTACGCATCATATCAGTAAGATGGTTGTAAAAAGATTTTTGTCAGCGCTAGACTTTCTAAATGAGCATTACTTTCTATCGCTCCGATATTACAGACATCGTCATTTTTTGGTTTAAATTCTAAATGAATAGCATATTGATTTCTTCGTACTTGATTGATGTGGAAATATCCCATGGGGAAAAAAGGTGTAGGCAAAAACATTTTCGACATATTTCTGACGTATGACATGCAAAAGTTGCGATGCTTCTTTAGACGTTCATATTGTTTTGTCTCGAATCATAAATAAATCGTTAATTTTTTAATTAGAATCTAATGAACTGTGAGGAGTTTACTTTGTTTCAATAATACCAAAAAAATAATCTGTCAGGATGCAAGTCAATTTAATAGAAGAGAAGAGCTTTATTTCGTACAAAGTCCTATATCGTGTCTTATCTATCCGGGATCGCGGGTCATACTCCCCATCGATAACCGTTTCGCGTCTCTCATTCTTCGTCAATCGACGTGTGCGCAAATTCGTTAACTGACACACAAACAGTCGGAGCAACATACATCGGCAATCAGTATATCTAGTTTAAACAGAACGAAGAATTAAACCAAAATTACTCATCGAACAATTATCAAATTGTTTTGATTCATGTTCTTTTTTCTACGTTACAAAAGATACAAATGATACAAACAGCAAACAGTTAACTTCAAAGTCATCAAACGGTTATAACAATCTTATTCATTAATTGAGATTTGACAATGATTTTTGTGACAAAATAATTGTATGAAAAATTGTATTGAAGTAATATAACTGATAACAAAATAATTCGTTACCACTCGTACAATATACCAATAGATACATCTTGGACAATTTTTTTTTTTTTTTGTTACTATCTTTTGATTTGTTAATGTTACAGTTTCTGTGCGTGTTAATTAAACTGTATTTGTAATCATTTTGATTTTAGTGCTCAGAACGTATCTCGATTTCACAATAAGATGAAATGGTTATTAACGTTATTATTACTCATTATTAACGATAATTATTTTTCGAATAATTTCCCAATGTAGCGCCCCTCGGGCTCTCAATATCGACTAATTAAAAGTTTTGAAAGGCTTACGGGAAGTCCGCGAGTATACGAGGGCGTATCGACTGATTAGACTAAAGTCGTATCCTACAGTGTTTAATATGTAAACCGATGTGAGATACGACTTTTTGATTTTTAGCCGCCTAAATATGTGTCCGTATTATATATTCATCGTATAGTTCTAATGTGATCATCGTGCACACATATATCGTTTGCCGAAAGGAGCTTCAACCTTCATATAGCGGCAACTATCGAGTTTCCTAATTGATTAGTTCCCGTTAATGAGGTTTGAGGTGTATATAAATACGGGGAACTACGTCGAGTGCGTTAGCGGTACGGCACGGCCATATAAGGGAGAATAATGAAATCGGTAGAAATTAAATGGAACTTTGAGTTCAGAACCCTTTCGACCGTTGGATTGAAAGTCATTAATTAAAATTCTGTCGCTCATATAGGTCCCTATAGCTTTGTTCTTTTGTACATTACACTTCTCCTACATCCGTTGCACCCTCTCGAATTCACATATTTGCGTAACAATTAATCATCGAAAAATAAAGCCATACGTAAATTGACAGAGCACATATGGACAATATAACGGAACTGAGTATATATTATCTTTCCAAGCGCAAAAGCCGCATTGTAATACATTATAGCCCGGCCGGCGCGGGTCGAGACCTCGCGTCTCGTCGAGCGTATAAATAGGTATGTCAATATTAAACCACGCTCGCTAATTACTATCGCTCTTCACTCTCTACCACACCACCCATGGTGACGAAACTACGCATCTCTATAAATTATAGAAAATGGACGAAAAAAAAAATTATAATTTTTTACGTCGCTATCCCTCAAAATTAAAAAAAATTCCTTCTCGAAAACTGTTAGTTATAAAAATTTGGAAAAAATCGTGAGTGTTCGTCCCATTCCGAAAAATCGAATATAAAAATCATTACCGCGATAAAAAAAAACTGAAGGTGAAATATATTGTAAAAACGATGTGTAATACGTCATATCATTTTTCTTTCGTCTATAATATAGAAATGTATGATTAGGCTACATTATTTTTCTCCTGATTAACATTTCGATGTAGCTATTAAGCTACATTCTTTTTTTCCTGATTAACATTTCGATATGATATCGAATCATAAATTTCTAGATTATAAACGAAAATAACAAATTGTATGACGTATTTTACATCGCTTTTACAATATATTTTACCTTCAGTTTTTTTTATCGTGGTATGATTTTTTTATGCAATTTTTCGGAATGGGACGAATACTCACGGTTTTTTTCAAATTTTTATCACAAATAGTTTTCGACACGCGAATGTTTTTTATTTTTAGGTTTGTCGATGATTCTCCGGAATACCAACGAGCGTTCGGTAATTCATCTTTTTATCGTTCTGCCTCGATAGAACACGTAGAAACGAAAAAAGCGATACGACGATGAAAAACGATGTAAATATGAATTACCGAACGCGCCCAGCATGAGTTTGGTATTTGGTAACAAACCCCATACAGACTCCGTCATTGACAAAAAATGTTATCCAATTTTATTTCCAAATACTTTTGATATCTTTTGGACAAAAGCACAGAGCACGGACAAATGAGCAGGTTGTACTTCGTTTAAACATTTCACATTTATCGACTCTTCACCAAGAAAAAACGAGATCCTTAAAGGAGGAAATAGGGTTAGGACAGCATTTTCTCAATGATTTTCATGAATTTCATGAATAGGACAGCGTTTTCTCAATGATATTCATGAATTTTTTTATAGTATAAAAATGAATATAATTTATTGAAACTTTGAGAATATTTTATACATATATTTAAGTATATACTATAAAATTAGTATACATATATTTAAGTATATACTATAAAATTTGTATACATATATTTGAGTATATACTATAAAATATTAGCGACCCCATATTACAGGTCACAATCAGACTCAGCATTTTGCGTATATTCTGGAAGCCGCAATTCTCATCTGAAATGAAACGAGGTCGGAATTTACATTTATTATATGTCTCTCTTCTATATGAACGTAAATGCTATCAAAAAAATAGAAAATTGAATTTTTTACAGGGGTCAAAACAAAAAAAGCATGATTTTTTGCCATTTTTTACAACTTTATTTGCAAAAAAAAAATTATTTTAAATAATGATAATATTCCGATTTTAGGTTCATATAGAGCGCGAATACTATGAAGAAAGTAACTGCCAATTTTCAAAACGATTGGTTGAAAACTTTTCAAACTAGCGTGTACGCAAGTTGAAAAAAAGTCGTTTTCAGAAAAACGGGTTTGAAAAAATCGAACCACGAAAAACAAGCAATATGGGGTCTCTAATATTTTATAGTATATACTTAAATATATGTATAAAATATTCTCAAAGTTTCAATAAATTATATTCATTTTTTATACTATAAAAAAATTCATGAAAATCATTGAGAAAACGCTGTCCTAACCCTATTTCTCCGCTTAATGGCTTATAACAATAGAACGAGTCGGGATTGTCATTTAAAATTTTGGGAACATATTTTTCAATAGTTTTACTAACAATTTATGAAATTTAAAAAAAATCGATTTTTTGAACCGTCTAACCCTATTTCCCCCCTTAATTCGGATACATTCTCTTAAATTACATAACGACTACACAATCTCAAACTGCAACACAATCTGATAAAATCTTGCTGCATGAATGATATTCATTCAAAGTGAGACTACATCACTTTTTTCAAGCTCATGAAAACTCGTTAACGTTCTTTACTTGTTCCCAACACCTCATTATCCGTCATACATCAACAACTAGTCGCAAAACCAGATCCCGCAACCCCGGGAGATAAGAGGCCCGCAGAGCCGATCATACGGCTCGTATATATATCTATCGGCGTGGCAAAGAGATGAGAGATGGTAAGTGTACATATATACCCGCGTATGAAACCGCCACTTTGGAACTAAGCCTCGGGTTCTGCGTATGAGGTTAGTTCGGTTAGCGGATAGGTATAGTGTCGGTTATCCACGACAGGATCGGTATATCTAGAGGAGCGCACGGCCCGTTAGCAAATACCCCTCGAGCGAGAACTTCACTTAGCGTTGTTCCCGTTTCAACCCCCAAACGCCATATTCTCTTGCTGATGATGCATGTGCCCCCCTCCCACGAATGTATGTATATAAACTAGCGTTCACATGGTTAGGACGCTACGGCTCCTACCACACCTACAACCCTGAAGTCATGACAATCGAAAATCGAACTTCGATATAGTAATATCGAAGGAATGAAGACGATATTTACTTTTTAGTAGTCACATGTTCATCCAACGTCAGCACACTTCATTCTGCTGAATCTTGTCTTAGCTGATAGGGATACACTTAACCTAAAAAATCACAATGGAACAGTGCACGAAGAACCCAAGTTGACATTAGTTTTATAAAAGAAGTGTCACGAAATCACGAAGTACGCGTTATTCGTTAAGGGGGGAAATAGGGTTAGACGGTTCAAAAAATCGATTTTTTTTTTATTTCATAAAATGTTAGTAAAACTATTGAAAAATAGTTCCCAAAATTTTAAATGAAAATTCCGACTCGTTCTATTGTTATAAGCCATTAAAGTGAGTAGCTCTCCTTCAGACCCGAGCGCGCTATTTTTTCAAACGCGTTTTTCTGAAAACGACTTTTTTTTTAACTTGCGTACACGCTAGTTTGAAAAGTTTTCAACCAATCGTTTTGAAAATTGGCAGTTACTTTCTTCATAGTATTGCGCTCTATATGAACCTAAAATCGGAATATTGTCATTATTTAAAATATTGTTTTTTTGCAGATAAAGTTGGAAAAATGGCAAAAAATCATGCTTTTTTGTTTTGATCCCTGTAAAAAATTCAATTTTCTATTTTTTTGATAGCATTTAGGTTCATATAGAAGAGAAACATGTAATAAAAGTAAATTCCAACCTCGTTTGATTTCAGATGAAAATTGCGGCTTCCAGAATGTACGCAAAATGCTGAGTCTGATTGTGGCCTGCAATATGGGGACGCTAATATCTTCGGTGTTTTTCAAAGAAATTCTTCAAAAATTTTATAGTATATACTTAAATATATGTATAAAATATTCTCAAAGTTTCAATAAATTATATTCATTTTTTATACTATAAAAAAATTCATGAATATCATTGAGAAAACGCTGTCCTACCCCTATTTCTTCCCTTAAGCCACTATATAGACGGATTCCGATTGGATGTCGATGTCATACTTGGATTCGGATTTCCTTACTTCAGGTTTTTAAATTAAGCATTCATTTACCCAGTGCGTAATACTGGACCTAGCTGAGGATCATTATTGTAATACAATTGATATCGATAATATCGATATCATCTATAACGTTCGAAAGTTATTTGTAATTCGAATACCTCTATTTTCTGTCTCTTCGTCTAGTAAAGAGATTTTGTTCTCTACAATGTACATTTTCAGGATACTCGGACCAGTTCCGAAAGCTTTCGTTTATCAGTCAGCACATGAGATGTGCCTAACGTTCTCTATCGAGCTTTGGGTGTGAAAAATGATACACACATATAAATATGCATGCACGTGAAACAACAAATCCATACGATTTCTCGTCGTCTAACACTTGTTTTACCAGCCATTCGTATGGGACACTCAATCACCAATGCGGGACCAACAACTAGGCCATTTATACTTTTGCCTATATCCTGCATATACGTATATGTATGTTGAGAGAGGTAACATCCTCGTCTCTCTCTTTCCGAGCAAGTAATCCACCCGGAGCATTGAGAATAGACAAACACTCGCGCCCCTCCGGCGACGCAGTTTCGGTGTCGAGTCCCTGAGCTAAAAAAAGAAACGGACACCGATGTGTGAAGAATTCAGGATGGTCCGGAAAAAAATGAAATATCAATTATTCCTCGTTTCCTCGTATTTTTTTCTTTTTTCTCGGCATTGAAGGATGACGAACAGCCATGAGTAAATCAGGAAAATTGTGCGATTCCTTATTGAGATCGGATTTCCGGTTGATACGGAAGAAGGGGTAAAAGTCTCTTCACGATTAACGTATATAATTTTAAAATATATGTAATGCGTTAGTTTATCGAATGGAGTAGCACTTATTACCGAAGAACCAAGTACCGTTGCTCTCCGAGAGAACGTTATTAACTTTTGTGACATTAATTATATATCTGGGATAAGGAGACATTTATTCATGCCCTGGTATATTATATGCGTACATCGTTCCTCGTACGAACATCATGGGACGTGTCGTACTCACCTGGAGCGGCTTTTCGCTGATATAACGTGTGTATATATGTACTGGGACTATGCTATTGCGCTCTCTCGAGTTGGTTGGTGCAAAGCGCACTGAACAGCTACGATCAATGCGACGTATGCGCGAATGCACGGAGTAAGGCGCAAGAAGCAACAGACCCATTATCTGGATTAGACGTCGTGATGCTCGTAGAATACACATAGATAGAAGACAGAAAGAGAGAAAGAGACAGAGAGGAAGGAGAGGACTCGCTTCATCCCGGGAAGTGAAAGACAAAGTCTATGAGGTTCGTGTCTTCGCTACACGCGCCACCCATTCGCGTTTTCTCCCCCTCGGTATCTAGTGTTATATATGGTACAAGAGGGTTCGCGTGACACAGCCGAATATCTTGCAACTAAATCGGCAAATGCTGGAACGAGATAACCGTTGAAATCTCTTTGATGTAATAAGCGAACGAAACGTTTCTCCGGTAGGATGTGATGTATCGCCAACAAACCGCCAGATGGCTTCTCGCGAAGCGTTACTCGTTAAGAGGATCATCGCTGCTGCGTCCATATAAAGCTCCAACCTTTATCATCACCCAAACACCGATCCTACTCACACAAAACTGTGAGCGCAAAAAAATCCGCAGAATATACGTTCAGTTACATTTACATCTGTCTACCGGTTATAACTCTACCAGAATGGTGTTCTATCGTAACATATCTCTACCATATTAAAATTCTATCAAATACAGCAGCGTCTTGACAACAAGTAATTAAAATAAAATTTGTTTAAAAACTCCAGTCGCAATCTCTGTACACTAAGTTAGCATAATAATAACAATTTTTAACAAATCTACTGGAGTGCAGATCTTTGGGGAGAACTGTATAGAAAAACACCCCACCGAGAGAACAAACTCGCTCGAATTCCATTACTTCTTGCATACATAATTTACATCGTTCTTGAGTTATTGAGATTTACTTGTCACGTTTCATCACATTGCCGCAGACAACATCCATCGCGATATTCTATCTATTAGTTATTTTCTAATTGCTTGGAATACTGTAAGCATTGTGCCATGTACATTGAGGAAACAATTTTTACGAAAACGAAGTTTATTTTTCTATATGAGAAGTCAAAAGAAGCCCAGTAAGTTACTGGCGGAAATGGAAATACCAATCACAATGATTTATGACCAATTAATTATGCGTTATTATTCTGACCAAATCAAATTTATAAGCTTTTTGTTTTTAATCATTTTAAACGGGAATTCTCTCGAAAGGTTTTTTACCCAAATGGTTCTCATCGCTGAAGCAGTGAGGGAGGAATACCAGAGAATTGAATAGATCCATGAACGATCCGAAGATCGGAAATTAACCGAGTGATTGAGGACGCGGTTTCTGTTCGTTCTAGGTTTCTCCAGATCTATCACCACGTTTGGTGAACTTGCTGTAGCGTGTATGAATAACGCATTGGCAAAAACCAATATCAAACCTCAAATTTATAATGTCACACGCGGATCCATATCATATATTAATATTATATATCGTTATTTTTTATCGTCACAGTGTAATGGAAAAAGGGTCGTCGAGCTGTAACAATACGACCACACCGTTTCAGCTGCAATAACGAGCTTCATACAGCCCAAAGTATGATGGTGGTTAAATGGAAGCTATAACCGCAAAATAACGTTCGCAACGTCGTGCGTATTATACTATATGCTGCAACATATCCGAATCTGTATGTATATGTATATATATATATATATGTATTCTCGTGTTCCCCTATCGCCCATAAAGTTTCGTGGAATCGTCAAGAAACAATAAACGATGTATCCGGGTGCTTCGGAATAAGATTGAGCGGTGGTATGAAGGGAGTAAAAGCGTGATCGATTCGCGGTGAGGACGATTGTTTTAACGTCCGTTGGTTATGGACCGAGGGACAATTGCAAAGGGGAGAATAGAAATTCGTCTAAATATTTGGACGAATGGGAATAGCGAATCGGGCAAACCTTATTTACACATATATCGATATATCATGTATATCGATCGATAGAAAGGAATATTCTAAGAATACACAGATGTATAAGATGATTCACAAAGTGTATCATCAAAGTGTATCGGCTGCAAAGTGTCGATCGGGTTCGAGTGCAGCGTCCCGGTGCGGTCGTTGCCGTACACTTCCAGAAACTGTTCGGATCGCCAGATACACGCTTACACAAATTTTCCAAGTACTTCGAACTCTCAGTATTTCAATTATTTCAATCAGAATTAATCAATTTTATGCAATAATGACTTTATGCCGATACACCTAAATTTCCACAGCGGTCGACGATTGCCATAACTTTTGAGAAACTGTTGAAGCCGTTATATACACGTTTCCATATATTTCCTACGCATATCAAACTGTTTTCAATTATTTTGTTCAGAATTGATTCACTTTATACAATTATGACTTTTTGCCGACAAGCCTAAATCGGCAAGGCTACATTTTTCTCAGTCACTCAACATCGGCCATAAGGCTTTTAGATCTGCGTCATACGCGTCCTTGAAGCAATACGAGGTCTGTTAAAAAAGTATCGCGAATTTTGAATTTCCGCTGGCTACGTTTTATTCGATATGAGATTTTTTTTGTGGCGTTAGGTTGGTACCCATGTCCCTCACTTATGCTGAAAAAATCGGCCATTTTGAATGTTTAGTTAATTGTTGACAGCTGTTTTGGCTGGACGTGTTTTGGCTTGTCTTCGATTTTTGCCTATTCCAAAAAAGCAGCTTCCATTGCGATGATTGAGCTTTGTTTTTCACGTCATAACCATAAACCCATGATTCGTCACCAGTTATGACCCTCTGGAGCAAATTTGGGTCGTCGCGGACCGAGTCCAACAGCTCCTTAGCAATGTTAACGCGACACTGTTTTGGTTCGAAATTGAGCAATTTCGAAATTAACCCGTCTCATGCCCAAATCATTGGTAAAAATCGAATAGTACGAGCCAATCGATATGTTTAGTTCCTCAGAAACTTCTCTAACGGTGATTCGACGATTGCCCAATATTATTTTCTTCACTTCATCAATGTTTTCGTCTGTTATTGATCTGCTCGGGCGTCCGGAACGCATTTCGTTGTTCGCATCTTCTCGGCCCTCTGAGAACATTTTGTAGCACCGATAAACGTTGCTTTGGTCCAAGGTAGCTTCACCATATGCCACTGTCAACATTCGGAATGCGTCCGCGCACTTAAGGTAGTAGTCTGGTAAATTAAGCCGATTTTCATGTCTTTTTTAGAGGGCGTTTTTTTGTAGGAAAATAAAAATGAATCGTTTTGGATATTTAGGATGTTTTTATTTACATATTAAAGATACAAAAAAAAATGTTTTGAAAAACTTTAATAGTTTATTATTATTATTATTATTGTTGGTCGAAGTTGGCACCTCGAAAAAAAGCGCGTGGGTGGCCCCGGTGATTTTGGCTCTTGATGTTATCTGAAATAAAAAATTCTTGATAATTCTTAATCTATAGACATGTCATTCTGGTCGGAACTACTGAAGTTAAATTTCATGGATAAATAACAAAATAGCGGACTTTGGAAAAAAACGTCCTTTTCCATTTTGTTATTTATCCATGAAATTTAACTTCAGTAGTTCCGACCAGAACGACATGCCTATAGATTAAGAATCATCAAGAATTTTTTATTTCAGATAACATCAAGATCAAAAATCACCGGGGCCACCCACGCGCATTTTTTTCGAGGTGCCAACTTTGATCAATAATAATAATAATAAACTATTAAATATTTTCAAAACAAATCTTTTTTGTATCTTTAATATGTGAATAAAAACATCCTAAACATCCAAAACGATTCATTTTTATTTCCCTACAAAAAAACGCCCTCCAAAAACGACATGCAAATCGGCTCAAGTTACCAGACTACCACCTTAATTTTGTTATTCACCCAAAATTTGATATAGATTCTTTGATCCATTTTTTGGAATAGGCAAAAATCGAAGACAAGCCAAAACACGTCTAACCAAAACAGCTGTCAGCAATTAACTAAACATTCAAAATGGCCGATTTTTTCAGCATAAGTGAGGGACATGAGTACCAACCTAACGCCACAAAAATATCGAAAATCGAATATACGTGGCCCGCGGAAATTCAAAATTCGCGATACTTTTTGAACAGACCTCGTACACTGTTAAGTCGAACTACCGTTTAAACGTATTCTGAATCATCCTGCTAGTTTTGGACGGGTTTTCTGCATGTATGACATATACGATGGGGGAACAAGACGAGGGATAGTAGCGATGATTTTACGAATGCCCGGGCAACCGCTTTTTGTGAAAGTCGGAGAAATTTACGAAAATAGGTATATCGATCGTTAGAAAACAAAAGGACGTAATCCAAAACACTCTACGTGTTGAATCACGCGGATTAAGTCCTTTTGTTTGCCAACAGTCGATATTGTATATTAGGGATTTTCCTTTCTCGCTTGACGTCCCGTTGTCGGGGGATCCAGGCTGGCTCACATTGCGTGATGGAGAGCAGCCGCGCGGGAGCCACGTCCGATGTCGTTTATTTGTTCTGTGCGTATATACACATGTACGATTGAGGGAGCACAGGAGGGCGTTGTGCATCCATCTGCCAACCGGTAAGGTTCACCAAACGTCTTTTCTTCTGTCGACTAGCCTGTATGTGTATACAGGGCAATTCAGAATAAGTGTGTACAACTTCGTGTTGGACGCGAAGTTGAACACAACCGACGACCGTATCTTACGCGAGATGATCAACGAACGCCTGTTTCTTATTCACGATCATTACAATATATACGATCTCGGCTTCTGGCTGAAAAATATATTATCGCGGAATTCTCATCAGCAAGAATCTTCAGATTTATCGAACACGGAGACTTGAGAATATTCAAGGTCATATCCGGCTCGCTGTAACTATAAATACAACAAGCTTAATTTTAACATACTTTTCAAGACGATTTGGAAATTAGAATTTCAATGTATACAGTTGTAATATCTGATATTTGTATTCCAACAACGAAATCTACAAAACATCAAATTTATACAATGTATGACTAATTAATGTGGATAGCCTAGAGCAATTGAACGGAGACTTAAGTGATTTTTTTACGATATCAAAAGACGCGTATATGGAATGAAAAAGCTTCGTTAAAATAAAAATGACATAAATGCGGTGGCGACGAAATGTGTGTGCGTTATATCATCGAGATGATGTACATAATGGCCCATCACCGTCATCAGTCGCTAATGACGCACTACGATACACAGGAAAGTGGTATATAGCGAGGCAACTCTTTGCTCGGTTATAATGAGTAAACCTTTCGGATAATTCCTCGCCTCCGTTCGTTTTTCCATCTTGTTCTCGTGTTTTTTTTTCTCTCCCGTCCGATCGTTCCTTTCTCTAATCTTTCGACCGTCAGGCAGGTCGCATCACTTCGAGAACCGAATGGGTTGAAGCCGAAGAACAAAAAAAAAGGATCTTTGTGAGAAAACGAGTTCTATACGCCGTATACGTGGAACTGTTGGCAAGATTCAGTAAACTCAGACAACTCGCGAGCCACAGCTTCTCTACTAACGCTCTATATATTCATATATATATATATGTTATACTCTATAAGACCTCACGACAGCCTCCAATTAGGCAACTTCCCGGAAAAAAAATAACGGGCTCCAGAAATTTGGTTTATTCAAGACCCCCCGTCGAGATTGCCACCATACGGTTCTTTTCATCTTCGGAATGGAAGGCACGCAACTACCCTTTATGTATATATATATATATATATATATATATATATATATATATATATTTGAATTTTCATATAAATATACACTGGGTAAAAAAAGTATTCATACACCTTGTTTTTTTGCGATAACTTTATAGACATAAGCGATACGCAAAGAAAGTCAATTTTATTTAATAGTACATCAGGTGCAGAGATAAACTGCAAATAGAGAATTTTTTTCCAGGAATAATAGAAGAATTATGCCAAAAAACGAAAATTTTCGGGCAAAAAAAGTATTCATACACTTACGATTATAGTGAAAACCTGTATCATCATAGCTGTTAATTATAACTAATATTTGGCGTGCATCCCTTTTGCTTCAATTATCGCCTCGAGTCTCTTAGGCATGGATTCGACTAGCTTTTGCGTTGTTTCTTTTGCTATTTTCGTCCATTCTTCTAAAAGCACTCTTTGTAGATCGGATTTGTTTGTTATTTTTCTTTTTCTAATTTCTACATCCACCAAGTGCCATAAATTTTCAATACGATTGATGTCCGGAGATTGAGGTGGTGTAATCAATTGTTTGCGGACATTATAGAGTAACCATTCCCTCGTTGTCATGGCAGTATGTTTCGGGTCGATATCTTGTTGGAAGTAGAAATTTCCATCCAGGCCCATTTTATCGACACTTGCTTTCACATTGCTGCGCAACACGTCAATATACTTCTGGGCATTCATTGTACCATCTATAAAAGCCAGATTACGAACGCCATAATATCCCATACAGCCCCAAACCATGACGCTTCCTCCGCCGTGCTTTACAGTCGGTATTAAATTTTTCTGCTGAAGCTCGGTATTTGGTTTCCGTCAGACGAATTTTTTTCCATCGGACCCGAAGATATTAAACTTCGATTCATCCGAGAATACGACACGTTTCCAAAATTCTATAGATTTTTTTACGTAGATTTTTGCGAAACCTAAACGTTTTTCTCGATTTATATTATTAATTAATGGTTTTTTGCGGGCAGTTCTGCCGTATATTTGGGCAGAATGCAAAACGTTTCGAATAGTCTGGGGACACACGCTCCTCCCCGATGTTGACGCGACATCATTCGCTAAACTGCGAGCACTTGTGAACGGTTTTTTTGTAGCCTCTGTAACAATACTCCGACGCCCTCATACTGTTAGTATTCTCGGTTGACCTGTTCGTGGCTTATTTTCTGTGCTTTTTGTTCTTTGGTATTTTTTAAAATATATTTTAAATATATCACCGTGTTTCCGAAGAAAAAACACTCTATCTCGCATGGATATTGATATTTCGCTTTTCTTTGCCATCATGTCTGTTCAGAGCTAGAAGATCTACTACCGCATGGAATAGGTCAAAACCATTGTGTAAACGAAGACTTGTTTACATTGTATGCAGAGGTCAGACCGTCCGTGAGTGGATATCGAGGTTTAGCAGCTCAATCGTAAGTGTACGAATACTTTTTTGGCCCGAAAATTTTCGTTTTTTTTGCATAATTCTTCTATTATTCCTGGGAAAAAATTCTCCATTTGCAGTTTATCTCTGTACCTGATGTACTATTAAATAAAATTGGCTTTCTTTGCGTATCGCTTATGTCTATAAATTTATCGCAAAAAAACAAGGTGTATGAATACTTTTTTGACCCATTGTATACATCTGCTTACAGAACAACCTACATTCATCATTCAATCGTATTCCACGAACTCGCGAGTTGCAAAAAAAAAAAATATGACATCATCGCTAGCAACGAATATACGAAATCCATTACGTATACAAAAAAACAAAAAAACAATTAATATTGACTTGTAAGATCGATTTATCGTGTAAAATTTGAATTCACGAGAATCATTGCCCTCCGCGGGACGGAACCTCCTTCTTTATTCGTTTTCTTCTGAGAATTTCTCGGCAACGCTGTTCTCGAGAGATTGAACCGACGAATAGCCCGCGAGAGAGATAAGAGAGACGACCAAAAAAATAAAGTCCCGGAGAGAAAGATGGCGGAAAAAAAATGATAGAAGAAAAAAAAAAACTTTCGGCGGATACGGCACCGCGAAGTGTCGTGCCTGGGAATTCCAGCACAGGACGAAAGACGGACGTTTCCCAATTAAGAAAGTTCTCTGCCGGACTGGCGACGCTTGGGGAGCGGTAAGAAGGGAAAAAATCTCACCGTTGGGATTAAAATCGTCCTCGGCGAGCCTTAACATTAGTCCTGCGCGAGTTTTAACTCAGCCAGCGGCGTCTCTGGAAATGAAGTATTCTCGGTTATATACGTATATATACATATTTAATGAAAATAGTATATAAATTTTTTTTTCAAAGACGAAGAGCTCCTTTATAGGAATTAAGTATCGAACGAATTGAAAAAAGAAAAAAAAAACATATCGAGATAATTGTTCAAAAGCTTCAATTACAGATATATCAAAGGGTTTTACGGAACAAGAAGCGAATCGAGCAAGTATCGAGTACTTATAGCCTGATGTAACTATCGAGCTTTCATTTACCGAGTCTTGATTCCACGAGATGGAGAAAAAATATTATTACGATACGAAAATAATAAAAATAAAGAAAATTGTACGCGTCCAATATATTCAATACAGGAAGAGCTCGTGTAATATTCTACGGAAGGAGTATGAAATTTCAAATTCATGCACAAGTGTTTATCGATAAAAAAAGAGTACGAGTCAGAGAGTGGCCGGGGGGGATGGAAGAAAGAGCGTGGAAGAGCGAGAGAGTTGGCGAGTGTATGTCTGTTGAACCGAGACAAGAGAGGTTGGAGGTTCACGAATGTCGAAACCAAAAGGGAACCCGCTCAGTATGTATACGATCGTGCCTTGACTTCTGCTATATGTATGATAGGGCTGCTGCGAGAGGGAAATAGGACGAGAGGGTACGTCTGGTATTCTCGTGTGCTCCCGGATGCTTTTGTCGTGTACGTCAGGATATGGATGTACGAGATTCAGGGAGTACGTAAATGGTTCTTTCATTTTTTTTTTATAGAGTGGGTGGATGGTATAATCGGTCCCCGCAGTGTACACACATTGTGTCGTCAATGTTGAACGATTAAAAGCATATTTGCGATGTGGGGCTTGGCGTTGCCGTGCGTTAATATTTCCCCTCACTTCGATTAGGATCCAATTACGCGTTGACGATCTCGTACAGAACTTGGAATTGTCGAGACACAACGTGTGGGGTGCTTCTGGAATAGAGATTGCGAAACTCAGGTCTGTATATTATAATAATTTAAACGAAACACAGAGAAACACATGGAATAAACACACACACACATGCTTTACATTTTTACACGACGGCACAGGAACACTGTGGTAAATCTGGCCAACAGAGGCTGCGGCATTTTTGTACTGTTCTTCAAATTGCGACTCTCATCCCAAAAATATATTTTACTTTATGAGAAAAAAAATCCTCACAAAGGATCTGGCTGGAAATTTTGAAGTAGCTCTAAGGGCTTAAAGATTGACGCTTTTGCTCAATATCGATTGAAAAAAAATTTGTTCGCTCTTCTCGCCCCGTTATCTTGTTAATTAAAATAGGGGCAGGTGAAAAAAACGTAGACCGTTCAATATTGAACGGTCGTTGAGTCGACACGGCAACTTTTCCAATCACCCCCGATAACTTTTCTATCCACCCCGTTGACAACCGGATAACTTGGTTTTATCACATGCATTATCACATCTCGAATATAAAAAATATTCGTGAACACTCCTAAAATAGCCTGGCCTTATCGACCAATGCATTTGTTTGAGCAATATTTAACATAATAATAATAATTTTTTCACAATATAGCAGGTTTATTGGGCAATGAAAAATTGTAGTGTCAAAATCGATGTGATTTCGATTATGTGCTCGGATCGTGTGTTCCGATGAGCTACGATAATTACCGAAGCAGCGGTAACCGTTTCGAGCGCTCCTCGAAACGATTATCAAAATCCTCTACGACACTTCTCACCCGTCCGTCGAGCGGTCGAGTCGTAAAATCTCAAATATTGTGAATAGCATTATACGTATACACATATAACTATGTCTCTATCTGTATCTACATCCATCGTGTTTCTCGAGATCCATTGTAACGAGTATCGGCACATATGGGTTAAAACCAGGCCTGGTCGCATCATCAAGCGTAGCGGACTGCACAGCATATTCCGTGTATAAGATGAGTACACTGTTCATCTCACTTGTATCAAATATCGACTAGTCTAGTGACCTCGAAGTATACAAGGCGGCTCGGTGGAATTAGCGTGTTCTCCATATACGTGTATAGACATTTACGGTGATGAGAACTTTATTGTCTAATTTATTTTAGTTTCATATTGATGACTCCGTTCTTATTTGTATCTGTGTGATCAACCAAATGTGCGGCGAATATCTCAATTTTGCTTTTCTTATTTTGTATTCGAAGTATCAAAGACAATTTGCAAGGAATCATCTTTATAAAATAAATATGCCCGAGATTCTCAATATCCAAATACCGTCGATCGTTATCATTATTATTTATGTCCTTTTTATCGTTTATATTCGGCAGTGCGTTTACCTTGAATTTATAATAATAATTAAATTTCGTTCTCCCGTTTCTCGAGGAGAATAAGTTTCGAAAGAGATAAACAAAATTCATTACAAAATAAAAGTCATTCCCAAATGTTTCGATATATGAAAATATTTTTTTCATTTAAACTTCCACTTAGCATCCTCGCAGTCTGGAGATTATTTATATGTTTTGTTATCTACGTAAAAATATCCTCTTAAATGTTCTTCCATTCAATCGTTTACATTATTATTATTATTTAAATTAAAAGAATCATTAAAATCATAGCTAAAGCTTGACATCTCATCTGCAGATGATGTCTGACATCATTGGTTTTTGTGTTTACAAATCTCATATCCCACAAACGCCGAGAGTGAAATTATGAACAACTATTTTATGAGTAACTTTTTATAAAATATTTCGGCGAAAAAATGTCCATTCACCTTAGTTGCTCGGAACAGTTAGTGAGAGATTTTTTTTCTATTTATCCCTAAAACATATTAGTATCCTGTGGTAAAAGATAAACGGTGAGAAAAAAAACAACGAAAAGTAAGAGTATAAGGAATAAAATTTCGTAAACGTCAGTTCCCTTTTCACTAAGGGGGGAAATAGGGTTAGACGGTTCAAAAAATCGATTTTTTTTAATTTCATAAATTGTTAGTAAAACTATTGAAAAATATGTTCCCAAAATTTTAAATGAAAATTCCGACTCGTTATATTGTTGTAAGCCATTAAAGTGAGTGGCTCTCCTTCAGGCCCCGAGCGCGCCACGTGTATAACCAAGCGGTCACTATTTTTTCAAACGCGTTTTTCTGAAAACGACTTTTTTTGAACTTGCGTACACGCTAGTTTGAAAAGTTTTCAACCAATCGTTTTGAAAATTGGCAGTTACTTTCTTCATAGTATTGTGCTCTATATGAACCTAAAATCGGAATATTATCATTATTTAAAATAATTTTTTTTTGCAAATGACGTTGTAAAAAATGGCAAAAAATCATGCTTTTTTGTGTTGACCCCTGTAAAAAATTCAATTTTCTATTTTTTTGATAGCATTTAGGTTCATATAGAAGAGAAACATATAATAAAAGTAAATTCCAAACTCATTTGATTTCAGATGAAAATTGCGACTTCCAGAATATACGCAAAATGCTGAGTCTGATTGTGACCTGCAATATGGGGTCGCTAATATCCCCGGTGTTTTTCAAGAAAATTCTTCAAAAATTTGATAGTATATACTTCAATATATGTATAAAATATTCTCAAAGTTTCAATAAATTATATTCATTTTTTATACTATAAAAAAATTCATGAAAATCATTGAGAAAACGCTGGCCTACCCCTATTTCTTCCCTTAAGCCACTATATAGACGGATTCCGATAGGATGTCGATGTCATACTTGGATTCCGATGTCCTTACTTCAGGTTTTTAAATTAAGCATTCATTTACCCAGTGCGTAATACTGGACCTAGCTGAAGATCATTATATTCATTTTTCATACTATAAAAAAATTCATTAAAATCATTGAGAAAACGCTGTCCTAACCATATTTCCTCCCTTAAACGAGGTATCGTTGTTTCATCGTCACAATATCAAGAAATCGATACGTACTAACTTATATCCTCGGCAATTTTCGCCTTGAATTTGAGGCATCAATACAATAATAATTGGAAGACAATAATACTATAATAGTTGCACTTGAAACGCTGAAAAAAAAATAAAATTATAGTATATAATGCTGAATCGCATTATATTTTTATTTCATAAATTGTTAGCAAAACTATTGAAAAATATGTTCCCAAAATTAAAAATTAAAATTCCGACTCGTTCTATTGTTATAAGCCATTAAAGTGAGTAGCTCTCCTTCAGGCCCCGAGCCCGCCACGTGTATAACCGAGCGGTCACTCAGGTACGGTTTTTTTTCAAACGCGTTTATCTGAAAACGACTTTTTTTAAACTTGCGTACACGCTAGTTTGAAAAGTTTTCAACCAATCGTTTTGAAAATTGGCAGTTACTTTCTTCATAGTATTGCGCTCTATATGAACCTAAAATCGGAATATTATCATTATTTAAAATAATTTTTTTTTGGCAAATAAAGTTGTACAAAATGGAAAAAAATCATGCTTTTTTGTTTTGACCCCTGTAGAAAATTCAATTTTCTATTTTTTTCATAATATTTAGGTTCATATAGAAGAGAGACATATAATAAAAGTAAATTCCAACCTCGTTTGATTTCAGATGAAAATTGCGGCTTCCAGAATGTACGCAAAATGCTGAGTCTGATTGTGACCTCTATATGGGGTCGTTAATATCCCCGGTGTTTTTCAAGAAAATTCTTCAAAAATTGTATAGTATATACTTAAATATATGTTTAAAATATTCTTAAAGTTTCAATAAATTATATTCATTTTTTATACTATAAAAAAATTCATGAAAATCATTGAGATAACGCTGCCCTAACCCTATTTCCTCCCTTAAATGAGGTATCGTTGTTTCATCGTCACAATATCAAGAAATCGATACGTACTAACTCATATCCTCGGCAATTTTTGCCTTGAATTTGAGACATTAAAACAATAATAATTGGAAGACAATAATACTATAATAGTTGCACTTGAAACGCTGAAAAAAAAAAAAAAATTATAGTTTATAATGCTGAATCGCCGATTTTCGCGCCAACAATGCAGCCGGTGCACATTTGGCCGCCTCATGTGCGCTATTTATCAATGAATAATGTATCCCACAGTTACCGGTCTTTTTCCTCGAGTTTCGTTCACCACCGGATCTTATATTTTATCGTCCACCCAGCAGCAGCAGCAGTTCTGGGTCCACGTATACACTGTATACATATATGGATGTATGAGACTGATGGAGAAGTTATAT
This sequence comes from Oxytorus armatus, assembly GCA_958009045.1. Classification (NCBI taxonomy): domain Eukaryota; kingdom Metazoa; phylum Arthropoda; class Insecta; order Hymenoptera; family Ichneumonidae; genus Oxytorus; species Oxytorus armatus. Next base: position 17,918,752 of record OY253744.1, read on the forward strand.
CGGCTATTTTGCGACGCGATGATACGGGCACGTCCCAAATATATGCGCTATATATTGCTCTGGGAAAGCGTCTCGAGTTCTATGACCCGTGAAAAATTTTCCCTCGCGAATTATATTCGACGAAGCTTGCGGCGAGAATTTCGCGCGGTGTATATGCCAATGTACGTGAACTGACAAATTTTTTCGTACCCTCTTTCTATTCCGGAGAAAGAGGCGGAGGGACGACGGAGAGAAAGCAGTTTTTACACCAATACACCACGAATGTTCTACGTATGAGAAGAGAATCGGTGCCATCGACGAAAGGAATTCTCGTTTTATCTCTCTCTGGCACACCCTTGTCTCTCATCCGCGGCGGTTGCCGCGGAGCGAGCTTCTGGTACATGGCGAGATTTTTTCCGCCATATCGCATTTTTTTCACTGTTGTAAATAAATAGTATGGGAGAGTGCGAGGAAGAACTCGCGGAGAGATGTATAGCCGAGTGAGAAAAATTCTCGCTGTATCCTCGAACGAAATTAAATCGGAAATTCCAACGGTATGCTTGTATCGTGGGGCTGCACTCTCTAGGAAAAATGGGGAAGAAGGAGAGCGATTCGACGAGAAAGAGAGAGAGAGAGAGGTAGAGGGAAGGAGAGACAGAGAGACTCCAACCGAGAAAAATATGAAATTCTCCAGTGTAGCTTGCGGTGCGCGTTATTTTTCTCACGCTCATCGTCATCTCTCTCTCTCTCTCTGTCTCTCTCTCTCTCTCTCACTCCGTCTCTCTCTTTCGTAGTTTCCTTTTTTCGTCTCTCGTGATATTCTTCAACGGACACTTTTTTCGTCAACGAGAGTACGACCGACAGAGCAGCAGCATGGCTCACCATCCGCAGATATCCAACAGTGCTTTCGGATCGCAGAGTTCTGCAGAAATGTACATAGTAACTGCACTAGATGGCAAACACATCGTATAGAAGTGGTTACACGAATTCACGGTAGTATGAAGCTTAGGCGAGGGGTTGATAAGGTGGCAGACAAGAGGAAAGTTCTCTGTATATCTTCGATATGTCCTTGTCGTTGAAAAATATTGAAATGATATCTGTTCGTTCACCGATAAATGTATCGGTATAGCTGAGATTGTAGGCCCGCGGCGACGTCATGAGTTTTTCTTGGTCTATGATATATTACTACAATTTTCAGGAAACAAAAGGGCGCAAGTCATACGAATTAACGCACAAAGTGATGTTTGTTACGCTCTTTCGTTTATCCGCAGTCAATGTATACGTTCTGGGCTCAGGAAAAGCGATGACGATGAGAGGAGACGTCGGGGCATTTTCAGAGGATGTGACGAGGTAGTCTTCGGCCGCGTAAAAACCCACAGGTAGAGTTTTTACCGAGCACGTGCACTACGATAGCGCACAGCGAGATTGTATTCATCCACACGCCCCCCTTCCTTCCACCCCCTACAGAATTTCTTCTATGTAAATACTGATTTTCGACGAAATTTATCGCCAGACAATCGAAATATGAACAAAAAAGATCGAACATCGCAATGCATTTAAATCGATGTTAAGCTTCGAGGCTACAAAGTTGCTAAAAGTTTTTCCGACCGCGGAATAATTATTTTCTTCATACAAGAGAAAATTTTCCAACAAATTCCGCACTGGATTCCGCACAACGAACAAAATATTGGAAGTTCCAAGCTTAACAATTTTTCGCGAAACAGAGAGGAATAACTTAAAAATCAAACAGTATTTCCATTTTAGATTAACCGTATACAAGTTAATAATGCATTTACGAGAAATACATAATGTTAATAGTACGACAGCAATAGCTATAGATTTTTTAATTTAATATACTTTATGTATGGTGTCCGATGTGAAACTTGTTCACGAAGATGCTTGTTTATAATGCGAAGATGCAGTAGCAGTTCATGAATGATTACCGTGGTATTACGTACGTTAAGGGAGGAAATACGGTTAGGACAGCGTTTTCTCAATGATTTTCATGAATTTTTTTATAGTATAAAAAATGAATATAATTTATTGAAACTTTGAGAATATTTTATACATATATTTAAGTATATACTATAAAATTTTTATACATATATTCAAATATATACTATAAAATATTAGCGACCCCATATTGCAGGTCACAATCAGACTCAGCATTTTGCGTACATTCTGGAAGCCGCAATTTTCATCTGAATTCAAACGAGGTTGGAATTTACTTTTATTATATGTCTCTCTTCTATATGAACCTAAAGGCTATCAAAAAAATAGAAAATTGAATTTTTTACAGGAGTCAAAACAAAAAGGCATGATTTTTTGCCATTTTTTACAACTTTATTTGCAAAAAAAAATTATTTTAAGTAATGACAATATACCGATCTTAGGTTCATATAGAGCGCAATACTATGAAGAAAGCCAACGCCAATTTGGCAGCGAACTGCCAATTTTCAAAACGATTGGTTGAAAACTTTTCAAACTAGCGTGTACGCAAGTTAAAAAAAAGTCGTTTTCAGAAAAACGCGTTTGAAAAAATAGTACCAAGAAAAACAAGCAATATGGGGTCGCTAATATTTTATAGTATATACTTAAATATATGTATAAAATATTCTCAAAGTTTCAATAAATTATATTCATTTTTTATACTATAAAAAAATTCATGAAAATCATTGAGAAAACCCTGGCCTAACCCTATTTCCCCCCTTAATGGCTTATAGCAATAGAACGAGTCGGAATTTTCATTTAAAATTTTGCGAACATATTTTTCAATAGTTTTACTAACAATTTATGAAATAAAAAAAAATCGATTTTTTGAACCGTCTAACCCTATTTCCCCCCTTAAAAATCAAACAGTGTTTACATTTTAGATTAACCGTATAGAAGTTAAAAATGAATTTACGAGAAATACATAATGTTAATGGTACGGCAGCAATAGCTATACATTTTTTAATTTAATATACTTTATGTATGGTGTCCGATGTGAAACTTGTTCACGAAGATGCTTGTTTATAATGCGAAGAAGCAGTAGCAGTTCATGAATGATTACCGTGGTATTACGTACGTTAAACGATAATTTAAACTTTGCTGCGACAACCAACGTCTCGTCGACGGTGCTCCGGTATGCAATCAACAACAAGAAGGGCAGAATATATCTGTATTTACGAGAAGACTCTGGGGTAGAGAGAGAGAGAGAGAGAGAAAGTGAAAGAGAATGCAGGAGGACTGCGTTATTGTATACGATTCTTGGAGGCAGTGTGAACACGAGTTATGAACAAATATCTCGTTCCCTGCATCATGAAAATTATGTACAGTTATACCGCGTACACATAGTTTATATATGTATACAGTAACTACCGGTCGTCAAATCTGGCTAAGTACCAAGAGAGAATTCTCGAGGTTTCACATAGTCAGTGAAGCGCGCACACTAGCCGCTGTCGTTCAAGCACGGATTACATGATCTGTTGCCGTGTTAGATGTATCATACATATACAAAAATGGATCCACTGATGACATATTTACATTTGAAATTGTAACGACAGCCATTGGACCATTGGACTTCAATAACTGGTTCATTTTGCCATGCTGTATGGGCATACATATATGTATATCGACGTATTTGGAAGCCATTTCATCCCCTTCACGAGTGAACGTAACCAACTGTAGTTGGTTAGATGGAACATAAACCTCTTTGCCCACAAAATGTCCGTTTCCCGCGCTCGAGCTTTAAACATTTACGACTGTTATTCCTGGGTTATTCCATATCAAGCGAGGAGGCGGCGTGTGTTCGTGAGAGCTCGCACTGAACTTTGGCTATCCGGTACTGTAAACTTCTTGTACGTATAGTTTCCGGGTGTTTATATATTCATTTATATATATATATATATATATATATATATATATATATATATATGGGTGTGTGTGCGCGCGCGTTACTTTTGCAAGCTTGAGAGCATCGAACCGGAAGCATTTTATGTAGTTATTTCAACAGCTAATTCCTTGTGTTTAAGAATAGAGTAGATTTGTGAAAATGTGTGCGGTAACAGTACGTGAAATATTTTTTGTATTCCATACTTCATACTTCTTTTTATGCGTCTAACAGCACATTGGATAATTTCAGCGGATATGAAACATTATTTTAATTATCTATTAAGGGAAGGTTCCCTTCCAAAGACCCCAAAAATACCTCAATTTGATGATTTTTTTTTTCAATACAAAATAAATTATTCCGCGAAAATTTTGTTGTGGGTTTTATTTGTATACAAAAGAAGTATTGTACTGAGTTTTTGCACAATAAAATAATTCAGAATGGCGGCACGAGCTTCCGCCAAAGAAGCCGCTCCCGGCGCGAAGTGATGTGCGCGGTACCTTCTACAGCCTCACCAAGTGGTCTGAAATCCGAAAACCAAAGAGATTCTTGAAATAGATGAAATTTGTGGGGCCCTATCGGTTTCCGATTTTTAAAAAAAGCTGTTTAAAACAAAATGGCGGCCGTTAAAAAAAAAACTCATTTTTTCATGCTTTTTTTTGGCTTTAACGTTAAAAAATAAATATTTACAATAATTTTTTCGAAAAAAAAACACTTCGTCAGGGCCCCCCAAATTTAATTAGCTTTAATTTGAACGGTGAAACTTTGAAATCGGTGCATTCCTCGAACCTGTAGAGCGTACCGCGCGTCGAAAAACGTTGTTTCGAGAAAAACGCGTTTAAAGTTTTATGCTACCTACCGTAGACTCACCCATCAGGTCAGACTGCTCCGCCCGACCCCGTATATCTCGAGAACTACATCATATATCGAAATATCCTTTCTCCCACGTATGCTCGACAACATAAATATGAATATTAATTGAGTATGTGTCAATACATAAGAACAGTGAACGTCGGGATTACGAAAAGAAGTTGTTTTTACTTTTTTTTTTAAGTAATAATATTATTTACACACTGTAAACAGTGCGAACGACTGTCCAGCCTTTTGCGGAAAATCGTGCAATTTTTCTTGTATAAAAACATTAGAGTTTGATAAGTGCGATTGATTTTTCGTAAAATACAGAATAATTAAAGTTGAATATCAAATGGCATTTGAAAAAGAGAATTTTTACGTAAATTTCCTTCGCACTGCTTTGTGAAAATTGTCGTGTGAAACACCCGCCTTCAAAGCAATTTTTCTACGAACTTCTTCTTTTTTACGTTCGTTCGTATGAATAAAAAGAGGCGCGACGTATGGAGTTTATGACCGATTTCGCATGGAACGCGGAAGACCCGCTGAAGCGTATATATACACGCACGGGGAGTTTCTCCTTTCAAAAAAATGAGGACCCCAAGCGCGCAACAAGTTCTTAGATGAGAAAGGGGGCGGACATGCGAGTTTCAGCCAAATAACGTTGAACGGTGCGGGGTGCGCCCATTAAAATCTTCTTTGGCGGTGAGCCGTAAACTGCGGCTCTCCCGAGTTGCCGCTTTACCCCATGTGCGACACATATACATACTGCAACGTCTAGCGTTATATATATGTTATATAAAAGTGCTGGAAACGACAGAGAATAACAAAAGCAACGGATCTTAGTGAGGGCTATGATGAAAATGAAATGCTGAAGTGGGAGTGCCTTATTTATCATAAGTTTTAAAAGATATACTTCGAAGAAAAAAGCCACAAAGATCCAGGACGGTAGATTTATTATTCCATTGAAATATCGTAACGTCTGCAAGTGCGGTTATGAAATCTGGAAAAATGCCAATACTGCTCGGTATAAGTTCTGCCTGTTTATGAAAAATCAGATTCACCTTAATACTCGTTTTTTTCTGTGGTTAATCAAAGCTATACACATTAACGATAAGCACGAAAAATATTTAGGACTACTGAATATTGCAGCAAAATAAGACACGAGAAAAAAAACAATATTTAGCAGATCGATCTTGTGATAGATTTATGTATATTTATTATAACTTTGAAAATATTATTTTCAAACGCTCCAACGTTCCGGGTCAGTCAGTGACTACAAAACTGAAAGCTGGACGCGACTCAATCTTTCTATGAATAAAAATAGTCACTCGCCATTGAATCCACCAAAAGGTGGATATTTAAGGTGGATATTGATACCAAGAAGCGTGCGATAAGTCAGTAATCCGAGAATAATGAAGATCGTTTTGAAAATTTTCAATATAAGGATATAAGGAAGAAAACTAAAAAGAAAGTACAGAAAGAATGAGAATGAGAGAGAGGGAGTACAAAGTCTGAACCGTACTGTAACTGAACTAAAGAAACTTACAACGTGTATCTCTTCCTTTCTCCTCGTTGCGGCATTGCCGCGGAACGGTGGCCCGCAAAAGCAATATTATCGTTGAGAGGAAAAGATAACACCCTAGTCGCATATGTTAGCCGACTTGGATAGCGATGAACGCGCCAGAATGAACCGTGTGTCTTGGCCTTTCATCCGCTGTGAGAATCGTCAGGTTCACAGACGGTCAAGGCAGAGGGCGCTCTGTTATATATACATATATATATATATATAATTGCGTGTGCGCGTGTAAGAACTTATTCCTTATACTGGGAAAAAGAGAGAGGATGCGCGTGAGCCGAACCAATAATTCATTATAACAGAAGCAGAAGTTGCAGTGGCGGATTGTTGAGACTGGATATAGAACGACCGAAGAAGAAGTTTGAAGGGACCGAAGCACAAAGGAGGAAAAGTGGAATGGCAAAACTCACGGCAAAAGAGGGTAGGAAGCGTATAGACGGAACGAGGAGAGTTGACTCTGCATTTTAGTATCCATTGAATTTATACCGTTATATTACTTTTCTCGCGATCTTCTACTTTCCTTCAAGGTGTCCTACCATCTACTGCGTATTTCGTATCGTTCTCTTCGTGCTCTTTTCTATACATTACATAATATATCATCGCCATTTTGGATGCTGAGCGTCGAAGTGATAAACTATACGTTTGCAAAGAGTTTTCTCCCAGAGGACGAAACATTTTTTTTCTCCATTCGTCTTTTAAGAACCTACGACCGGAAATCTCGTTGTGAATGGCCTTTTTTTTCCGTAATATAGATCGAGAGACTTCACTTGCGTGAAGTTTCAAAATTGCGTACCGAGTATTTGACGGAGAATTCGTCTGTGATTAGGTTATTTATATTTGACCTTATCGAACATTTCTCCAATAGATCCTAACTGTGAACTATTTTAAACAAAAACTTTTAAACAAAAAACAGGCGCCATTGGAAAGATGACATTCTAAGGACGAATATAGTTGAAAAATAAATTCGGCTGGCAGAATTGTTTCACGACATATTGTAGATAAGCAAGAAAATGTCGGCGCGCGTCTATTTGCCCGGTCGTCGTCAGGCGCTATATACTAGGTCTGTTCAAAAAGTATCGCGAACTTTGAATTTCAGCGGGCTACGTATATTCGATTTTCGATTTTTTTGTGGCGTTAGGTTGGCACTCATGTCCCTCACTTATGCTGAAAAAATCGGCCATTTTGAATGTTTAGTTAATTGTTGACAGCTGTTTTGGTTAGAGGTGTTTTGGCTTGGCTTCGATTTTTGCCTATTCCAAAAAAGCAGCTTCCATTGCGATGATTGAGCTTTGCTTTCCACGTCATAACCATAAACCCATGATTCGTCACCAGTTATGACCCTCTGGAGTAAATTTGGGTCGTCGCGGACCGAGTCCAACAGCTCCTTAGCAATGTTAACGCGACACTGTTTTCGTTCGAAATTGAGCAATTTTGGCACGAATTTCGCGGCGACCCGTCTCATGTCCAAATCATTGGTAAAAATCGAATAGCATGAGCCAATCGATATGTTTAGTGCCTCAGCAACTTCTCTAACGGTAATTAGACGATTGGCCAATATTATTTTCCTCACTTCATCAATGTTTTCGTCTGTTGTTGATGTGCTCGGGCGTCCGGAACGCATTTCGTTGTTCGCATCTTCTCGGCCCGATGAGAACATTTTGTACCACCGATAAAGGTTGCTTTGGTCCAAGGTAGCTTCACCATATGCCACAGTCAACATTCGGATTGCGTCCGCGCACTTAATTTTGTTTTTCACACAAAATTTGATGAAGATTCTTTGATCCATTTTTTGGAATAGGCAAAAATCGAAGACAAGCCAAAACACGTCTAACCAATACAGCTGTCAATAATTAACTAAACATTGAAAATGGCCGATTTTTTCAGCATAAGTGAGGGACATGAGTACCAACCTAACGCCACAAAAAAATCGAAAATCGAATATACGTAGCCCGCGGAAATTCAAAATTCGCGATACTTTTTGAACAGACCTCGTATATATACTACCCACTTTGACATTTTTTTTCGTATTGTCGGTCATCTCGGTGGTATAATACGGAAATTCAAGATTATTTTCTGAGAACATGTCAAAGTTAAGATCGCAACCGTCTAACTATTTATTCGCTGAGGCCACCATCTATTTTGCAACTGTCGAACATCAAACGTTTCATGGTTCGATACGTATCATACTCGATATAGATAGCAGGAAAAAATATATTTCAAAATTATATTCGTGGTATAAAGTTTGTACGATCTTATCTCTCATGAGAGAAAGTTGAATTGGAAACTTCCCTGCTATCAATGTTGCACGATATATTTTCTGAAACTTCTTGGATCTCAAACTATCCGAAATCCCAAAGTTAATGACACGAAGATTTCAATATACGCAGAAACTTTTCTATATCCAACCAGGAATGAATTTATTCTTTGAAGCCCATTATTCAAGACGACAGAGACGAGGGATTGATTCCATTGAAAAAGTTTTACGTATAAGCTCGTTACGACGATGACGGTCGTATAATAGAAGTCATGTTTAGGAATAATAACTAAATTCGGAGTGGGGGCTCTTAAAGTTAAGTATCAATACCGATATTACAATGGGAGAACTGTATGGTGTGGTTTTTGTTGTAGAGGAAACACGAAGGAAAACAGTGAGATTTCACATTTTATGGAAGTACTCAGCGTCACAACCATATTTACCGTTTACCTATCTATCAAAACGCTATTCGGGGAATAAAAATTAACCTCAAATGTATGAAATCAAAATTTTTGCAAGGACACGAGACTAAAACTTACATGATACCATCTATGGGACTAAAGCTACATCGTTTCCGTTGATTGCAGCCATATAATCTACCATCGAATAATTCAATGCTCACCTGAGACAATTAATATTTTAAATAATTACTGGACATAGAAAAAACAAGTCAAAACTAATTCTCGAATATATATACAACGTTTAAACAGTCTCATGGATTCTGTTATTACGAGAGGAGAGATGAAAAGTGATGTTGACGAACACTCGACAGCGAGAGATTGAAGTGGCTCGTTTCGAGACATAACGACGAGAAAACCCAGCGATACAGTATTCGGTTACTATAAAAAAACCCATAGCCGTATGGTTTCCCTATCCAACGCACTTTCATGTTGATCCAAACTTCTCGCCGTTATATCCTTCTGTCCTTCCGTTTTTTTTCCGTCTATTCGTTCGTTTTTCTTTTCTGTTGGCCCCATTCCAGTTTTCCATCCGTTTTCAGCCATTATATGCAGTCCAAACATCCGTGAAGGGGGTCGAATAGATGTATACAATATATTTATTCGACACTCAACGAATGTCTGGGCTGTTCGTGCACTCTTCTATACATAAGTATATATATATATATATATATATATATATATATATATATATATATATATATATATATTATAATAGTAGAATGAGAAAACTCGAGTGTGAGATGGATGAGACATATACAGGGTGATTCAGAATAAGTATCGAACCTGTAATTTTTCGACTATACGTATGATGTTCTGAGCCCAACTGCATAGACGTTATTATTTATTCTCTTTGTTTTTTAATGGGGTTCATTGGAATATGTTGATTGGTCGACCAATGGCAGCGACGGACTGTCCCGCGGTGAAAATAGGTGATGAGGATTGATGTCGTGTGTGGTTGGCGATGATGAGGGATTTATTGTGCGGCCACGGTGGCTCAAGCCTCGCGGGTTTTTCGATCTGACAGATTAAATGGAGTTTATGTACATTACAAATATATTCATCTATTTATTACCTATTTGGATGTTTTTGTGAGTATCTCTAGGTATTGCGAATTTTTTTCGTCAATAGCTTACTGACTATTTTCCTCGGCGCTCAGCTCGTTATCTCGCTCGATGTTTTTGCCGAGTGTTTGTGTCAATATTTTGTCAAAGTCTTTTGGCGACATCTCGCCGACTAACTTCCTCAGCGTCTTGATGAGTATCTTGATCAATATCTTGTTGGATGTCTTATGATTTTTGTCATAAACATAATCTTCATATTCTGGCAGTTCGATTGAAAAGCCCACGAGCGTTAACCAGACGTGGGCTAAAAATCGGTCAAATTGCTACAAATCCAAAATACCTCGATATCAACCATCATCGCCGTATACCAGCGAGTAGAGACGAAGACATCATCTTGAATCAGACGATTTTGGGTTTTATATCTATTCTGAATCACCCTATATCTTTGTGTTCTTACACGCATTCATCCTTGTCTTGGACTCTGTTTCTCTGTCTTCTTTCTCGACGATCCAAACACGTGCTACCCGACAAAAAAAAACGAACGTTACATCATATACATACGCGACAAACGTACGAGATATATGGAAATACAAATATTTATGTTCCTCCCTTGCGATGTATATGCCATGCCCACGTCATGTGGTACTTTTCACCGAGCAGATTCTTCAAGGAATTCATAACCTCGTACATGGGAGAGCTCAACGTTTAATTTCCTGATCGTTCGCAATTATGATGTGATATACTTGCTGTGAGTAAAACTTGGAAAATGGAAGTGATGAATCTGAGTGATAAAAAAGTTTTCAATCATTTCGAGCATCCCGTAGACTCTAGAACATTCTGGCCACTTCTTACCAAAGAAGTATCAAAGGATTCATTTGATACCGTCATTGAAGCACTTAAGGGAAGATTGATCGAAATACTCGGGAACTTTTCTGCACAGTTGGAATGAGGTTCATTTGTGAAACCGATTTATGTCATAATTAACTGATGGACCATGACCAGTCTCGTGAATGGAACACCCAAAGTGTCCGTGGTAACCAGATATTGGTAGAATATTGCGAAAGGAGCCCTAAAGCAGATATAAACTTCGTGGAACCGTGGTCAACAGGCTAAATACATCGATAGAAGAACAGAAGAGAAAAAATATTTCGGGGAACTGGAGAAATTTTTCGTAAATTATTTCAGAGAGTGTTTAAGAATTATGTATTTTCCTCTATCAACCAGTACCTTTGCTTTCGTTTGTAAATCATACATACATTACGGCTTTTGTGTTAAGTTCTTTCTTTCTTACGACTTTGGCATCTTTCGTTAATAACATACAAGGTCTGTTCAAAAAGTATCGCGAATTTTTAATTTCCGCGAGCTACGTATATTCGATTTTCGTTTTTTTTTCCAGCGTTAGGTTGGTACTCATGTCCCTCACTTATGCTAAAAAAATTGGCCATTTTGAATGTCTAGTTAATTGTTGACAGCTGTATTGGTTGGACGTGTTTTGGCTTGTCTTCGATTTTTGCCTATTCCAAAAAAGCAGCTTCCATTGCGATGATTGAGCTTTGGTCTCCACGTCATAACCATAAACCCATGATTCCGTCACCAGTTATGACCCTCTGGAGCAAATTTGGGTCGTCGTGGACCGAGTCCAACAGCTGCTTAGCAATGTTAATGCGACACTGTTTTTGTTCGAAATTGAGCAATTTCGGCACGAATTTCGCGGCGACCCGTCTCATGCCCAAATCATTGGTAAAAATCGAATAGCACGAGCCAATCGATATGTTTAGTTCCTCAGCAACTTCTCTAACGGTGATTCGACGATTGGCCAATATTATTTTCTTCATTTCATCAATGTTTTCGTCTGTTGTTGATGTGCTCGGGCGTCCGGAACGCCTTTCGTTGTTAGCATCTTCTCGGCCCTCTGAGAACATTTTGTACCACCGATAAACGTTGCTTCGGTCCAAGGTAGCTTCACCATATGCCACAGTCAACATTCGCAATGCGTCCGCGCACTTAATTTTGTTTTTCACACAACATTAGATACAGATTCTTTGATGCATTTTTTGGAATGAGCAAAAATCGAAGGCAAGCCAAAACACGTCTAACCAAAACAGCTGTCAACAATTAACTAAACATTCAAAATGGCCGATTTTTTCAGCATAACTGAGGTTCACGAGTACCAACCTAACGCCACAAAAAAGTCGAAAATCGAGTATACGTAGCCCGCGAAAATTCAAAATTCGCGATACTTTTTGAACGGACCTCGTATTTTTAGGATTGAAAATAGCGCGAGTTCGACCACCCAAGCTCCAAATCAAGCACTACTGTTTTCCAGAGATGTATACATGTGAGCCTGGGGCTGTGGCTCGAAGTTATTTACGCACCCCCACTGGGTTCGCGTAATAAAACTAGCGGCACTGGTCCAGAGTATATATATGTATGTATGGGAATCGTGCAGACTCCATTGCTCGATCCCTGTAGGAGGAAACGGTCGTGCGGTGGAGGCATCGTTCATCGATTCGCCTGTCGGCCAAATGAGTTGTAAACCGCTGACATGAACGAGAGAAGAACCCAGAGAGGAAACCAATATATAATATAAACTTCCCGCGAAGGCCGATGCTTTGGTGCCGTAAAGGGAAGAGATCATTGTGGAACATACTGACGATGCGTCGCCAACAGGATATGTCCACACCATCGAGGAACGTCGAGTTTTACGATACCGAGATTTAAATCGGAAGGAGGCGTTCGCTCGCTGAACGATCTCACATAATGGCCCTCAAGAATCAGTCTCTGCGGAACTCTCGTGAGATAGATATACCCACTTTTATATCGTACCTGATGTCCACGTTTCCAGGAATGGATACGAATGTGGGAAGTTGTGTGTGTGTGTATGTGTGTGTGTGTGTGTATGTGTGTGTGTGTGTGGGAGAGAGAAAGACGGAGAAAGACAGTCGATGTATATCGGGGGTATTATATGAAGAGTACATGGTAATTCCCAGTTGGGACGTCACGAGGAGACGTCGACAACCCTAAAAATTTAACGATCTCGAAAATCCTCGTGGATTGTCATACACCCACGTCATATATACATACTGCATAATTTCGCGAGATCATAACCGATGCCGATAAGAGGAAACACGCGTACTACAAAAATAATAATACGTATCCGGTGAAAAATGACTATGGCATGTTTTCACTCCAACGAACCTTCTGTATTTGTAATAAATCTCCTATTATTCATAAATTCGATATAAAATAATGGAATATCTCTTTTTCATAAAACCGGTCTCCGCATGCGAGGAAGCCAAGTGACTTCGAGACAAAAAAAACGGCGTATGGTTATCGTGTAACTACTGCAGTATATCTCATGTTCCGTGAATTGCAATAATTTATCACTTACAGTATTGTCGCTATTTCAATATTCATTTCCAGGTGCAAAAACGTTAATAATCATCAGATCGATTCGGAGGTCGCCATACATTAATTGAAACAATTAAAATGAATGATGAGTCGATTTTAAACAGCCACTCATATCCGGAAACAGAATAATCAATGCAGTAAATCCTGTTATGTGCGTCACTTACCGGAATTACTGAACCATTATTAATCGTCAAAGTAATGACGGCTATCCCACCATTTATCTTATCTACAGTCGATGTGTGTACTTTAATTTGACTATCCTCACTTCGAAACCGCGTCTCATAACTCGTTGGGTTATGGATAATATTTCGAAACAATTGATCTTTCTCTAACTGTCTTTTTCTCTCCTAACCTCGGGGGGGTGGGGTTCAGGACTGAGAGCTTTAGGCGATGGGAAATACCGACAGTCGCGGGATAAAAACTGTAATCCAACTTTCACCGAGATTATTGACAGTTGAGACAAAAGAAAAATCTGCACATGACCTCGAGAATTGATTGATGGAAGGGTAAGAGATTTTGCTTTTAGCCCAAGTGTCAACCATTTCTGAAAAAGATTTTTTGAAAAATAATCTTCCATTTCTCTCGAACTGCAAGAGTTTTGACAGTCTCTTGAGAAAAAGTTGGAATATGAGATTGTAATCCCGTGCCGAAGAGTCTAATTGTGGGGATTTTGTAGACAAAATAAAATGCGAATTCGTTACGTTTAATTTAAGGTAGTAGTCTGGTAACTTGAGCCGATTTTCATGTCTTTTTTGGAGAGCGTTTTTTTGTAGGAAAATAAAAATGAAATGTTATTGATATTTAGGACGTTTTTATTAACATAATAAAGATACAAAAAAAAATTTTTCTGAAAAAATTTAATAGTTTATTATTATTATTATCATTGATCGAAGTTGACACCTCGAAGGAAAAGCGCGTAGGTGGCCCCGGTGATTTTGGCTCTTGATGTTATCTGAAATAAAAAATTCCTGATAATTCTTAACCTATAGACGTGTCATTCTGGTCGGAACTACTGAAGTTGAATTTCATGGATAAATAACAAAATGGCGGACTTTGGAAGAAAAAAGTCTTTTTATTTTGCCCGCCATTTTGTTATTTATCCATGAAATTTAACTTCAGTAGTTCCGACCAGAATGACATGTCTATAGATTAAGAATTATCAAGAATTTTTGATTTCAGATAACATCAAGAGCCAAAATCACCGGGGCCATACACGCGCTTTTTTTTCGAGGTGCCAACTTTGATCAATAATAATAATAATAATAAACTATTACATTTTTTCAAAGAAAATTTTTTTTGTATCTTTATTATGTAAATAAAAACATCCTAAATATCCAAAACGATTCATTCTTATTTTTCTACAAAAAAAGGCCCTCCAAAAAAGACATGAAAATCGGCTTAAGTTATCAGACTACTACCTTAAGATCTTCAAACGTATATCAGCAAAAATTGTCAAGGTATCCTTTTACCATTTGGTTTATTGGCAAACGTTAATTTTTCAATGGGATACATGACTAGTTTAGTGACTGCCGTTTTTCCGTTCTTTCCTACTTAATCATCTTCGTACATGCGCACCCCACACTGCTGTTATATATGTGTATATAGAAGGGTTTATTACGCACAAAAATGAGAGCGTCGACGGGCTTCGTTAAAAAAAAAACGATGAAACGAAGCGTAAAATGAATCGTTGGATGTAATGAGACTTTGAAGGAGGGGCGACGGAAGCTCGACGAAGAAACTCCGGACGACAACTTCGACGTCGGTGAAAAAAGTTTTTTTTTCCTTTTCAGTTCTTTTACGACAGTCGTAGGTGAGCGAAGCATATTTTTTTAATACCGCGAACTCGCGAGAGCAAGTGAGAGGCAGAGTGTGTGTGTGTGTGAGAGAAAGAGAGAGAGAGACCGAGAACACACATTTCAAGGGATGGCGGTGGATGGGGTGGAAAAAAGTGGGACGAGCGGGTGGTATATCGAAATTTATGTCAGTCGCCGGGAGGCTTTGCGAGTGTACCCTATGTGCAAACGAAACGAGAGCTTCCCGCGAGCATTTCTGAGCGTTAGAGGATGAAAAAAGAAAAGGAGGGAAGAAAGTTGAACGATAAAATCGTGAGTCCTGTGCGAGCAATTTCCGTCGGGACGAGAGCGGACGATGCACGAATTCCCGACACATTATTATTTTTCATTCTCTTTATAGGGTTATATTTGCCCGGAAAACGAATCTATTCCATTGTCTTTCCTCTCTCGTTTCGATGATACTATAAACAGTGCAATGTTCAAAAAGTTTGCGCTCGAGCGATCAAAGAGTTGTCATTATATTTTTACAGACTCTGTCCACGTTCTTTATTGTTTTTTCGTCGATCGTATCCGGTGCGTTCCTCGGCCTCGCTTGAAATGGATTTTCAAATTTCAACGAGACACACCGTGTATTCTCTATCATTGTGCTCAATTCGCGGAATTTATTAATTTCCCTCCGTCCGCCTCTCGGAACCGCTCTGATTTGTTCTTTTTCGCTTCACTTATTGAATTATTATGCAAAGTAGCAATTAACCTCGCTATTCGGCAGTATCCACGTTACGTCAGGACTTTCGTACGCGGAATATTGATGATTAATATATTCGAACGTCATGGTGAACATTCACTTGAATCCCACGGGTTTCTCCCACTACTGCATATATATATTTATATCCTTACACACATGTGTATATTATGTATATGTGAATACAAAGGTGAAGTTGCAAATTGGACTAACCATTTTACTTGATTTTGGATTGCCTCGACGAGCGAATGCCCATGGTCCAAATTTAACTTCTGGTCCAAATTTCCACGACCTCCTCCACACATACAATATATGTGTGTAATATCTCTCTATATTATATAAATATATCGCCGCCGCCGTTGCCGCCACCGCCGTGTAGAAGAGTTGGCAAGAGCGGGGTCGAGTAGGCTGGGTGAGGAGTTCGAGTAGCGGCCGGTGAGGGGATCGAGCGAGAGCGTTGACCAGGTGAGGCGGCCTGGGGGGTCGGCGCACGAAGCGCGCAGGAGGGCAAAGTGTCCTTAGTATATATATTAGGGCGATTTTTTTTTCGACTATTTTTTTTTTAGTCCCCACCCGAAACTTTGTTGGATATGTCGAAAAAGAAATTCCCTGAAAGTTACAGCCCTTAATATTAATTCTAAGTACTTTCCCAAAGCGTAAGAAGATTTTCCATCTAAATTAAACGTAAATCGAATTTTTTTTTTTTCAAATTTCTATAACTCAGCCGCATTTTATGCTATCATATTGTTCTTGGTTTCGATTTACTCAGAATAAAACAATCTAAAAAAGTGCCTTTTGCGGTGAAAGTGTAGATTGTACTGGTGAGTTGGTACGGATCACTGAAGTTGATTTTTACCCAAAATTCTCGTTTTTTTGCTGTTATCTCCGAAACATTTAACTTTACGAAAAAAATGTAAACGAAAAATTTGTTAGAAATTTAATTTTCTACAAAAAATGTTCTATCGACTCAATTGCTTAGATTAATATTTCTTGAGATATTGAACTTTAACTTATGAGTAGTATAAAATTAATAAAATATGAAATATTAAATTAAAAAAATAAAAAAGTTCAATATCTCAAGAAATATTGATCTAAGCAATTCGGTCGATAGAACCTTTTTTGTAGGAAATTAAATTACCAACAAATTTTTTATTTTCATTTTTTTCGTAAAGTTAATTGTTTCGGAGATAACAGGAAAAAAACGAGAATTTTGGGCAAAAATCAACTTCAGTGACCCGTACCAACTCACCAGTACAATTTACACTTTCACCGCAAAAGTCACTTTTTTAGATTGTTTTATTCTGAGTAAATCGAAACCAAGAACAATAGGATAGCATAAATTGCGGCTGAGTTATAGAAATTTGAATAAAAAAAAATTCGATTCAAGTGCATTTTAGATGGAAAATGTTCTCACGCTTTGGGAAAGTACTTAGAATTAATATTAAGGGCTGTAACTTTCGGAGAATTTCTTTTTCGACATTTCCAACAAAATTTCGGGTGGGGAATGAAAAAAAAATCGCCCTAATATATATATATATATATATATATATCGAGACGTTATATATAATGTTAATACATGTACAATCAGTTTCGAGGCGATTTAATAATTAACTCAATTCCTCTTACTATCCATGTGAACTCGGTGCAGCGTTGCACGAATCATTGTTTTCGATCTCTTCCCATTTCTTTCAGCACATATTCCATTCTTCATACCCACATACGCGATTAACCGCACGACATTGCGAATCTTATTGACATTATATTTAAACACAAGGCATAATCGTGATAGGATGGGGTTATAGTACCAGCGTGACACATTGTTCACCGAATAAACGCCTCAATGAACCAATAAAGCGAAAATTCTGGGCGAAAGAATACTGAAAATACGGTATAGAGAGCCATACTGTTCGAGTATTCTTGACTTTAAAAGCTGGTACGTTCAAGCTCACGTTCCTCCATTGGGCGTTCTACCCTCTCAATTCTCACAAACTCCCTTAAAACCCTTACAGCGCCACCCGCAGCTATATGTACACCCGGCCTGTTTCTCTTTCTCTCTCTCTCTCTTTCTCTCTTTGTGTTTCGCAACACCCATGTGGTGCAAAATACACAAGGCAGACGAATGATGGCATAACAATGTTGACGGTAAATATCGAATAACTTCAAACGCATTTTCTCCCGTTTCAACCCCTGTTGTCCCTGGTTATTGTTGTTACTTGCTGGTACCGCTAGCTGCTGCTAGCTGTGACTCCGAGCTATGTCGGTTGATCGTCAAAGCTCTGCGACCAGCTTTCACAACCCGGAGGCCATATTATAAATACAACTTTATGTACAAATAATAATATTATATGTACGGGTATGCATATCAGATACAAATGACTAATTACTAATTATCCATGCAATATATCATCGTTTTAGTCCAGTTTCAATTATAATCGAATTTATTTTAAAAGCGAAACATAATGGTTTGGTATCATATAAAATGTAACATTTACTATTTATTTGACACTTATATCTATTATATATTCGTTTGTTATTGAAACATTCGTATTTTATATTTCATGATACAATGCTCACACTGATAATTTAGTCTGTTGATATACAAACTGATCGGAATAAAAAAATCCTCTCTCTTCCACGTCTCGGACTGATGGAGTGGTCTGAATCATCGACAGTTAAGAGGCTTTCTGGTACTCGAGTCCTGAATCGAAGGGTCGCCATTTAAATCAAGTGTTAAGCACTTATCGCGATCCGAAAGTTTCCGCTGAATAGGTACTCAATGTCATTCTTGTAAAAATTCATCGAATAATATTTAAAAAAAAAGTAAACTAATAAAAACCCAAAACAACAGCTAACGCTCTTTTTTCTTTTCGTATATTTCGTTAATAAAAGAAGAATGTTCCAAGCATTTGAGGTGAACAAATTTTACAGATCAATACTACGAATTATGTACCACTTCCATTCTATACAATATGTTCCACACGAATCTTATTGTTAGTGTAACAAACTTTTTCCAATACGCGTGATTAAGTAGACATAGAAGTCGCGCGAAGCATTGTCTATCTGCCAGTTTAACTGCCTTGCATCATTGGCGAAAACTTGGCAAGGATGAATAGTAAAATATAAACATATGTACATTAGAGTGGGTCAAATAAAATGACTAATTTTTTTTTCCTCGATATAATGAAAAATGTATTGTTTGGCATCTCAAAAAAACCCTCTGCAAGTATGAGCCCTTCATATTTAAATTAAGAGGTCCCTCATCGCGAATTTTCATTTCCCATTTAAATAACACGGAACATTTTTTTTTAACTTTGCAATTTACTAGACTTAAACCGTTAATGTTAGGACAGTTTTTCGGCACATTTTTGTAGAACATTTGATGCTCTACAAAAAAGCTCTCTTGTGTCTAATCGATAAAAGTAACCGTACAAAAAATAATCGGTGATAATTAGCTCTGGATTCTCTCATATTTGTTTGAAAACAATTAGTAATATATTAGTAACTAGGGGGGCTCTGCCCCCCTGCGCGCTTCGCGCGCCAACCCCCCCGCCGTTCCACCTCGCCCCGGGCTCGCCCCTCAACTCTTGTACACGGCGGCGGCGGCGATATATTTATATAATATAGAGAGATATATTATAATATATTGGTAGTATATATTAGTAGTTATATTAGTAGTATATATTAGTAGTATATTTATTCATATTGATAACTTAAATTTTTGTACTAATAAACGAGTTAAGTAGAATCCAGAGCTAATTATCACCGATTATTTTTTGTACGGTTACTTTTATTGATTAGACATAAGAGAGCTTTTTTGTAGAGCATCAAATGTTCTACAAAAATGTGCTAAAAGACTCTCCTAACATCAACGGTTTGAGTCTAATAAAATTCCAAAGTTAAAAAAAAAAGGTTTCCATGTTATTTAAATGGGAAATGAAAATTCGCGATGAGGGACCTCTTAATTTAAATATGAAGGGCTCATACTCGTAGAGGGTTTTTTTGAGATGCCAAACAATACATTTTTCATTATATCGAGGAAAAAAAAAATTAGTCATTGTATTTGACCCACCCTAATGTACATATATAAACATATATGTGTATATGCATATAATTAAAGAATCCGTGTAATGGAATCCGTGTATGGAATCCAACGAATCTGTGTGATATACGCTTGCAAATCTAAACGTGTATAGCTGTATAGAGTGTCGCAGTACTAAGGCTTCTGATCATGGGCCGAAAACGTTTCCGAATAGTCTCTCTCTCCCTCTCTCTATCTCTCTCCCTCGTCTGGCTTTTCTCTCATCACTGTATGCGCAAATTCAAACGCCTCTAGCTTTTCCCCGATCTCTCCGTATGGCTCGATGATTACCGAGTCCCGGCCGTCGCAGCAGCAGCAGCAGTAGTAGCAGCCACCCTCGTGGTGCATTATGACCCGCATAATGACGAACTCGCATGAATGCATGGCATTCGGTGCGTTAGCGCACTCGCCACGGTTCATTCTCGTTTATATGTTCGTCTCTGTATGTATATACACATATGTATATACTTGACTCGCGGGAGAACAACTGCCTTTTGCCCTAGCATCAGAATTATACATATACATTATACATATAGATGTACTATATATAAAACACTGCTCGGGCGGAGGCTGACGAATTGTCCTACTCTCCGCATCTAGTAAATATATAGCCGTTGAAAATTGCCGTTGATGCAATGCTCCGGTCCCGATTCTCCGTTCCGCGAAACTCCCCAGGCGAATTTTCAATGCCCTGATGTGTCAGGCAAGTTCTTCACTCGTTACCCTCTTCCTAATATCTCGCTACGGGTGACTCCATTTGTCTGTCACTATAATGGTAGGAATCACGTCATCGGTGTTTTCGTATACGATCGCTAAGAGCCTAATTCGCTAGAATCACAATCTACCGTGCGTGTAATGATAATCGAGGTGAGTTTTTCTTTGCAGGGGCTAATTAACGATTACGTGTTATAATGACCAATTAGCGCGAAGCCTCGGGTTAAAAATGTTCTTGTTTAACGAGAGTCATTGCAACAGCAACGTGCATTCGTGGGTACATCACATCCAACAGTGCTCGGCTGTGATCATTAGGCTTTGCTGAAACAAAAATTTCCAGAGAAGGCGATAGGACTACCAACCGAGGCCTGCGGATGGATAGAGTAGAATTTATGTACTGAACTGGCTGGGAAGTTGACCTGGAGTAAGGTCACTTTCTCAGCCATCTTCTGATATTTCCGATTCGCAATTTGGCCAATGTTAATTTGGCGCAATGTTCAAAATAGATAATCTCCTCCGACGATAGGACTAAATAGTGAACGGACATGAGGAGCTTTTCAACAAATCGGTCCAATTGAGCATCGAGCTGATGGAAATAATCGAGGCGAGTATAACTTGATCATACTTGAAGTGTGGTCGACTAGCGAGTTGTAATAAGAATGTAAGGGGTGGAAAAGGTAGGAGAGCCTCGTAAACAGTCTAGTAAATCTTTATACCGCTAGTTGCGATACTACTCTTGCGAGAGAGACTTTGCTGGAAACCACCTGGCGGATTTCTCGGGAAATGCTGACATCTCGCAGGCCATCACGCGGTTCTTGTTACAATATTATAGAGTCGTTCAAAAAATAACTTTTATAAGATTGTATAGCTCATCGAACTACTTTCATCTCACCGCAAAAAAAAAATTGCTCATACGCGTCTCAAAGCTTGTGAAATAAATATCTATTACTGTCGAATCGGTCCTGAAATTTTGCAACATGAACATTTTCGAGAAATTTTGAAGTGTAAATATCATACTGCTTATTAACGTACATACGTATTCTATCACGCGGGTATACATTTTTGTAGAACGGAGCATCTGTAACATTTTTATACAAGGGTCGCCTCAGTGTCTGCATTACGAAGTACAGTCGTAGTTCAATTTTGCACACAAGTCTGATTAAAATGTTCGGACATCAAAGTCCATAAAATCGAGATCCTGTAGCGTATGTATGGCAACGTCGTAAATTGTGTTTCTCTTGTTTTCCGAACCGAAACGTCGGACATGTGGTTTTTTAAAACATTTTCCTGCTGTCGAATGATCTCGTTACCCGCGGACTGACGTTTTCTCTCTCTTAACCCCTTCGCCCTACTTTCGACATTCCCCCGTTATTGCTCAACAATCTCATGACCCCGACGCGATATCCCCGGACCTTACAGCTAGCCAACACGCCGCTCTAACTTAATCCTGCCATTCGTTTCCGTACGTTCGAGAAACCGGTCAGTCGATAAGTCTCCCGGTATCGTTTCATCCCCTATACAGGTATACCGGTGTAGCTAATACGGTTGGCGCGGCGAGATATGACCTATACGTTAATATATATATATAATACACACATTTTCTACCAGCAGCATCGACAACCCCTTTTCCGTCTTAAAAGCACCGTATCGTAAATAAAATAAGTTGCTTCTCCAGAGAGCGAAAAGTGCCCTTTTTTTCCTCGACCAAGAAGAATGCCCACGGTCGATCTATACTGAGTAGCATCTTTCTGGGAGCCGTTATTGCAAGCTATCCTATAACGGTTGTGCTTTTTGTTTTTTTTTAAACTCGATATCGTCGATTTTTTGTTCGAGATCGTCGTAACAGCGATTCTGCAATCTTTGGTTTTCTTGCTTTCCCATAGACGAAGATTTGTTTTCGGTGACATTTTTTCATGTGTAATATCTTTCCGCTCGGTTTCTGTGGCACTGATTTTGTGAAAAGGGACGGAAGTGTGTAACAGGAAGCCCGAGAAGCGCGCGCCATTTGATTTGACCAATGAGCGCGCGCGGTGGTAGCGTTGGCCGTCAGATGATACCAACCCATTTTCCGAGGGGTTGATACTGTCAGTCAACAGCGAGTGCGTGTGAGACGAGAAAGAGGAAGGGAAATAGAGAAGAACGCATCAGCTGTGCGCTTAATATACAGTGTTGTGTATAAAGTGTGCTGTTATATAAATTAATTTATATATGTAAACTATATTAATAAATGTATTTACTATTGATAATGTGTCTGAAAAAAGTGCAGATCATGGATAAAAAATACAAGTGAGTAATAATGAATAATTATTCGAATAAATATGTGAATATTTAGCTTTTTTAAATTTTGAGGTTGATTTCTGTCGCTGCTCAATTGATATTTTTAATTTTTATTAAAAAAAAACAAATAGCTTTTTTAACTTTTGAGGTTAATTTCTGTCGCTGCTCGATTGATATTTTTTTATTTTGATAAAAAAAAACAAATTAATTAATTACACGGATAATTTCTTTGATATTAATAATTTCTTAAATATTTATAATTCTAATTTAATTCTAATGATTTCGTGAGTTGCAGAGATGGGTAAATCTAGAGCAAAATATATGCGAGATTACCAGCAGAAAAAACGTGAGGAAAAATGAAAAACTGGAAAGGTAGACCCAAAAAAATGCGCATAATTCGACTCAGCGTAGCAGGGATTTTCGGGCACGTGCAGCGAAATTAATTCTCTCACAGACATCAACGGCCGACCCAACTACTGCTTTACCAAATCTAGTTGTCAGTCATGCAACTTTAAGATTGCCATCGTTGCCATTTTCTCCTACTTCGTCTACATCAACAGCGACTGCATGTAATACTTCGATGAAATGTCTCTGCTCTCCCCCAAATTGAACAAAAATAACTGTCTCCAATAACAAATTGCATTAATCCTAGCGTTAATAAAATAAAATACAATTTTCATAAAAAGAATTATTCTTCGTTACGAAAAATCATTTGAAATAATACCCGAATCATTTTTTTCGGGATATAATGTTAGTGTTGCTTATTACCAAGGTGAGATGTCAGATGTTACACATCATATGCGACTACTGTAAGGGTCGCTTTTTTTTCGTTCTTTTCAAGTTATTAATGCCGTGGCGTTGAAAATATTGTACATTGTCGGCCAATCAAATTTAGAGCAAAAAGAAATTTTGGGATGTGCGTTTCTGGTTTTTATGACGGTACCGAAAATAAACCGAAAAAGTAGCATAACTGACTTCAAAGAGCTTGTTAGGCCGAATAGTTAAGAGTTTTTACGGGGCTGAATCATATGCCATTTTGAAATAAAAAGATCACATTGATTGATCGTTTTCTTTCGATGAGTGGTTCACTTTAATGCCGAAGAGTAGGCAAAAATGTGTTACAATTTCACCCAGTCTCTCCGATACTAATGTTCGCTAATGCGGATATTCACAGAGTAAATATCCGCATGCGACGTTGCAGAGTAATTTGTGACATGTTCACTAATTTATTCAGTCTCGAGCAGTGATTAAAAAAAAAAAAGACGAGAAATGAATGTACGACGACGTATACGGTGTATTCGCATTTTTATATACACGGCGATGCTGATTCAACCTGTCGTTTATTGGACATAGGATAGGATAGGAGAGGATAGTGGCGGTATACCACCAATGCCTTCACGAATTATAGTAAAAGGCCACACGCGAACGGTTTCTGCCTCGTGACAGATCCACACATTCTCTGTGTAGATTTTGTAGATCGATGGTTTTCGCGATCTTATCTTCATCGTGTCACGAGACAGCTATACACAGCGAGTGAGTCCATAGACACCTGTGTCCATATATTAACATACACATATATATTGGGTGTATATTATAGATTATTTTATAATGAGAGCTACTGAAGAGCGTGTGTTCGAGGCGTTATAAAAAAAAACAGGTAACGAAATTAATTGCCTCGATAAAAAGAGTTTTCGTGATTGACACGATAAAAGTCGGGCTCTCTCTCTCTCTCTCTCTCTCTCTCTCTCTCTCTCTCTCTCTCCGACAAAACACCTAACACCGATGGTGTTATCGCTTACCAAATTTTTTGGTAAGCGACAAAAGCGTGTCCGACCCAAGCGTGTCCGATTATTTTTCCAGCTAGTACGAATTAACCTTTACCATTACTACACGATCGATTGATCATGACGAGTAAAATTGAATGAAGGCCGATTGAATGAATATATCGAAGTTCGCCTTTCCATTTTTTGTCCCCAGTATCATCCATTTTTGCGGTGCTCTTACGCCGAACTGAAATCAATTATCAAATTTTTTCTAAACCTGTTTCCTCCCCCTTCAACCTCTCTCTTGGTCGACGAAAAGAAAAATCGCTTACTTTGCTGAATCCGCACAGTATTTTTTTTTAATGCTTAACAATTGACGTATACTCATATGTAAAAATTAAATTTCATCCGATCTTTAGTAAATTGCATAAAAATAAAAATCTGAAGCAACAAGGCTACCGATATTGAACACATTCCGAACATCGAGTTAATATAATAATAATCCGACAATGATAATAGCAAAGCGGTGTGAGGATATTTATTTTCGACTTGAAGTTCTCAAATATTATACCGGTATGTGTTTGGCTCATTTTAAGAATTTAAAACAAATTTTTTGTCACGTGGATCCTGAGATATACGACCTCGAAGTTGAGTCATTAAACATGGGGAATATACGGTGGCGAGCTAAAAATGTCATTCGCCCTGGAAAAAGTGTACTTCCGGAGTACTAGAAAAGAAAAGAAACTTTTGTATAGGACTATATATAACGCGTACAAAATAAGGCGACCCACACACGCCTACATATTTTGAGAGTTATTATGAGTTAAAAGAGTTTTATGGTTATGTACAGAATTTTTTTTAAACCTACTTCAATATTGCACTCACAAAAATGTTTGATCGACTCCACTATGCAATATATTTTCCTCAGTGGACAACCATGCTTTTTTATTATTACTTCAACAGTAACTATAACACGAGTAAATGAATAATGGTACGAGTAACTATTTATATAAGAGGCATTCTTCATCAACTGAGCCACTTTTTTTTTTCAATCTCTCTAATTGTTTAAAAAAGTTTCCAGGTTAGAATATTAGTCAAAAGGAACGTCTGTGATATTTTTTAGATTTTTTTTGGTGTCCGTTTAGGATTTTCAAATTTTTATTACGAACACTGTAACTCAAAAAATATTCATCGAACAAAAAAAACATAAGAGTAAAAACTTTTTTAGTTTTTCCGCTTTATCGAAAAAAATCAAAATCATAATTTTTCTGCATTGAGAAAGTTGAAATATGGCAAAAAAATGAGAATAAAATTTTTTTAAACCTAATAACACACTTTCGATTTCGGTACAAATTTTACAGGATATCTCTCATTGGGTAAAGAGTCAGCGAAAAATATTTTCAGAATGGTACCTGCAATGGTTACGATGAAAAAAAATAAAAACCCTGCGAAATCTCATAACCGCGGATATTATTTCAAAACAAAAATCGTTGTTGCGTGTTATTGGTAAACATTTTTTGGGCATTTTTCTCGTCAGAAAAAGTGTAAGCCATAACAGCAACGAAATTTACAGTAAAAAAATTGGAAAATAATGTAATTTCTATGCTACACATTTATTTACTTGCAGCATACTAAGGCTCTTAGTACAATATTTACAATTTGAACGTTAAGTCCTGTAATGACTCACCATAGTACTTAACATACATCCTTAAAACAGTTGATTTACCAAACATTCAGTCACTTCTTTATAATTAAGTATAATTGGCTAAGATGTTTGAATATGCAACGTTTTCATTCAAATCAATAAGTGTTAGTTTTGTCTTCTTCAATCGAAAATAGATGAAAAATTGAACAGGATCTTTAATTCATGAAACTCGCCAGTCAATGTCGTTGAAACTTTGCAATTGTAATTGAGAGCCACTTTACGGAAATATATATATATATATGTACAAAGTAGAAAACTTTCGCGAACATTTCGTTAAATCTGTAGGTCTCGGACGATGAGAGAAAAATCGTTAATTCAGCGTGATAAAACTTTGTCAGGCTGTGATACATTCGATATAATGATCTTCGCAGTGTGACCGGGATGATCATTTTACCCGGAGGCGTTGAATTTTTAATTAATCCAGCACGAGTGAGCGTCAACGATAGGCAATTATGTTGCCTCTACTTTGCATAATTTCGATCTCACCGCAGACACATGGACCTATTACTGTTAAATATTTCGTATATAAATAAATTATGTATATTTGAAAATGTATTTTTTATGATTTAAGAGATCTAGTCGAAGGCTTTTCAAGAAAAAGATATATGAATGTGCAAAAGACCTCGTCCACGTATGATTAATCGTTGAACCGCTTGAATTTCATGTTCCATTCTGCGAGATAATAAGTCAACCAGCGGTTGCCTCAGCGTGATATGTTTCTTGTCGGTTTGTTTTTTGCCGCAGCCAAGTAGACACAAAGAAATATTCATTCGAGAAAGACGGGACAAACTAAAGAAACGTCCGAATAAAATGATAATAACTGCACGGAGGATGTAGAGTATGAATGCATTCACGTGTCCGTCTGATCTTTGCTTCATTGTTCTTTCGGCTACTATACACGTTTCTTTATGTCAGTCCCTATTTTTCGCATAACGAGACACACGAAATCCGAAGTGACAATTTGTGTCGCATTATACGGATGTAACGTATACGAACACGATATTGCGAGATTCTCGTTATTAGATGTCCAATCATTAAAGACCGCTCGAATCATGCCATTAGACTCTGTCATTCCACCATCCAAAATTTGAATGAGTATGACGGGGGCGGGGGCTGATTCGGGAATTCGATAATCATTGCAGCAATTGTGCTCAAAAGTGGCGCGCAATTAAAGCAACAAACAATAATGTGAATGACTTAAATATGTCATCAACTTTGTCATTTTTTATTTAAGACGAAAATGCTGTATGAATATCAAAGTACATTTTATTAGCTTTAAATTAGTAAAGAAAGTTGCAACCAATAGCAGTAGATGCGCGGTCTGTGCGCGGCTTCGGCGAACTCCCATGTTAAGGGCGGGGTAAGGGTTTTCACTTTCGAAAAATCGAATTTTTTTTATCTTATCTTATTGTTTAACATTTCAAGAATATGTCCTTAAAATTTTAAACCGATCTAAGCAATATTCTTCAACTTATTGTCTTATTAATCTCCTGGCCTTTAACGCTATACCTCTAACAGCTGCGGGCGGTCGGGCTAGCAGTGCAGCTGTCGAACAGGTATACAGTTTATTCATTGCTATTGTGTATATAGTATATAGTGTATACCATACGCTACAATATAAGCAAGTACAAACTTGCTTATACCTGTCTGTATATTTTGTCAGTGTAGAGTATAAAATTTAGTGTGGCAGTAAATATTCTATCGAGCAGACGTACACGCGCGTTCCTATTTTCGCATCATTTTAACTCCGTTTTCAAGTTTTGTTTTTAATTATTACTAAAATGTCTAACAAAATTACAAGATCTGATAGAAAATGAACTGGTTCGAGATTATGTCGGCATAAAAAAATTGTACCTCCGCAAAAACGTAAAAGCGAAGACATTGTAACAAGTAGCACGTCAGCTAAAAAAATAAAAGTGACCGTTGAAGATCAAGTTACGGAGGATCTTGAAATACATTATAGGATAATTGATTTTTTATTAGTCTTTTCAACAATTGCTACGCTAGTGAAGTGTGTGAAATGTGATGGAAAAGGAAATTTTCATTCGACTAAGAAAGAAGGCCTTGGATTTAACATCAAAGTGTCGTGCGAAGGCTGTAAACAGATTACAAATGTTCCGTCTAGTGCAACAATAAACTCTGGTATTTTCGAAGTTAATCATCGGTTTGTTTTCGTGATGAGGATATTAGGCCTTGGATTAGTTGGTTGTGAAAAGTTCTGCGGCTTGATGGATTTATGTAGTAGGTTTTTATCAAAACCAACGTACAATAATTACGTGAAAAAAATGTGCCCGACTGTAAGAGAAGTAGCGAATCGATTTTTTTTATCTGCTATAAAAGAAGAAAAAGCAGCCGAAGAGAAAAAAACTGAAGATGCCGACGAACTCACTGTATCAGGCGACGGAACATGGAAAAAAGAGGCTTTTCATCTTTATTCGGCGTCACCTCATTAATCGGTTACTTTACAGGTAAAGTTCTTGATATTTTCGTCAACAGTTAATACTGCCATGAATGTAAAATTTGGGAACATAAATTAAACTCTGCCGAATTCGAAGAGTGGCATGAAGCTCATGTAGATGCTGGAAAGTGTCAGGCAAATCATACTGGTGCAGCTGGAAATATGGAGGTCGAAGCGGTAAAAACCATGTTTCAACGCTCGGTAAAGAATGGTGTACGATATCGCAACTATATCGGTGTCGGTGACTCTAAAGCTTACTCCGGGTTAGTGAATTCTAAACCTTATGGTGATGATTTTTCAATAGTGAAAAAAGAATGTGTAGGACATGTTCAAAAAAGAGTGGGCACTCGTCTACGTGAACTAGTCAAAAAGACTGTTGTAGATACTGAAACTAAGGCTGGAAAGAAGATCAAAAGAAAGAGTCTGTCTGGTAAAGGGAAGCTTACGGCCAAAATGATTGATAAACTGACGGTATACTACGGTTTGGCTATTAGACGTTACTCTGATTCCGTGGAAAATATGAAGAATGCTATCTGGGCAACATTCTTTCACTACAGTTCGACAGACGAGAATCCACAGCATAAAAAATGCCCAACCGGCACGGACTCCTGGTGCGAATGGCAAAAAGCAGCAGCTGGTAATGCATTGGATTCGTTTAAACACATGTACAGTACTCTTCCCAAGGATGTTTTGCAAGCCATCAAGCCTATCTATGAAGATCTGAGCAAAGATGTCCTCCTGGAGCGATGTGTCGGAGGGTTCACGCAGAACAACAAGGAGAGTTTGAACCAACTTATTTGGAAAATCTCATCAAAGCACTTGAATGGAACCTCTGTCATCGTTGAAATTGCAGCTTATGTGGCAGTGTCTTCAATGAAGGTTCTTTTGCTTTACTAACCTTCATGCAAGACATGGGAATCAGTAGTGGATCAAGCGCTCATGACTGGGCGCGATCAACTGACTCCATACGTGTAAGCCGAGCAGAGCAGGAAGCTGAAAAAAAAACTAAAGAAGGCAGGATTCGTCGTAGACAGGAGCAAAAAGGTGCTTTAGACATCTTTGATGATAGCAACATCCTTTATGGACCTGGCATTGACGATTCAGTGTGAGGTAAGCCGATAAAATTCGCTTATGAACGTTTTGTACCAGATTTTTTAGTGTTAAAAACTTTAAAGCGTTTTCCTCACAACTCACGTATTCAAAGTCGGTGTCCCTCATAACTTCAAAACTACAGCACCGATCCCTTTGAAATTTTGAACACTAATTCTGTACATAATTTACGAGGTGACGCTGGAGAGTTTTTTTCAAATTTGTTAATGATTCTTATTTTACAATAACAAATTAACCGATTTTTTTCGTAAAAATCGCGTTTTTCCCTTCAAAATGTTCCAAAAAATCGAAAAATTGAAATTTCGAAAAACCCTCCCAGCTTTACCTGGGGAAAAATATTATCTAACAAATGAACTTTCATTTTTTCATTTCAGATGATCCAGCACCAAGTTATGAGGGACACCGCAATTCTACTTTTTTCCGAGACACGTCCGAATAATTGCTGCCATTGCCGTATTTTTTAATATTTCTTCGTGAAAATTTTATGTAATATTCTTCGAATGTCATATTTTACTGTACCATTAGTTTTAATAAAGAGATTTTAACTGCGTCGTCACAAAAAAATCACAAAAACATGTCTTTTTTTGTACGAATTAACCTCCCCCCCCGCCCCCTTAAACAGTATTGGCTACGATCAATACTGGAATCGATTACCCCTTAGCCGCGCACGGGTTTTCACGCCGAATACTGAACAGAAGACAATTTTTCTGAGTTTCCGATGGTAATACAACTGAAGCACAGTAAAATATAGCAGCCTTTAAAATAGCTTATGGCCAGGTTTTCCGGAGTTTCACTGTGCCCTTCAACAAATGCGATACATTTGTTGAAGGTTCGCAAAAACCTACGTAAAAAAATCTATAGAATTTTGGAAACGTGTTGTATTCTCGGATGAATCGAAGTTTAACATCTTCGGGTCCGATGGAAAAAAATTCGTCTGGCGGAAACCAAATACCGAGCTCCAGCAGAAAAATTTAATACCGACTGTAAAGCACGGCTGAGAAAGCGTCATGGTTTGGGGCTGTATGGGATATTATGGCGTTGGTAATCTGGCTCTTATAGATGGTACAATGAATGACCAGAAGTATATCGACGTGTTGCGCAGCAATTTGAAAGCAAGTGTAGATAAAATGGGCCTGGATGGAAATTTCTACTTCCAACAAAATAACGACCCGAAACATATTGCCATGAAAACGAGGGAATGGTTACTCTATAATGTTCGCAAACAATTGATTACACCACCACAATCTCCGGACATCAATCCTATTAAAAATTTATGGCACTTGGTGGATGTAGAAATTAGAAAAAGAAAATTAACAAACAAATCCGATCTCCATAGAGTGCTTTTAGAAGAATGGACGAAAATAGCAAAAGAAACAACGCAAAAGCTAGTAGAATCCATGCCTAAGAGACTCGAGGCGATAATTGAAGCAAAAGGGATGCACACCAAATATTAGTTATAATTAACAACTATGATGATGTAGGTTTTCACTATAATCGTAAGTGTATGAATACTTTTTTGCCCGAAAATTTTCGTTTTTTTGGCATAATTCTTCTATTGTTCCTGGGAAAAAATTCTCCATTTGCAGTTTATCTCTGCACCTGATGTACTATTGAATAAAATTGGCTTTCTTTGCGTATCGCTTATGTCTATAAAGTAATCGCAAAAAAACAAGGTGTATGAATACTTTTTTGACCCATTGTATGTATACGATAGGAGCACTAATAACAATTTAAAAAACCGTGGCTTTATAAGAGCATGGGTGTCGAAACAAATGAATAAAACGCACATTCCCCGTCCAACGTTAACGATCGATGAGATCTCTGAAAAACCGGGTTATCTCGCTTGACTCAAGCTTTGATAATTATTATCGAGCTGATTTATCTTAGTAATCGAAAATATAAAGTGAAAGACACGATTGTCCG
This sequence comes from Oxytorus armatus, assembly GCA_958009045.1. NCBI lineage: Eukaryota > Metazoa > Arthropoda > Insecta > Hymenoptera > Ichneumonidae > Oxytorus > Oxytorus armatus. The sequence continues at coordinate 17,950,780 of OY253744.1, forward strand.
GGTCTAGGTTAATCGAAGAACCAATGTAAAACGAACAATGATATTTTCGTGGAGATTTGGTTATCTTTGCATATTTATCGAGCCGAGAAATTCACTCAGCTCTCGCATTTAGTACCCAGCAATCTCTCACACATTTTAGCTTTCTCGACTCTTTATATCACCTGGCCTCCCTCTCTATCTTTTTACTCTCACGCTGTGGAAAGTATTGCCGGGGGAGTGAAAGCTTTCCATTCGCTGGCACATCGCCTGCGCTTCCTTCCTCTCGTTTTTTTTTTCCTTTACGAGTCCCTCTTCGTCCTCCGCGAGAGACACAGGAAAAATTGCGAGGACCGCGAGAATTCCACCCCTCGGCACAGCTTTATATATATATATAATGTTTGAATGTAGCTATATATATACAGGAGAATCCGTGAACTATTACTAGCGTGCACTCGCAAAAGGCTCTTTCACTACCGAAGGAAAGTCTATACATTAACCAAGAGAAATTGTCACAAGAAATATGGAATATTGAGTGGGGTGGTTCTCATTCCCTACCCCCGTCTTTCTCTCTCCCTCTCTCTTTCTCTCCTTATCAACGAAACGCTGTAGCCCCGTGCTTCGCAATTATTGCACCAGCTTCAAGATTGTTGATTCGTACCGCTGTAGGAAGCTCCATCGAAACAGCCATCAGGGGTTGTTTTTCAACTTGCCGTTCATTCAACACATACATATATAGTATATATACAATAATAATAATGTTATTATATTATGTTTTTTGGTATTCTTCCAACGTATACTTCTTCTAGTTTTTATTCAAGTTACCCTTCTCCAGGTTGCGTGAGCAGCTGCCTCATCCCCCTAGAGACATATTGTATCATATTCACAAGAGGTCATGAAAAAAACTGCGAAAAATATCGTGCCGATAAAAGTGGCCCTCTCAGTAATTCCTGTGAATCTTCCGTAGAGTTATATCAAGTAGAAACAGCAAGTCTTCGGAAAAAAATGACCATCCGCTGAGTGATGGATGCTCCAGGCAGTCAGTGAGATATATATATATATTTTTCTTACCCTGAGTTTTTTTTTCGAATAATTACAGACACCTAAGAGCCAAACAACGGAGGTAATTATTCTAATAGAAAACAATCCATAAGTGATCACCCAAAATAATGATTATCGGATGGAATGGATTGTTTTCATCACTTATGCATTTTTTCTATAAAAAGAATGACCTTTATGTTGTCTATCATGGACACATGTGTAGGTACTTTTCGTTATGCATATATACCTGGCCTTCTCTATCCACGGCCGATTTTTTCTGTAGCAACGATGTCAAAAGTTCGAGGTTGAATTTTGCTCGTTCTCCTAAAAAAAAAAAGCAAAAAGAGCATTACAAGCTATCCTCAACATAGAGTAATGTAGTTTATGCCCTTTTACTTCATAGCAGTCCATATATTATATATTCATACAGCTAGGTATATAGCTTCGAACTAAACCTGTCAAGTTTCCATACCGTGTATTTTGCAAGTGGCTGTGGAAGAAATGAGACACGAGAAGCGTTTTCTCGTGACATTTTTACAAAGTATGGCCGGTGAAAACGAGGGAATGTACGGATCTACCATGGTACTCGCTCGTGGAGTACTTACGCGAAGACTTCAATTTGTCATTGGGAAAAATATGAATATAGTAATAAAGGGATGTAAGTACGTATAGTACACGAATATATACGTACGCGTGTGCGTGCATATGTATATGATACATATATGTACCATGCATGGTATATGCGAGACGATAAACCTAGACTGTTTACTGCACCAACGCAGTCATACAAAAACATGCAAATACGGCAGTAGTTTATTCGTTTATTTATTTATTGAACCTTGCACGTCGAATGAACGTTAGTTCTCGTCTTCAACTACTTCTCGTCCTTCATCTATTTATTCTATTGGGAGTACAAATTAGTTCGATTCGTTTTCGAAAGATGGCGCTGGCTGTTATGAATGTTTCATAGTGACAGCTGATTTCGGTGGTTCCAAAAAGGTTAAACATCTGTCAATAATATTCAGTTCATATCGCTTTGAGTTTTATAGAAAACCTTGTTTTTTACTGTGTTGAATATATCAAATTTTGTGTTAACGAAGGGGCATTTTCGGGAAATTTTAGTTTTCTGCTTTAATTGGAAGAATTTACTTTTCTTTAATTGGTTTCTGCTTTAATTGGTTTCGACGTTTCAAGAATGGCGATTTCAGAATTGAAGACAAGCCTCACTCTGGACAGCCAATAAAATGTTAACATAAAGAATTGGAGGCATTGCTCGATGAAGATCCGAGTCAAACGCAAAAGGAGCTTGCAGAATCATTGGGAGTGACTCAACAAGCAGTTCCCGTACGATTAAAATCTATGGGAATGATTCAAACGCATGAATACATTTCTTACTACAAAAAAACGGATCGAACTAATTTGTACTCTTAATATATTTTATACATATCTTCTCGTTTGATTTATCGTGCGTACTTTGATATATAAAGGTACAACGGTGCCAAAAGTAACACACGGGTCAATTGTAACAAAATTCTTCCACAAATTAACACGTGGTGTTCGACGGTTCGGCTGATCTCTATATTATATAAATATATCGCCGCCGCCGCCGCCGCCGCCGTGTACAAGAGTTGAGGGGAGAGCCCGGGGCGAGATGAAACGGGGGGGGGGGGGGGGGGGTAGGCCGGGGCGTGATGGAACGGGGAGGGGGGTTGGCGCGGGAAGCGCGCAGGGGGGCAGAGCCCCCCTAGTTAATAATATATCATTTCAGACACCAAACGCTATCGCGTAATTTTATTATTAATTACTCACTTTCACATAATTATTACAGTCATTATTATATGAATGCGGATGTAGCGTACGAATAACTCTTTCACGTATGTAAAATGAAATTTTTCGTTTTACGTTTATAAGAATTATAGAATTTGGAATTTACGAGGTCTGTTCAAATGTCATTCCCATGAACCAAGACCGAAAAAAGCGCGCCAAGTTCGGTCGAATGAGAAGGTTTTGCTCACAGTTTTCTTCGATTGCAGGGGCGTGGTGCATCATAAGTTCTTGCCACAGGGTCGTACAGTCAGTAAAGAATATTACCTGCAAGTTATGCGTAATTTGCGCGAAGCAATCCGCCATAAACGCCCGGATTTGTGGATGAACAATAATTGGCTTTTGCACCATGATAACGCCCCTGCTCGCGCATCGTTGCTTGCACGCAAATTTTTGGCCAAAAACAACACTCTAATGATGCCGCAGCCACCGTATTCCCCAGACCTGGCCCCCTGTGACTTTTTTCTGTTCCCAAAACTGAAGAGGCCCATGAAAGGACGACGCTACGTCACGATTGTAGCGATAAAGACGGCATCGAAGGAGGAGCTCAACAAGATCACAAAAAATGATTTTTTCAAGTGCTTCGAGGATTGGGAAAAACGTTGGCATAAATGTATTATACCCGAGGGGAATTACTTTGACGGGGACAAAATAAATGTTAATGAATAAATAAATACTTTTTGAAAAAACACAAAATTCGCGATACTGTTTGAACAGACCTCGTATATAATAAGTCCGTAATTCGATCTAGTGATATAGATACAAGAATTGCCGAAAGACCTGAATTTTGTCAAAGGTAATTAACAGGAGGTTAATGAGCGGACGGTTATCGATGAGAAAAGTATCGATCGTGATTTACTCCGTCCCTGTTTCTCCCTCTCTCTCTCTCTCTCTCTCTCTCTCTGTCTCCCGATAACCTAACTAGAGGGACGCATCCCTCAATTATTTATTCACGCTCAGCATCAGATCTGATCTAAAATTTGAAAATTTCATAATTGGTTATGCTCATCGATCAAATTTATCTTGATAATGTGAAAAAAAATTCGAATTCGTATACGGAATCGCGAAAGTGTATTTCGTCGTTATTATTCGACAATCGAATCACATCGTAGTCATTGTGGCCGTCTATAACATCGTCGTGATAAAAAAGGATTTTCTTGTCGATCGTTCATTCCGGAAAATTTTATACCTGACACGGGGAGACACGAAGAGGTCATCTTACCGATCGAAACTATAACTTTCTCTAATATCCCCATCATCCATCGAGGGAAATTTTCATATCCAGATATTGATTCAAATTTCATTTCAATTGAGAATATTAATTTCGGTACTAACCTCTCGTCCAAGATACTACCTCAGCTCTACCGTTGAATTTCTTAAATTCCGTCAAATAATATAATCCTTAAATTTGAGAATTTAAATCATTATTGTATGACTCTTGCGCTCGTCTGTATTCCGGCATAAATAATTCGGCGATCTCTATGCAACGGGGATGTTTCTTCTCTAAGTGGTCAATGAATATGAAAAACAATCCGCTATAAATAGTTGCGCAACGTGCACAGAATTGGCAGGAAAAAGAGAATCGACGCAGACATCTGCTCGTTGGTTCGTACAATATGAAATTCTCGAAATTCGATCATTTGTTCTCGTGACTCTTCAAAATAGTTCGGCGAATCTGAATAAATAATTTTCTCCTCGTCACTAATTCAAGTATATCGATTCATGGTTACAGGTTATTCAAGTATAAACGCCACTCATACAATGTTTCTCAAACTTGCTGTCTGTTAAATACAGGAGAAGAAAACTACAATATATCACAGTGAATCACTTAGGAAAATCTGACTGTCAATAGTTTCATGCTTAGACTAGTGTAGTTTTAATAGCTGAAAGGGTTTGCAATATGGATCACTATAATAAGAAAAAACGTGATCACAGATTTAGCAAAACTGTATCGTCTAGGAACTGTCTAGGAACTGTATCGTAAAGGCGGTTGGACCACATGAAACTCAAAGTTGCTCCTAATGGAATTGAGGTTTATAAAAAAAAACGATACATCAGTGTATGAATGCTGAACACAGACATTTCTTCCTGCCTTTTCATCACTTCTCTGGGATTGGAGTGACTCTTTTTTTTCTATTGACAGTCGTTGAGTAATTTTTTGACCGATACTTTTCAATGAAAGCTTACTGTAACGACATAGCGGTAGGTTGTATAGCGACCGGCTACGTGAAAAGCCCACTGGCATTAACGTATACATATAGGCACCGAGAATATAAAAGAGTTGGATATCACTTAGGGATGCAGAAAATACGACTTTTCATCGTACGTAGTGCGTCTTCGTGAATGTAGTCAGTTCAACTGAACACGAAGAAAAAACGTTTGGTAAAGATTAGTTCGAAGGTATTAAGGGAGGAAATAGGGTTAGACGGTTCAAAAAATCGATTTTTTTTTATTTCATAAAGTGTTAGTAAAACTATTGAAAAATATGTTCCCAAAATTTTAAATGAAAATTCCGACTCGTTCTATTGTTATAAGCCATTAAGGGGAGAAATAGGGTTAGGACAGCGTTTTCTCAATGATTTTCATGAATTTTTTTATAGTATAAAAAATGAATATAATTTATTGAAACTTTGTGAATATTTTATACATATATTTAAGTATATACTATAAAATTTTTGAAGAATTTCCTTGAAAAACACCGAAGAAAATTTATGAATGCCTTGACTTTGTTCGTGTACAATATTTGTTTTGTGTAAAATATTTCGACGAAAAAATGTCCATTCACCTTAGTTGCTCGGAACAGTTAGTGAGAGATTTTTTTTCTATTTATTCCTAAAACTTATTAGTATCCTGTGATAAAAGATAAACGGTGAGAAAAAAAACAACGAAAAGTAAGAGTATAAGGAATAAAATTTCGTAAACGTCAGTTCCCTTTTCATTAAGGGGGGAAATAGGGTTAGACGGTTCAAAATATCGATTTTTTTTTATTTCATAAATTGTTAGTAAAACTATTGAAAAATATGTCCCCAAAATTTTAAATGAAAATTCCGACTCGTTCTATTGTTATAAGCCATTAAAGTGAGTAGCTCTCCTTCAGGCCCCGAGCGCGCTATTTTTTCAAACGCGTTTTTCTGAAAACGACTTTTTTTTAACTTGTGTACACGCTAGTTTGAAAAGTTTTCAACCAATCGTTTTAAAAATTGGCAGTTACTTTCTTCATAGTATTGCGCTCTGTATGAACCTAAAATCGGAATATTATCATTATTTAAAATAATTTTTTTTTTGCAAATATAGTTGTAGAAAATGGCAAAAAATCATGCTTTTTTGTTTTGACCCCTGTAAAAAATTGAATTTTCTATTTTTTTGATAGCATTTAGGTTCATATAGAAGAGAGACATATAATAAAAGTAAATTCCAACCTCGTTTGATTTCAGATGAAAATTGCGGCTTCCAGAATGTACGCAAAATCCTGAGTCTGATTGTGACCTGCAATATGGGGTCGCTAATATCTTCGGTGTTTCTCAAGGAAATTCTTGAAATATTTTATAGTATATACTTAAATGTGTGTTTAAAATATTCTCAAAGTTTCAATAAATTATATTCATTTTTTATACTATAAAAAAATTCATGAAAATCATTGAGAAAACGCTGTCCTAACCCTGTTTCTCCCCTTAATTTGGAATATAGATATATGAGCAGTGTAGCTTACAATTATCATAGTTCAATGAGAGTTGCATTATGAAGATCAATTGAAATTTCATTTCGACGAAATTGCGTTATGAATAAATTCAATTTTACATCTCCATGAGATTACTTGATTACATCCTTTACAAACTAAAAAATATCAAGACAGGTAATTTGATATGTTTACGGGCTGCTTGGTTGATCTAGCTAGGATTTGCTAGGTAAAAGTCATTCAGCCAGGAATGCGCACATTTAGATAAGGTTGTGTTCGGTGAGGAGAAGAGGGGGTTTGTGTTAGGCTCGTCGTATAAGATTCATGCGTAGGGTCTCGATTTAGTACAATCAATAGGGAATATTGTGCCACACTAAATTACAAGAGTTTTTTTTTTAAATTAGGTTCAGTATCACGTACTGAATGTAAATGAACAAAATCCTTACAAATTAAGTGACCGCAAGTGCCGCCATTTTGAGGAAAACCGTACCGGCCAATATCTCCGTTACCGTGCACTTTAGGCCAAAAATGCTAACAACCTTTCTTGTAGACGATTGAATTTCCTATCTTTTTTTCTAAATAATTTTTTTTGTATAACTTACCGTTGGTTCCTCGTAAGTTCTTCATCGAGGAGTTTACACGATTGGTAAAAGTGAATGACCGTTGGTATACGTACATGTATATGCGACGAAGCATCTCTCGCGAGTTGCGCTCAGCAGGCGCGTTTGAAGCGTCTCTGAGTATAAATTATTAGTCGATATTTCAAAGGTGACGTCACTTCCGGCAATGTGCCGACTGGCTTCCGTTGAATGATGGATGCTCACCCCTCTAGCTGCGTTCGTTCGCTACGTACGGCCTACTCTCTCGTCCTCGGTTCCCTTACCAACTGTCTGTACCGCCGTCATCGCACTGCTGTAATCGCGTCTCTCACACTCTCTCGTTCTTTTTCCCTTTCCCCCTTGCCGCTGATTCCACTCGATTTCTTCCAGTGTACTATTTTCTCACGATTATTTTTCTATCTAGAATCCCATAGTATAGATATACATTATTGTTACGAATTACATAAGCACATGGAAAATATGAAGAGGGCATTGTCATACCGAGACAGTGTAAAAGTTTCATCGACTTTTCAAATGGTTTTGTGCACCATTTCGCCATTGATAAGAGGTTTTGTAAAGCGAGTCTGATTGACATTACAAATGGTGATATCGTCAATTATTACCAATTACATAAACACGTTGAAAATGTGAAATTTTACAACGAGTTTCGGACAAAGGGAAATTGTTACATTTTTTATCATGCTACATCAGCAAAACTGAATTCACTAATTAATACATTGCGGTGCTCCGCTCGGACGTTCGAGCTCGACGAATATATCCCAATTTCTCGCTCTCCGTTATCCATGTATGTATGCATACGTTTGTAATATACCGATATATAGTATATACCCATCCTTGCATACTAACAGCCTCGTCGTATCGATGTACCTACCTGGCAAACGACAATGGGCAGAATGAAGCCAATTGTTCCGACGCGTTCGTATTCACTTCGCCTCGAAATAGGTGATATATATATATATATGAAACCACGGCCACAACCCCCGCCCCACTTTCATTCATAGCTGCGTCGTTCTGTAACTCAGTGCGTTCGCGGAAAAAAAAATACACTCGCAAAACGAGAGAGACGCCTCGAGGGGCGAGCGTCCGTTCCTGTTTTTACCCTATATCTGGAATAAAAAATCATGACAGTGGCGGAAACGGGTTTTTTTTTAACGACGGTCAGGATACAGTGGGAGTATTCCATTCGTGAAATAATCGAGCGAGGTATACAGTCGCGATGCAACTGTGGCCTGGAAGTTCAATTTTCCCTTCGATCATTTGTCTAACAGAGCTATTGATTCTATGTTACGGTGCAACTTGATATTGTTTTTAAAAGTATTTTTTTTGTCTGTTTTCCCTTTGTTCGGTGATTTTGAAGCTCGATAAAGGCACGATAGAACCGTGAAATAATTACAAAAATGAATCTTCTGATAAAATATTCATTTAACATTTTATTCTGTTTAATGATTTAAAAAAAAGGTGCCGACAGCAATGGACGATGAGGTCGGTGCGTGTCTTCGACGGGCTACCAAGTTAAGCGGTTATTGACCGTGATCAATACTGGGATTGGTGGCCGTTTAGCAGTGAACTGGTTTTGTCCTGAGCGGGAGGCAGTTTTTCTGAGTTTATGATCGCAATACAAGTGAAAGTCGGTAGAAATGTAGTGGCCTGTATTGGCCAAGTTTTCCGTAGTTTTCCCATGCAGAAATTTATTAGGGATCCAGTCGCATCCTTATCAGAGAGTAGGAATAATCACAGGGATCCAGCTGGATGCCTACCACCATTTCTCCACGGGCAGTTGTGCATTTAATTAGGAAAGAGTAGTTGCGGACAACAATCTGAGGTCTCAAGAAAACGAATTGAAATGGGAACAAAACAGAAGTCACGTTAAAGCCTGAAAAAACGATACGATGAAAACACTAGTAATAACAATAAATGATAAACGATAAAATGGTTTGCATTTTTAGTATTTCCCAATAGCTGTTAATAATTTTTATGACATAAAATCATCTTCAGAGATTTACTGTATTAACATTAGCCGTCGCTAATTTTGGTACAAGACACGACGGTACCTACACGTTTACATCTCCGCTTCATCAAAATTCAACGATAGCCTTTATTTCGCACGGACTATCGACTCTTCTTTATCGCTCTTATGGCAATTCGTTTCATTCTCGACAAATACGCGTGCGTGACATTATTTTTTTTCCACACATCAACGCCGTAAAATAAATAAAAATAAACGCAATGCTCGGTGGGGAATATAAGGAACGGTGGAGAGCGGCCGAGGGGTGGTTGGGAAAAATGCCATTTTCCAAGGCATATAAAAAGGTGCGTCGCCAGCTAAAAATCGGAATGTCGTCACAAATTTACAATGCAAACTCGCGCGGCCCACGGCGAAACGCCGCGGGTATACACCGTGATGTAATCCGCCCGAACTATACATGTAGGGTGGCGTATGGGAAAGTTAAAAAAACGGTTACATTGATATTTGAAAGATAGATAACACGTACGGCGATAATTGGCATGAAAATTTGTTTGCTGTTGATTTACGTATGAAAATTTGTCATAATTGATTTTCTTAGTGATTACGGATTTCGCGTTATGCTCATTTTAATCATATGATACAATAACGGAAAAAAAGAACATTTTTAAACGTTGAATGAACGCGTGATAAAAAAAAATGCCGAATTTGTAATCGGCAAGAAATTTTCTATCTGACAAACTCCCAGTAAATTTTTAAACACAAAGTTATTGTGGTTTAAGCACATCTTAAGCAACTGAAGGATTTCGCGATGACGAACTTGTAAGGTACTTCTCGTAATGCACGCTAGGCCGTGGACCGATAAACAAAAAAAAGTCTGTGAGAGAAAGAGAGAGAGAGAGAGAGAGAGAGAAAGCAAAATGTGAGTTTCTCCGAAAGCGCGAAAGAAAAGAGGGACGAGAGAATAGAGGAGCGATTTAAAATTCCTCTCACGCCCTGGCATACGCCATTGTCTCGATGTTTGCAACGAATTTGCTTACGTGCCCGAATGTGCCGTTAGTGCTTTTCGCCAGTTTATATACGAGTTGGGAATAACGTTTTTCTCGGTCTTGCTGCTGTCGCGAAGGCTCAAGCACATATACGAATATATATATACATATATATATAGACCCCGAGCACTATTACGCGAACGTTGCGGTGACGCCGATTTTTGCCATGAAAATTTCAAAGCCACACTGAATTTTTTTCTCATCTCTCCCGCTTCGTATTTCTTCGGGACGAAAGAGGAGCGAAGTAAACCGCGGGAAACGAAAAAGTTGAACGAAAATGATGAGAAGTAGGTATATAGACACACGAGCAAGAAAACGCGAATGGTGAAGCATCCACGTCACGGGAAAAATACAAAATGAAACGTTTAACAATCGTGGACGGTAAAACCATTTTTCAGAATCAGAAACCAAGAATGAGAAATGCCATTGTTGCACAGGGACTAATTCCTGAACATCAATTTGGGTTCAGGTCTAAAATTCAACAGTGGAACAAGTGAACGGGTATTCACCCGTGACATTCAACCCCTTAAACATTCAACAGTGGATGGATATTCAACGTGATAGCCAACGCACTCGAGGAAAAAAAATACTGTTCTGCGGTCTTCCTGGACATCGAACAAGCCTTCGACAAAGTCTGGCACTCTGGATTGCTATACAAAATTAAAATGTTACTGCCACAGTTCTACCTACTTTTAAAATCATATTTGCACAACCGGAAGTTCCAAGTGAGATATGGTAGGGAATATTCTGAATTCTTCCCCATCAATTCGGGAGTTCCTCAGGGAAGTGTTCTAGGCCCGGTTCTCTACACTATCTTCACATCTGACCTCCCTGTGGGACAAAACACCACCACAGCTACATTCGCCGACGACACCGTCTTACTGTCGGTGCACGAAAACCCAGATACAGCCTCAAGAATACTCCAGAATTAACTGAACAACATTGAAAATTGGTTGAAAAGATGGAAAATCAATGCCAGCGTTGCGAAATCGGTTCATATCACTTTCACAACGAAAAAAAATAACTGCCCTGCAGTTAAACTGAACGGTCAACTTCTTCCACGAGTTGAAGAGGTAAAATACCTCGTCATGCATCTTGATAAAAGATTATCCTGGGCAAATTCCATAAAAAAGAAAAGAAATGAACTTGACCTAAAATTAAAAAAGATGTACTGGCTAATGGCAGGAAATCTAAGCTATCGTTGTATAACAAACTCATGGTATACAAAACCGTACTCAAACCGATTTGGACATATGGAATACAACTCTAGGGAACTGCCAGCAACTCCAATATTGAAATCTTACAAAGTTTTCAATCCAAAACGCTCAGAACGATAACCAACGCTCCCTGGTACATCTCCAACGCCACGCTCTACCGAGACCTCGGAATTGACACAATCAGAAATACGGCCAAAAAACAAAGCACTAGCTACGAAATGCGTATCGACCAACATCCAAATCAGTTAGCAACCCAACTACTCGACAGAAATCGCATCACACGTAGACTAAAAAAATATAAACCGCTAGACCTCCGGCAACAATTTGACCGCTAGAAAGCAAAATGTAATAAAAACAAAAATTAATCCACGTACGAGGGTCGTTCAACAAGTACTTAGCCTCACCGCCCGAAGGCGCTGCTATTACAGATCAGTGTTACCATCGTGCAGTACATACTTTTAGTAGCCTACTGTGAAAGTTTCATTCAATTCCCTTTATTAGTTCTGTTTTGATAGCCTTTGGAAGCGAGCGTGTCAGTCAGTTTTACAAAAATGGAAAAAGAGCAGTACCGTTCGGTGATTCGATTCTTGTTTTTGGAAGGGAAAACGCTCAGCGAAATCAAAGATCGCTTGGATGCTGTCTACGGTCACTCTTCTCCGTCGATGTCGACCGTGAAGAATTGGTTTAACGAGTTTGCTCGTGGCCGCACGTCGGTTTTTAATGAACCACGCCCAGGTGCGCCGAAAACGGCTTCTACGGAGGAAAACGTAAAAAAGATGCACGATCTCGTGTTGACAGACCGCAGATTAAAGGTTCGCGAGATAGCTGAGACTGTAGGCATCGCAGAGGGAACGGTGCATAATATTTTACACGAAGAACTGGGCATGAGGAAGCTGTCAGCGCGATGGGTGCCGCGTTTGCTTACGCCGGACAACAAGCGCCATGACCAAATTGGTTGAACTGCGCTACGAATTGCTGCCCCATCCACCTTATTCACCAGATTTGGCCCCTTGTGACTTTTATTTGTTTCCAAACCTAAAAAAGTCACTCGCTGGGAATAGATTTGGGTCGAATGAGGAGGTCATCGCCGCCACGGAGGACTATTTTGCCGACCTCAACAAAAATTATTTTTTGGACGGGTTAAAAAAGTTGGAGCATCGCTGGGCCAAGTGTATAGACCTAAAAGGAGACTATGTTGAAAAATAAATCGCCACTTCTCAAAAATTTTCGTTTTTCTTTTGTAGGCTAAGTACTTGTTGAACGACCCTCGTACGAACCAATAGCAGCGTGCATCGATGGATGCAACTACTACCTTCGCTTACTTTCTTTTATAATCGCCTCAACGAAATTATTTATTGTTATGGAACATAAGAGCTTATAATTGTAAATAAATGAATATGAAAAAAAGGGAATCAGAAACACATATACACGCACGGACACACACGCGCGCACGTCTTTGACAACTTTATAGTTGTTTTCCACATATCTCCCATATCAAATATATTCTCTATTAAAGTAACTACTGCGATAGAGTTGAGTGAAATGAGTGCTAAATTTTCAGAATCACATTTGAAAATTATAGTGGATTCATTGATAGTAATAGCAGATGGATGCTATTGCCAGATATGTCAGTAACGTAAAAAAAAATTTGTCTCGATGGATATGATAAAATTCGACTGGTTTATATCAGTTTCTGACGAGGTGTCAGAAACCTCTTTTCATTAAATTTTCTTACAGAATAATCCACAATATTGTTCCGATCGTGACAAGTGGTAGCTTATATTGATCATCCAAAAATAATGTATGAATTTTTCACCCAGGTTTTTTGATAACACGTACTGTTTAAATATTATGGCTATTTATTTATCAACATTAATGCACGACAATTTGAAGAAATCATGCTGGACAATTTAGCCCCGTTTTCACTCAACTGAATGGTCGTATTTACCATTATCTGATTTCACATGGTCTTGCATGCCGCATCGTCACCGTACATAACGTATAATTGAATTTCTAAAACTATTCCCAAGAAAAGACATGACTTTCGATACGAATATGTCAGAGATATCGAAAATGTGAGGAAACTTTGTCGTTCGTCTGCGATGAAAACTTGAAATGACACGCTAAATAATAATCGATGTAAACAGTCCCATTTGTAACGAAAAAAAAAAAGAAATTCGATGGCGCAATATTACCTTGGATAATGTCAGATTTCTTGCCGATCTTCAGATTTAAGAAAAAAATTATATGAGTAATATTAGAATTTAGTATTTGATATGAAACAAAATACAACCAAATTGCAAATATTTTCCAAGCACATTTTGTATTTACATACCTTGAGTTTCGGTCCCAATCGAATCAGCGCAAAAGGATGCTAATGACGATATATACGCTTGTGTGTACTAAACGCGTTATACCGTATGTTATATACGTGTTTCCACGCGCTCTTCGACCGACGGATTTACGATCGTACCTGTTATGAAATCTATGAATCTCACGGCACGAGACAGGACCGAACAGAGCTCTCCCAGGAATTCACACGGTGTACAGGATATTAAATAATTATTCGCCATCGCAAACAACTGTTGTATTACGTATGCACATCGAGAGTTGTATGTGTACAGTGCATATTAGTATCGGAGAGGGCAAGCTTTGCGGATTACGACCAGAACGAATCGATGTTTCGTACCCAACCAGAACAGAGGTACAATACAGTCTGTCTACCGATTGTACATGACAGCATGTATATACAGTCATGGTTATTTGAAGTGGCGCAAGATTATTATTTTTTTGACGTTTTTTCGCGCAACGCTGATCGATTTCAAACATCCGGATTTGTCGAAAAGCCCAAGTATTCTGGCAGTTTCCATGTGCCTGAGTGAAATCATTGTACAGGATGAGGGGGAGTGTTAAAATAATGAAAATTAGCGGTAGAGAGATTGGAACAGGGATGCGAGTAATCAGTTACTTCTCTTTAGATTATGCAAACAAAACAAAAGAATCTATTGTCTGATTTAGAGAATCTGATGAAAATTAATTGACTTCTGGTGTCTCTGTGGATAGGAATATAAAGGGCGAAGTCCAACGATAGAAGTAAGAATAAAAATAAAAACATTGGTAATACGTTATACAAATTATTATCTGCATACCACTATAATATAAAATAATGATTACGATAATTTATTGTGATAAACAACAACAATGACACATTGTGTCGTCGCATAATTTTGAAAAATTGTTCTTCTTTTATGATTATACAAATATTTTTGTGGAGTCATTCGCTATTTTTTATAAAAATACTACGTATGGTTTTCTTCCCGTTAAAATAGTTGGTATCCGTATATAGATATATATATTTACATATACATATAGGCTATACATATATGTTAGCGAGTTTGGCAGCGTGGAATGCTGTCTCTTCCACGATTTTCCACTGTGGCCCCGTTACCCCATGTATAAGAAGAAAACTTGGCAAAGTTTCCGAGGATAAGCGGCCAACGCGAAGAGTGTACCAAACGCATTAGTCCATCGTCGGCAGAGAGAGCGAGAGAGAGAGAGAAAGAAAGAGAAAAAGAGAGAATTCAGCGAGCTCCCTAAACTCCGCAACACTGCCTTCCCTTCCATAAGTACCCCTCGCTCCATATTCCTTCTCTTCTGCTTTTGTCGAATTCTCTCACTCCACCGGGCTGACGTTGTGGCGCGCCAAACTTTTTCCGCACAACCTCTTCATGAGAGATCCGACGCGAGCCTCGCCAATGGCACACCGTACAAGGCTCCCCCCCCGGGTATTACAAACTAGTTTAAGCAATTATACAAATTCCTCGAGAGATGAATGATGAGTTCGTGTGTCTCGGAGTGTCAAAGTTTTTCTTCTACGTAACGTTCCTTGCTTTACGTTGCTTTTGTACTACACATCACCCTTTCCGTACGCGTAACTCGTGAATAATATTCATAAAAAAACCCTGACAGGAGCGGACGGACGCGTGGCGTATGACTTAGGTGGTTTTCCGAGTTAAGCATTATTGGCCGCGATCACTGCTGGGTTGGATCACTGGTTAGACGCGCACTGGCTTGTACACCAACTACTAACTTTCTGATGGTAATACAACGACAACTCGAGAATATATAGGCTTATACGTGGACCAGGTTTTCCGCGATTTCCCTGTGCCCTCGTGCAAGAGCGATACAATTGTGTTGCATCAGGAAAGAGTGACTATAGATAATACTTTGGGGACAGACTCAAAAAATTGAATGAAAATGGAATTATAGGGAATGGAACGGCGAAACTTGAAAAAGTTATACGTACGAAACACTAATAGGATATTTTATAACGGGATATATGCGAAAAAAATTAAGGATTTGAGTTTTTTGCGAACCATTCGAATGAGTAAATCGATTACTCAGGAATCTAGTGACTCTGGCTCCGATCCGTGCTGTTACTCCGTGAAATTATCATTTAAAGAATGATCATGGCCACGGATAAAGCTAATTAATATTGACTCATAGGGTTTTATTTTTATGGATAAGCGTAAGTGAGGCACATTTTTTGAATAAATCGTCATTATCAATCTCCCAAGGATTTTATGAATAAATTTACGATTATCCAGCTCAAACAACACGGTTAAGGGGGGAAATAGGGTTAGACGGTTCAAAAAATCGATTTTTTTAAATTTTATAAATTGTTAGTAAAACTATTGAAGATATCCCAAAATTTTTAATGAAAATTCCGACTCGTTCTATTGTTATAAGCCATTAAACTGAGTATGTCTTCTTCAGGCCCCGAGCGCGCCACGTGTATAACCGAGCGTTTTTCTGAAAACAACTTTTTTTGAACTTGCGTACACGCTAGTTTGAAAAGTTTTCAACCAATCGTTTTGAAAATTGGCAGTTACTTTCTTCATAGTATTGCGCTCTATATGAACCTAAAATGGGAATATTATCATTATTTAAAATAATTTTTTTTTTTGCAAATAAAGTTGTAAAAAATGGCAAAAAATCATGCTTTTTTGTTTTGACCCCTGTAAAAAATTCAATGTTCTATTTTTTTGATAGCATTTAGGTTCATATAGAAGAGAGACATATAATAAAAGTAAATTCCAACCTCGTTTGATTTTAGATGAAAATTGCGGCTTCCAGAATGTACGCAAAATGCTGAGTCTGATTGTGACCTGCAATATGGGATCGCTAATATCTTCGGTGTTTTTCAAGGAAATTCTTCAAAAATTTTATAGTATATACTTAAATGTATGAATAAATTATTCTCAAAGTTTCAATAAATTATATTCATTTTTTATGCTATAAAAAAATTCATGAAAATCATTGAGAAAACGCTGTCCTAACCCTATTTCCGTCCTTAAATTAAATACTTCCATTGGGTACATAAGTATCGAATAATTAATTAAACTTATCATAATGATGTTTCACAAAGCAGGAAGATATAATATTTTATTTTCAACAAATTAACATTACTGTGGCCGACTATGCGTACTTAGATCTCAACTATCGAAGTACATATCTCAACGCGTTATTTGGTATAACACGAAGATACATTTTCACATGCAAGTACTGATCAGAGTCCTTAAAATAAATGTGTTTGAATTTGTACAGTATAAACATATGTATATAAAGATAACAGCTTAACAGAAAATGAAGAGAATACACCCCAAACTTTAGTTATAAATTATAGGTCAATGTACCAAATGTATGCATGTAATTTTTTATTTTTATACGTTTGTAGTCTGTATCCGACATTTCAGAAAACTATTAGGAAGACATACGTAAGCATAGTAATGAAGAAAGTAATCGTGAAAAAATGGAATGTTTCTGCAGTCACGTCAAGTAGGTACTCGTTGCGCGCAGTAGTTAATTTGGGGAGGTTTTTGCGTGCGACAAGAACATTAAGAGCCCCGCCATTGAACACACGACTGCGGAGAGGGTGAACCTCTACTACAGCAAAACTTTTGGGATGTACCAGCATGAGCCCCGCACCCTGTCCGAGTACTTTTGTATAAGTATGCGTAGCGCCCTAAACTGTGTCCACATCGTTAACAACTCGTGGTTTCTGTACATGTCCGGATATTATCTTATGTATGTATAGCTTGAATTCTACTCTCGGCGCATATACTTCATACAAATATTCTGTAGGGGTTGACGCTGGAGTCGTTTATATACTTGATATACCCGAGTTCAAATCTCGAAGAGTAGACCAGGGCTTCTCACGAGAGTCTGAGGGAGCGAAGACCTTTAGGGGTTGCAGTCCCTTTACTCATCGATGTAACATGATCGATGTCATCGCCATATGACGTTTACTCGATTGAACATAAATTTTCACGCAAAAAAACACCACGATCTTTATCTCAAGGTATCTAACATCACCCCAAATGAGAAACCTAACGATTGGTAGGCACTGAAATCAGAATTTGTACTGAATACCGCTTTTACACTAGCGAATCTTCATAGTAACTTCAATTTGTAGCATTTATTAATTTAGTCGCAAAATTACGTTCCATCCACTTTAGGTCACTTTGGCCAATTTCGAAATTGTTCGTTGAATAATGGAATGAGTTTGGTCAGGCCGTTACTTTTATAAATAATTACGTGATTTCAGTATCATTATCGGAAAGACTGTTACGTGACCATGAAATGGCAGCGATCATTCGATAGCGTGGTTCCATCATTCCGTTCTATACATGTACAACGGGGAGAGAACATATCGACGTACTACACACATTGTATAAAGTGAAGAGGGAATAGGAGAGTTGCCAATGAGTGGAGTATAGAGGCATGTACTTTGCGTGGAAAACGAGAAGGCAAGTGGGAGGTAGGCAGATATAGTATATGCATGTACATACCGTATAGCGGGAAATAGTAAGGCCAGGAGGGAATGTAGTATGAGTAGGTCCAAGTATGTACACTCCGCACGGTAGGAGACCGTCTACGGTCGGCGTGCAACCGGTCTCCGTTTTGGGGACTTAGAACCCTTGGTAAATTGCCTTTGTGCTTCGCCTTGCATGCATTTAGCGCTAATGGTAACTCCACACCCGACAGATTATAGTCATCGTGAAGCACACGAGAGCGTACTACAACCTTCTGCCGCTTTCTCTCTCTCTCTCTATCTCACAGAATATTGTGCCGCGCGGTGCTTTGCCACGGGACGGTATCTCCTTTAACGATATTGCTATCAAGGTTATACATATAGCGTATATAATGTATAACTGATACCGGATGCAATATACATCTAGATAATAATGTGGAGAATCCCGACCTGGTTCACCTATACGAGAAAGCCTACATCTCGAAGATGCCTAGGGGGTTGATGAGCTCCGATAACATCAAGCAGTATAAACGATTCGGCAATTGGAGCTACTGAGCCAACTCAGTCATTCAGGTGAGTGGTGCGTGTGAGTAGAAGACCCAAGAGAAACGGAGACAAATCTATATAACGTCTCTCTTTTTCTCGGGTCGTTCGCTTACACGAGTCACTCGCTGAAACCCCGCAAACGTATCGGCCATTGCCGGAAACGGCAAATTATCGTGAGCTGCTTCGGTGTTTTAGTGCATCAACGATTCGACGGTTCATGATTTCATATCGGTAAACGCTCTGCTAGACGGATGATACACATTTTTTCTTATTTGGCGATAAATACATTATTATTATCATTATCATTTTCATTATCATTACCATTACTATGATCATCATCATTATTATTATATTTTTTCAGATGCAATCGAGTGACGAGTAACACAAGTTAATGGTTTTTATTTTGTTTTCACAACGTTATACGGGATCCGTAGTGGTGTTGCTCATAGTTCTCATCATTCATTCATCCCTTGTAGTATAGCTCCAAAAATCGTTAAGTAAAAATATTCCTACTATCTGAACGCTGAGCTTGTCAGCTGCAAAATATTTTTCAGGCACTTCCGCGCACTTTCCACCCCTATACGCGATACGGGCACCGCCTATCCCTGCCGGCGATTTTCATTCTAGATGAGGCACTCGAGTATCACGGGGCGGAAAAAAGAGCGACACGCCGGCGGAGTGAGGAAAACAAACAAAAAAATCGTGAACAAAAAAGTTCTCTCACTACCCAGACGATATTTACATATATGTGTGTGCGAGCAGTATTTTACACAGCCCCTTGAAGTAATTTCCCTATTGGAGTACAGAGATAGACTACAGTATCGAAGTGGGAAGTTCCGGGCTTTAGGCTTCTGGTCGGTAGGTACAGTTGCCTAAGGGCTTGCGGGAGTGGCGGGGTCGGATAGTACATACAGGATGATTGAACAGGGAGAGATGTAAAGGTCTGTGTACGAGGGGGGACCCAAAAAAAACGGGAATTGCGCTACGGCCGGGAGGGAGAGTGGGGGAACCCATTGCTCGGCCAGGTGTCCGTTGGGGACACGTCTCCTGAGTTGGTGTACGAAGTTCTGTCGCCGTGAGTGCATCGGTTCGCCCGTGGGAATTTTTGTAGTGAAACAACTTTTTCCATTTCGGCGAAAACGTGATGGCCGATTGTCGAGAGCAACGCGCGGCTGTGAAATTTTGTTTCCTGTTGGGGAAATCGGCCGCGGAAACTACTGTAATGCTTAAGACTGCTTATGGAGATGCTGCCCTAAGTAAAACCAGAGTCTACGAGTTGTTTTCACGTTTTAAAAATGGAGAAATGTCAATTGAAAACCAACCACGTTCAGGACGCCCCTCAACGTCTAGAAGTGACGAAAACGTCGAGACAATTGATGCTCTCATTCATGAAGACCGTCGCCGAACCATTGATCAACTCTGTGAGATGTCTGGGATATCATGGAGTTCAATTCAGAGGATTTTATCCAAAGATTTGCACATGAGCAGAGTAGCAGCCAAATTTGTCCCTCGCCTTCTCACAGACGAGCAAAGGGAGCGTCGACTTCAGCCATGTTTTGAACTTCAAAATCAGCTCGAAGAGGACCCTGAACTTTTTTCCAAGGTGATTACTGGTGATGAATCGTGGTGTTATGGATACGACCCTGAAACAAAGCAGCAATCAAGCCAGTGGAAGACACCTCGCTCGCCTCTCCCGCAAAAAGCTCGCCAAGTGAAGTCACCTCAACATCAAGACAATGCTCATTTGTTTCTTCGATTGCAGACGTGTTGTGCACGCGGAGTTCGTTCCCCCGGGTCAAACTGTCAACCAGAAGTTCTACTTGGAGGTTTTGAAAAGATTGAGGGAGAGTATCCGGAAAAAAAGGGCAGATGTTTGGCGCACAAGTGACTGGTTCCTCCATCATGACAACGCGCCGGCCCACGCCGTTCTCTCCGTAAAGCAGTTTTTGACCAAAAACTGCATGACACCAATTGTCCACCACCCCCTACTCGCCGGATCTAGCCCCCTGTGATTTTTCTCTGTTCCCCAGACTCAAAAGGGACATGGGAGGAAAGCGTTTTGCCATTGTGGAGGAGGTAAAACAAAAATCGCTGGAAGGCCTAAAGAACAACCCGCTAAGTGAATTTAAAAAATGTTTTGAACATTAGGAGGATTGTTTGCAGAGGTGCGTTGTGGTCAAAGGAGAATACTTTGAAGGTGATCAAAATTTGGTGTAAAAATATTAAAACATAAAGAAATTATGACGAAATTCCCGTTTTTTTTGGGTCCCCCCTCGTATGTTGGTTACAGCACGGGCGACTGGATGCACGCGTGCACAGTAAAAGTACGAGGATATATGAATATATGTACGTTTTTATAATATAGGTATATAGTAAAACTGTTAGAGTACATAGAAGAGCAGAGAGGCTAGTGGAAGTAGCAGTGCAACGACACGGTAGGATGGATCCGGCGGTAGCACCGGCGTACTTTACGAGGAAATTCAGAAAAGTACTTTGGCAGTGGCGTAAGAAGATGTATATAAATATAATACGAATGAGGGAGAGAGAGAGAGAGAGAGGGATAAAGCGACATACAGGCACTGCAAAGGGGATGAGCGGCACTCGGGCAACGATTGCGTCGGGTAAAATCGGCGACGGACTGTGTACCTAATGCAACAACAGTACGTACGTAACCAAAAGTAGACACACATCGTCGAGCATACACATCAACCTATGTACGCGGCCAAGTGGCATCAACAGCCCACGGTTGGATGAAGGTAGCAGTGGAGAGATCGAAGTGGGAATGAACGGCGGCCAAAGTGGTAGAGAATAAGCGATAAAAAGAGAGTGATAGATGAGAAGAAATACAGAGGAAAGGAGGATGAGCAAATGGGAAGCCACGTAGATAAAATAAAGATATGTTGGAAAAGGACATGTGAGATTTTTCAAGTCGCGATTTTACTTCGGAGAGCGCAATACGCTACTATAATAGTGCGTTTTTACGCTAGCAAAGCACTGTATGGTGCATGTAACCAGGGTTGGTTTCTGCCGACTCTTAAGTTCGTCCCTTTTTCCTCGCCATTTGAGTACCATACAGGACGTGTTCGGCATGATAGCACAATTAGAATGAAAAGGATCGGCGCGTTGGTGAGGTGGTATGGAAAAATGTAAAGAGAGAGAGAGAGAGAGAGGGAATGTCCCAACGCCGTGGGCATAAGAGTAGTACAACAGAGTACCGTCGCGGGCTTTCTGGACCATTCGACTTCATGCGCGACAATATATAACGGGGTAATACAATTTGTCGAAAGTTATTGCTCTGATACGAGAACCAAGGCTGCTGTGGGTTGCGAAAGAGCCAGGAGGTCGCGTGATGGTGGGGGGTGGGGGGGAGAACAGCACCATCGGGGCTTTTACCGAGGCGCAACGGGGTTGAGTATATAGCTCTGCGTCCCTGTGGAATCAGCTTTAGCGATCGTGTGGTCTGACTATAGCTGACTCTTTCTACTGCTCTCGTTTTCTTCGCTACGGTTGTACTCTACATACATAATACCCTATACATACGAATATACTACCCCGACTATCGTTGTACTAATGGTAGAAAGCGAAACGTTATACGGCGATGCAACGTTTCGTTTCCTCTCGTTTTACACGCGGTACCTCGGCCACATCTCTGGCTTCCAATCTCATTATGACGGATATACAGGGAGTTGCAGTTATTTGTCGCAATCCAAACAAAGATAGGACGCTCTATCGCGATTCACCCATTAAATATAGTGGATGACAAGAGATAGTGTATGGCATCGATGAGTGCGTGGTATTTGATAGCTCATTGTGAAGGGTCTATTATCGAACCTTTTAGCTTATTATATGGATCTTGATATACAGATAATAAGTTATTGAGTTTACGTATTGTCGTCTATAGATAGATGCGATCCTGATGCCTAGATTATATGCTGTGTATACAAAGACACTATATGTGTACGTTGATAAAGATTAAAGATACGGCGGATTGACGACGTAATTCAATGCTTAACCTAAAAATAGCTGAAGTCATTTGTTTGGGCAGTAGGTCACGATGATATATCCTACGCACTATTAGCGATAATTCGTTTGAATATACTCATCACAAAGTCTGCAATTGTTTTATTCCCATCAGGGACAGTTCACTTACTGACCAAATAATGCGTCCCTGATCTCGCAAGTCACAAAAATTTACATATCGTTAATACAAACTCTGTTTTGTTCACATCGCACAAAAAAAGTAATGCAGTCTCAAAAACTTCATACTATTTCATAACAGTAACAAGTAAATTGTGCTTCTCTTGCAAATAGACTCGGAGCAATTTTCAAAATGAAGTTCAATGTGATGTATTTATGATATCGTGAACCATGTTAGTCTCACTTATGATTGAATCCAATACTCCGAGGGTCGTAAGATGTTTTTTATACTTTTCGTACCATTCACGATTTTCGTAAAGGATGTCCCTCGTTTTGTAACAAAGGATAACAACGAGGATAGTTAGTCGTTAATGTAAATTGCTACCAGGTGCTGAAACACAATTTATCCTGCCAATTTTTTCATTCTACCGCGTTGAAAATCACGGCAGAAGTATAAATATTGAAATAGCTATACGAATTGTGGACAAGGTCTTTCAACACCGTGTGCGGAATTAAAGTGGCAAGTAATTAAATTTGCGTTTAATTCACATCGCACCCGATAACACCACTCCCATTAATAGTATTGAGTGTTTATCGTAAGTGTTTGCCCTCTTTTTCATGAATCTATTTTTTTTCACGGAAGATGAAGAGTACACAGATTAGTTTTGTCTGCACTTTATCTTTCGGGCGTGGTTTTACTCACCTTCTCCCGTTTAATCGTTGCTCTTCCTAGACAGCTGAATTTTCCACTGCTACGAAGTGCTTTTATTAATAATTGAACGTAGCTAATGATTCACTATTAAATATTCCACCTCGCTATTTGTATATTAAAAGGTACACAATCGATCAAATTTAATCCTGTCTCGATATATTGTTTCCAATATTCTATATTGTACGTATCGATATTATAATCCTTCTGTGGGGAGTTATAATACACCGGTATATACTCTGTGTAGTTATATTAATCTCAACGGTTGTTCTAATACGGCCAGTCACGATCGTCGTACATTCAAATGGAAAGATATTTTCATTCCGTATTTTGTCAAGAACACGAAATATTGTTCTCTGTTTTTTTTTCATATATACCGCCATATATCCCTTCGATATATATACATATTAGAGCAATATTTTTTTTCGACTATTTTTTTATCAGCCCCTACCCGAAATTTTGTTGGATACGTCGAAAAAGAAATTCCCTGAAAGTTACAGCCCTTAATATTAATTCTAAGTACTTTCCCAAAGCGTGAGAAGATTTTCCATCTAAAATACACGTAAATTAAATTTTTTTTTTCAAATTTCTATAACTCAGCCGCATTTTATGCTATCATATTGCTCTTGGTTTCGATTTACTCAGAATAAAACAATCTAAAAAAGTGCCTTTTGCGGTGAAAGTGTAAATTGTACTGGTGAGTTGGTACGGGTCATTGAAGTTGATTTTTACCCAAAATTCTCGTTTTTTTGCTGTTATCTCCGAAACAATTAACTTTACGAAAAAAATGTAAATGAAAAATTTGTTAGAAATTTAATTTCCTACAAAAAAGGTCTTATTGATCCAATTGCTTAGATTAATATTTCTTGAGATATTGAACTTCAACTTATGAGTAGTATAAAATTTATAAAATATGAAATATTAAATAATAAAAAAAATGATAAATAAAAAAAGTTCAATATCTCAAGAAATATTAATCTAAGCAATTGTGTCGATGGGACCTTTTTTATAGGAAATTAAATTTCCAACAAATTTTTCGTTTACATTTTTTTCGTAAAGTTAATTGTTTCAGAGATAACAGCAAAGAAAACGAGAATTTTGGGTAAAAATCAACTTCAGTGACCCGTACCAACTCACCAGTACAATTTACACTTTCGCCGCAAAATGCACTTTTTCAGATTGTTTTATTCTGAGTAAATCGAAACCAAGAACAATATGATAGCATGAAATGCGGCTGAGTTATAGAAATTTGAAAAAAAAAATTCAATTTACGTGTATTTTAGATGGAAAATCTTCTCACGCTTTGGGAAAGTACTTAGAATTAATATTAATAGCTGTAACTTCCAGGGGATTTCGTTTTCGACATATCCAACAAAATTTCGGGTGGGGACTGAAAAAAAAAATTGTCGAAAAAAAAATCGCCCTAATACATATAGTATCGTATAGTTTATAACAAACAGAGGGGACTGAAAAACCGCCAACAATATCTCATGATGAAACATAGCGTGTTCCTTCAATGATCGTAACGCCACTTCTGCTCGCGAGGTTTCAGCGTGAGAAACGACTAATTGTGAAATAGGTGAAATGAAAAAAGGAAATGTGCGGCTTAGCTGTTAAGAACGGAGTAGATGGAAGGGAGAAATATGCAAAAGGGGTAAGAGACAGAGAGAGAAAGAGAGACAGAGAGCGACAGACAAACTGAAACAAGGGAGGATGCAAGGTAGAATATAACCCACGGAGAATGGCACGGAGAATAGCGAGAGGTGACCTTAATAAGGCAACTGGGTTGTTGCACCTCTGGGTTTGAAAGCCATGGTGGAGAAGAAGAGCCCAGAAAACCCCTGCGTATAATCATACATACACATTTGTATATAGTTCATGTATACATACTATGATAAAGGATACGCAGTAAAAGAACGACAAAACCAAACATACTGCGAGTGAGGTATTAGTGAGGAAACACCCGGTCTCTTGTTATGTTGGCGTTACCCGGAGGTAGATTTGGTTCTTCGAAGCAGTTGATTGGTGATATATCGTTACCAATGCATTAAATATAAATTATATACTGTATTTAGGAAATTTTATTCAATATTTTATAATGTTTCAAATTAGAACACCGATCGATCATATTACGTCGCAGCTTTTAGAAAATGGAACAACTATAACATATGACCTTTGATGCGGTGTTCGGAAAATAATTCTATGGATGAACTAACAAATGGTCCTATATCTATATACAGGATTCCATTAGTATTAAAAGTAAAGATTTCCATTTGAGCAACAACAATCCATTTTTTACCGGTACATGAAACGACTGATGCAAAAAGTCTGCAACATCTCTTAGAGATGACCTATAGGTTCGGTTTCTTTCAAAGTTCAATTGTACGATAAATATAACCTGTGGTTTAAGTAGTAGGAACTTAATCCATACCCTTTTTTCACACTGGAATTTATATATGTGTACGGTATATATAAATGTGTATAGTATATGTACATACGAAACATTTATGCATATACACGCACACATTTGTGTACGAGAAGCAGGTTTTAAGCCCCGCATAAACCGTACAACCTGCTTTGGCTCTGCCGCCACCGTGCGAGAGAGAAAACTACCCCTTCGCACGCGAGAATAGCGAACGAACCGTTATTGCTTCGCTGCGCTGCCCCCTCGGAGAGAAACTCCCGTTGCCTCACCACCCCTTCGAGTACTCAGCTCCCCGACCGCACTTCTGGCTGCTTTAGTTCTACCGACGTGGAGAACCGTCGTGTCTCAGTCCCTCTAACCTGTCGCCCCCTTAGACTCGGTTCTTCTAAATCTCTCTCTCTTTCTCTAGTTCGGGGTCCCTCTCGCCACTTTCCACAGTCACGTTTACCTCGAGAGCTCTCGCGGGGGTGGCCGGGCCTTCGCGCGCGTTCACGTTTGCCCCGACAAAGAATAGTTAATTGTTTGTAATTAATATATTACATGCCGAGTGGTAAGTCTCGAGCGCTACTACATCATCCGATAGCCATCGCTTCTACCCCCTCTCTCTCACTCTCTCTCTCGTTCACATTGGGTTGTTCTTTGCCTTGTGATTTACCCCTATATACCTGCTCTGTATTCATCTTCCTTTCTTGTGGAACTCTCGATCGTGCGAGCTCCCGTACTTACACACTCGTATATGTTAATGTCAATGTGACTCGTGGTACTTGAAGCTAAGACAAAAATGGACTGACTTGAACAAGGCGTAGCATAAGAATTAATGTTTAATAAATGAGAAAAATAAATGCCAGTTGAACGACATTGAAAAATAAATTTAAAAAACGGTTAAAATGATTCGAACGACCGAACAAAATTCAATGATAGATTTAAGAATAATTTGGAATAATTGTCATCTCATTATGAAATTAAAAATTTGTCTGCAATAATAATTAATGTCAAACTATTTTTGATGGTTGTGAAGAAAGTCCAAGCTCAACCAAATGAAATTGTTATTTTGTAAAATACTGCGCCTACGAATAATTAATACAGTGAAATTTTATTTTTCTTATTTTTAAGATGAATCTTGTATTTATAAATTGTGTGTTTGAGAAAGGCTCAAAGATTACGCATTCTATTGCAGTTACCACAAACCATCATGTATAAAAGTAAGTTAAATAGATTTCGGGCTTCTTAATTGGGTGCGATATAACCACCAGAGCGTATCTGTCGAGAAATTTTTTCCTTTTCATGTTTTTTCGTATATACATGTACCTAAGTTTTCGACCCGTGAAAAATGTCTCGGTGAAATTGCTGGAAAAGAATTCACGGCGAACCGCAGCAAAGTCTTTCTTGTCTGCGACCCCGCTCGTTCTCATCCGTTCCTTTTTTCCGTACAATTTGCCAGCCTCACACCTCTTCTCTTTCACACCTTGTTCATGCAGCCTCGTTCACCGCCCTTGCCACGCTCACAGACAGCACACCACACGCACGTTATAATTACGTGGTCACGGAGAATTTTTCGTATTATCCTCTCTGTTCGAGTGCATCACCATCAGACCATAAAACGAGACTTTATTCGACACCTTATATTCTGTAACTCTGAATTTTCCTGTGTACACGTATCCAATGTAGCCTAATAGACGATGATAAAACAGAAAGTATAAGGGAAATGAAAATGATAATACACTACTGTGAATCGTGCGCGACAAAAATATTGTACATTATTTATCTTTAGCCGGAAAGAAACAGAGAGAGAAAGAGAGAGAGATCATCCAAAACTATTGGTTATATTTTTTTGAGAGTTTACATAGGACTATTCTGAAGTGCTAGGAAGAGCAGCCGTAGGGAGTGGAATACCGTTTGTGAAATCAATAGTTGTGTCTCGGATTTCAACGACTCCGAGTGGTCTTCCTGCTCTTTCTCTATCAACCCTCAACCTCTCGCCTCCCCTTCGCACTCTCTTCCCATCGTCCCAAACATCGGAAGGATAATAATTATTCCAACGTCGGAGAAACCCTCGAACTCTTCGCCTCGTCCAACCCTCTCGACGCCGAGAATTTCCATGAAATTACGCGCGATATCGTGCTATCTCACGATCTTAGAGGTCTCTCATAGCAAACAGAAGAGAGAGGAAGAGTGAAGAAGGGAGAGGGTGGAAGGAATATGGGAGAGTAATCGTAACAATTGGAATATTCTATACTCACGAGCCAGTTATATATATATATATATATATATATATATATATACATATATTCGAACGAGTAGTCTGGATGTAGTCAGACCGATGAAGGAGACTACTAATAATTACTTTTGATCGTAACTATGGTAATAAGCTTGCTTGTTATAAAAAGAAATTACAAGCCACCGCCATCCGCTTTCTAATCTATATGAACGTATATATATGTATACGTAAATTCTCACCCCTTCATCTCCAGCGGTCTCTGTCAAAAGTTTCCCTACGCTGACAACTCGGGGTAGATATGTACCGTCGAGACTGGTAGAGAGAAAAGGCGGTGCGCAGAGAGGCTGACTGGTGGGCCGGCGGATTCCGTGAGAGCCCGAGTTGCAACTTCGCGACGGCTAATTACTTTTAATGAGCAGTCGACAGCATTTAATGAATAGAAAGCGAACTGAAGTTGGGGAAAGAGCGGAGAAGAAATAGAGGGAATGAGTGAGATAGAGGGGGAGAGAAAGGGAAAGAGAGAGAGAGAGAGAGAGAGAAAGAGAGAAAGCAATAAAGTGAACGTGCGGAAAGTAAACGATGAGAAAGGTGAGGATTCGCTCCTCTTTCAGGATCTCTTGAACCCTCAGTCCGAGAGAACACGAAGACATCCAGCGTGCGAACCACCGTGCAAGCTTCATAACGAGACGCAAAGACGAGCTGTCTCTCTCTACTTCTGTCGTCTGCATTTTTTTTCGTACTTCATCTCATTTTTTTACCATCTTCTCATTCTTCTTTCCTCTCACCTCTCTCTCTCTCTCTCTCTCTCTCTCTCTCTCTCTCTCTCTCTCTCTCTGTCTCTCGACGAACATCACCGGGCTGACATAATTATCTTTCCTCCTGTAAACACAATTTTACGGGAGAGTCCGAAGATTTATTCACGCTCCAACTATCATTGCGCTTTGATGATTTCGTCGTGATGTTTTTAAATACCCTCCATTCTAGTCGTCGACCTCTTCAGTGACATTAATGAAAGCAATTTTTGAAAAAAAAAAAAAAAACCAGTCACATTAAATGTACAATTGTTGTAAAACAAAAAAAACATTGTTCTGTGTTGTTTTCAAATGATTGTGAGTACATTTTTTAATAATCCTTTTTCTTCATGAGTATTTATATTTTTTGAAGATTAATTATATTGTTAGATAATGGTTTTAAATGCCTTTCTTTCGAGATCGTGCGGCGAGAGAGAGCGAGAGATAAGAATGATACGAATGTGGGAGGTTAAAAAATCGTCTTCGTCGATAATTTCGCGAGAAAAAAAAACAAATTTCGAACGATCACTCCTGGTGTGACTTTTTCCATGTACGATCGATATATCCGATAAATCTCAAGGTCTCCCCGCAGTTGGGGCAAAAGCTTGCGACTCTCGAGGATGTGACCCCGACCAGGAGAGAATCTTTCCCGTACGGATGGAGGAGTTCGGACCGTTGCCAAGTTGTAATTGCAAATGTCGCCGTGGCCGAGGTCCCTGAAGGACCATCCACTATACCTCCTCTACCTACGTCTCGAAGACCACGTTCTTCCTCCTCGGCCTTCGCCATCTTCTCACATACCGTGTGTCTCTTTTCCTATATCTGGCGCGAGAGCGTCACCAGCTCTCTTCCTTCTCCGCCCTTTTCGCTCTCTCTCTCTCTCTCTCTCTCTCTCTCTCTCTTTGTCTCTTTCTCTCGCGGATTGCAGCCCGTTCTTCGTGAATCTCAAAGGACAACCGCGATACGACTTGGTGTCACGACAATGCTACCCGGTTCCTATCTGATGGGACGGATGGTGAGAAACTCGAAACTTTATATATACATATATCTGTGTATATATGATAACTAAGCTGGCCCAACAGGATCCAGCTAAGGAGATTTCTTGGTCCGTTTCGCTCTTTCGAACATTGGTATTGCACTCTTCATTTTTATATATTGTTATACATGGTAAATAGCACCGGTCACGTGCTATCTTTATGAGAATTTCATAATACAAAATGTATTTTTACTTGAAAGGTCGAAAAATCGCTTATTACGGGGGGAAATAGGGTTAGACGGTTCAAAAAATCGATTTTTTTTAATTTCATAAATTGTTAGTAAAACTATTGAAAAATATGTTCCCAAAATTTTAAATGAAAATTCCGACTCGTCCTATTGTTATAAGCCATTAAGGGAGGAAATAGGGTTAGGACAGCGTTTTCTCAATAATTTTCATGAATTTTTTTATAGTATAAAAAATGAATATAATTTATTGAAACTTTGAGAATATTTTATACATATATTTAAGTATATACCATAATATTTTTATACATGTATTTAAGTATATACTATAAAATATTAGCGACCCCATACTGCTTGTTTTTCTTGGTACTATTTTTTCAAACGCGTTTTTCTGAAAACGACTTTTTTTGAACTTGCGTAACGCTAGTTTGAAAAGTTTTCAACCAATCGTTTTGAAAATTGGCAGTTACTTTCTACACAGTATTGCGCTCTATATGAACCTAAAATCGGAATGTTATCATTATTTAAAATATTTTTTTTTTGCAAATAAAGTTGTAAAAAATGGCAAAAATCATGCTTCTTTGTTTTGACCCCTGTAAAAAATTCAATTTTCTATTTTTTTGATAGCATTTATAATAGCATGCTGAGTCTGGTTGTGACCTGCAATATGGGGTCGCTAATATTTTATAGTATATACTTAAATATATGTATACAAATTTTATAGTATATACTTAAATATATGTATAAAATATTCTCAAAGTTTCAATAAATTATATTCATTTTCCATACTATAAAAAAATTCATGAAAATCATTGAGAAAACGCTGTTCTAACCCTATTTCCCCCTTTAAAATTGCTCCATAGGCAACAGGAAATTAATTGAATTTTGGTAGGGAAACTCGGGACGACTGTACCGCGAGCCGAAAATACTCGCTCCTCAATACGCCCATGTGGGAGTAGATTGCTGTCAGTGCATGTTCTTATGAATTATCATGATGACAATATTGCCATGGAATTTTAACGTAATCCGATTTGTTACGAGAGTTTCATGCCGAAATAACACTTTTCTATTAGCTCATGTAAACTTGTTAACTTATCGAAATGTGATACTGCAGGCTCGATATCGATAAATTCACTGTGCATCAATTTAATATGTAGACAATTCCTAAATATTAAATCTTTATTGTCATACAGTTCAACGATATTAGTAATAGTCGTTGGGGTCGAAATATGTATTCATTGAAATTCATTGATATTCTTCTTCAAAGTAGTAATTCACTAGGGTGATCAGTTACTTGCTTGTAAATCCATTTTACATATAATAGTATCACACGAGATGCACTAATTCCTTAATATTATTAAATGTAGAATAATAGTAACTATTTGATAATAGATTTTTTATCGTTATACGGTGAAGTATAACCAGAAGTGTTTAATTTAGGTCATAATAAAATAATTCATTAAGCAATTGCACGCAAAACCGTGTTATTAAATGCAACGCATTTAATTAATTAGTTGGAGGCGCGATAGAGCGTGAC
Source organism: Oxytorus armatus (assembly GCA_958009045.1). Classification (NCBI taxonomy): domain Eukaryota; kingdom Metazoa; phylum Arthropoda; class Insecta; order Hymenoptera; family Ichneumonidae; genus Oxytorus; species Oxytorus armatus. The sequence goes on from OY253744.1 coordinate 17,982,544, forward strand.
CCGAGTTAACAATTCGCGTTTTAATTTCATCCGTCGCACGATAACGCGTTTATATATGATGACACGTTAGAATGGCAAAAGAATATAGACACGGTGTTGGAGAGCTCGAGATTTTCGTCAGGCTCATTAGCTCCTTTCTACAATGAAAACTAATATCAAGCTTAAATCCCACGTTCATAAAGTGATACCGAACTTTCGTAATTAAGATGGCAGGCTTTTAGATTCGCCAGGCGCGAGTTTCTGGGATAATAACGGCGGGGCCCAGCAAACCTCTCTCCCATCAGGTGTATACACCGGTGTGCAATGGATGGGCGGCGGAGGGCGTGGGGGGTCTCTCTAGTGTGCCGTGCCCAACGCTCCAGTGCAAAGACCAAGAGCTTTCATTTACTTCGTTATTCGCCCCCTCCCCGTGCTGTCGTTTTTCGAGCTCGTGCCTGTTATTCTCAATCTTTTTTTACGTCAATTACCCTAATTCAATAAGAATTTTCTTTTCACAATGGCGAGAACTAGCTAATTTTTTATCGCCGCGCGTCTCTCGACTTTTTCTTCATTTATCGTCTGTCTTTTCTTATAACGATGATATTGCGATTAAAATGAATACTTCATTACTTGTCGTCCATTTTTTCCGGATATTCACGTGTATATGTGGCATGCGTAAAGATAAGTGAACTATGTAGGAAGATACGAGCGCTATTGTCTGGTACGTCAATGAGAAATAGGTAAATCCGTTCCGATAATTAAATTGACAAAATATAGAATAAAGTTGATGAATAGGCGTATGACAAAACGGGATACTGTTATTGAATCAGCATTATTCAATCTAGTCTGATTAGTTGGGCCTGTACAAAGCCCACTAATCCAACTAGATTGAGACAATCTCTCGTAAAAGAGATTGCAACATTGAAGAATATGGTGCATTAAACGATGACACAAGGAAGAACGAATGAATAGAGAATTGGAGAGAGAGAGAGAGATAAAAAGAGATTTGCAGGTGTGTACTCGACGAAAACGCGAGAACGTTGACCGGAGCGCTCTTCTAGCATCCTGAAGGTCTAACGAAATTTGAAAATCACCACGGTCGAAGAGAGAGAGAGAGAGAGAGAGAGACAGAGGGTGGGATGGAGAGTCCGCCCTCAATTGGATTAAGATTTAATCAGAATTTTTTTCCTCAGAGTGCTTTTTTTCACGGGATCTCTCTCTCTCTCTTTCTTTTTCTGTATGTGTGTCCCCATCCCTGCACCTCTTCCTGACAGTATATACAGAGCTCTTTGCTCTCTCGTCGCGAGAGAACGCGAGCGTACACACCGTTCCGGGTGTACTTACCTAGCCTGTGGTATCCAACAGCTCGACATGGTAATGCACTTAAGGCCTTAATTTCTTAATTCCCTGTACTGTGGTACAGGTATCGCGTCCGAATTATCGTGTTAAAAGGAATGAGGTTACCTCCCAGAGCCGCCAGAAGAGGGGAAAGGAGAATATGACTGCATCGTAGTGGCGGTAACTATTGTAACGCTACTACCACTTCCACGTGATTGTAACAGACGCGTTTCGTGCTTGATGGAAATGCCTCTCGATTCTCTACGGCTCATTCAACTATTTCGCTGGTTCTTACAAAAACCATAACAGCAAAATTTAGTGAGTTATTCATTGTATAGAATTTTTTTCAGATAGTAAAAAAAATTAAGGGAGGAAATAGGGTTAGGACAGCTTTTTCTCAATGATATTCATGAATTTTTTTATAGTATAAAAAATGAATATAATTTATTGAAAATTTGAGAATATTTTATACATATATTTAAGTATATACTATAAAATTTTTGAAAAATTTCCTTGATAAACACCGAAGATATTAGCGACCCCATATTGCATGTCACAATCAGACTCAGCATTTTGCGTACATTCTGGAAGCCGCAATTTTCATCTGAAATCAAACGAGGTTGGAATTTACTTTTATTATATGTCTCTCTTCTATATGAACCTAAATGCTATCAAAAAAATAGAAAATTGAATTTTTTACAGGGATCAAAACAAAAAAGCATGATTTTTTGCCATTTTTTACAACTTTATTTGGACAAAAAAAATTATTTTAAATAATGATAATATTCCGATTTTAGGTTCATATAGAGCGCAATACTATGAAGAAAGTAACTGCCAATTTTCAAAACGATTGGTTGAAAACTTTTCAAACTAGTGTGTACGCAAGTTCAAAAAAAGTCGTTTTCAGAAAAACATGTTTGAAAAAATAGTACCAAGAAAAACAAAGTCAAGGAAGTCATAAATTTTCTTCGGTGTTTTTCAAGGAAATTCTTCAAAAATTTTATAGTATATACTTAAATATATGTATAAAATATTCTCAAAGTTTAAATAAATTATATTCATTTTTTATACTATAAAAAAATTCATGAAAATCACTGAGAAAACGCTGTCCTAACTCCAATTCGCCCCTTAATGGCTTATAACAATGGAACGAGTCGGAATTTTCATTTCAAATTTTGCGAACATATTTTTCAATAGTTTTACCAACAATTTATGAAATTTAAAAAAAAACCGATATTTTGAACCGTCTAACCCTATTTCCGCCCCTTAATCGCAAAATCTCTCAATACCAAGGTGGCCCAAATAGAGGAACTTCATTTTCATGAATTACGTCAATTAACGTATTTCCGAGCACCAAAATTCATTTTGGTTTTCCGTAAGCTTAAAATATGCTTGTCAAGTATACACATACATACTTGACACAAGCGCAGCTTGCAAGAACCCATCGTACATAAACACATGCAGCAAACATGTTTTCTTCAAATATACTTCTACGATTATTTCAAACATTATGAACAAATTATGGAATAAAAATTCGATTTTTGTATTCACGAAAATAAAGCTTCCTCAACGAGAAAGCAAAATTACTAATAATTCCTGTTGACACGGGAATAATGAATCTGTATGCGGAAAAAAGTACGGTTCATTCCGGTATCAATACCTTATGGAGTTTTACTGGAATTTTTACTGTCACGATGACAATCGATAATTACACGTTCCGTAATAATCCTGTATAAATATGACTTGAATGATCAAGTAGTTTTTCAGTAGAAATTGCACATGGAAATGTCGTGGTTTTGGTTTGAGACGTGGTACAAAATTACGGTGAATTCTCTGAACCATTACTGATTTTGTTTCGTTCCATGTACAGTCGCAATTTGGTATGCAGACATGTCGTTAGTTCTTGAAATTTATCCACGCAAAACAAACGATTTTATTCCGGTTATTTTCGTTACGAAAGGATTTTACAAAATTCTAGCTGTGGGTGATGGCGGGACGCTTTTTTTTCGTCAACTACCCTCTCAGCCTGTTCCACCACGTATTTGATTTGCATATTATCGTCATCAGACATGGACAGACATAGGCGTATGCCAGTACAGATACGAATTCATCGTTTGCATCCCTCTTGCTGCTTTCTCTTCAATCTCTCACTCGCTCCTCTATCTCTCTCTATCTCGCATACTATTTGTCGCACTCTCCGTCTCTCGTGCGGTATTAACCTCATGCACAAACTAGTCGTTACGTTGGATGCCGGTAAATTACAGCGCTTGTAGTACGGGAACGGCAGCGCGGCATCAGCAACACTCGCGGTGATCCCTCGCTATATACCGATGCTGCCGCTGCTGTTGCGGTTCTCTCATATACACGCGTCCGAATGTTGGCCCTTCCAACAGGCCACGGTCCACCTCGGAATGCCTGTATAATAGTCGAACCCGGTATTCCCAACCTAGAGAATAAAAGTGAGATGGGGGAAAAACAACAACAAAAAACTACCACCATAAAGCTATTCTGCCTGGACCGGTGCTCTTTTTAACGACAATTTGCATTTTCATTGTCAGTTACGTATATTTTTCGGTCGTTATTTTTTTTCGCTTTGTTTTCATTACAATTCGGAACGAATACGCGAATTCCCTAAAACGACGCAAAAATTGAGTCACCCAAATGGCCGTTCATTATTATTACTTTCTCGCGCTATACCCATCATCGAACGTCCGCAAAATTGTTTTACAATCTGCAAAAATAAAAAATAAATATTGTATTCCCATGTTGCTAATTGAGAGCGTATCCTGGATATCCTACACCATAAATATAATCTGAATAATATATGAACCATTGTATGAAAAACTCATATGCTATGAATAACGGGTTCATTAATATTAAGTACATTATATTTTTATCAAAATAAACAGTTTTTAACGAACGAAAAAAAAAGTCTTTCAAGTTAAGCTTGACAACTAGTTATATTTATTTTATTGAAATGGATTTTTGACTAGATTCGAATAAAATATCTTTCAATTCGGTAAATTTCGTCTTATTTCATAACGTTATTGAAGAGGCCAATGTATTTTTTCCTTAAATTTGTAAACGGGTTAATCACATCGGTGTATTACCTCGTCGGAGAATCGTTTCACCTCGAATCGACGATCGGATTTAAACGCGCTCACATGAAATGGTCGCGACTTTGCGAAATTTGCAATTACAAAGAGAATACTGCCGGTACGTCGGTGAACTGTCTTGGCGTAAAAGATAGAACGATGTGCGGCGTGATGAGGAGTGAGACGGGGAATTGGTATGGCCGTGGGCTAGCAGAAACTCGTCATCAGTAGAGAACTGCTCACGAATGTACGAGGGTGACATCAAAGGCTGGAATTTACGACACTTCTCCCGGAGCGCAAGCAGTATCTACCAACTACCTTCCTTTGGTAGAAACGTGCACGAATAGACTGATTTTTGGGACTCTCGAAGCGTAAAATTGCCAGTACATCCGCGTCAGAGTCCAACGCTGTTTGATATCCACATTGGAGTTATATACGTACAAAACCGAAACCAGACATCTATCTCTCTCTCTCTCTCTCTCTCTTGCCCTCGCTCTCCACACGCCTATAAACGTTTACTGCTATTGTCATAAAATATCGTGTTTGAAATTCAGAAGTATAATAAGTAAATAATTCTAATAGACATGGTGAACCCCACCAATAGTCAGCCTTTTAAAAGCTACCCTCAATCAAGACATGTTATCTCTACGAGGTCGGTTTAAAAAGTATCGCGAATTTTGAATTTCCGCGGGCTACGTATATTCGATTTTCGATTTTTTTGTGGCGTTAGGTTGGTCCTCATGTCCCGCAATTATGCTGAAAAAATCGGCTATTTTGAATGTTTAGTTAATTGTTGACAGCTGTTTTGGTTAGACGTATTTTGGCTTGTCTAAGAATATACGTAGCACGCGGAAATTAAAAAATCGCGATACTTTTTGAACAGACCTCGTATGTACATATTAGGATGAATATTAAAATATATATTGCAAGTTTAACAATATTTCTTAGACAATGGATGATTAAAGTTGATTGTCGAAGTACTGATATAAAAAAGGCGTAAAATAACGTTCATTCATTGATAAAAGAGTACCGAGTAGGGTGTTGCAAGCGCTTTTTTGCCATGGATTGTCCTGTATCTATTTTAATATCCTTAAGTATTCGAAGAGTTTATTACAGGTAAAAAAATACTACACGACTATTAACAACGTTGAAATTGAATCTAAATATGGAGTATACGTGTAATAATTCTCGCGGGCTGCGAACACCGTGTTCGAGGTTTAAAAGTATTAATAACTTCAATCGCAGAGAAATGCACGCACATTAAAATTTTCTATTATGACTATTTCGACTAATTTTATCGGGTATCATATCGCGCGTTTCCGATAATCTTTTTGTGGATCGTTTAATGCGTATAAAACATCGAAACCGATATTTTTATTACCGTCGACTAGTTTTTTATCGAAGGAACAAATGATTATAATAAATAACATATTTCGTGAAATTGATGAAAATCAAAACGGGTGGCAATAGTGAGTGAAGAAAAAGCTTCAGCCGAGATGATGTGTAATGACGATAACAATGAGTTACAATAATTGAATCGGGCGGGTACCCGATGTCGAGAATCAATTTTGAATTAATCGAACGACAATTTTCGATCATTGCACGATCATTCGATTAACTGGACTTTGTTAATGACAAAATTTGTTGTCCTAAGAGAATTTTATTTGCCGTGACCAACCCGATTTAACTAATTCAACACTGCTTTCTTTTTCTCAGGAGTGCGGAAGTAAAATCGATTGGAAATAAGGTTTGAAACGGGAAAAGTGAGGCAGCCAAGCGAACGACAAGGAGCGGATGTGTGTATATAAGTAGAGAAACGAAAGTGGGGAGTAATATAATGGTGGTTGTGAACTTACATATATACGTTATATACGTATACATCTCTTGGTGAGATGGAAGAATCGCATTCACCCCTCACGGCGGTCTCTCAATATCAGCGAGGGCGGCGAGAACGTATATGAAGTTAGCGGACGTGCCAACTTGCCCATTTCCCACTTACCCGAGTTTCACCGGTACTCCGCGGACCGTATTTCTGAATCATGATAGAGGGTGGAGAGAAAGAGAGAGGATTGAGGAAAAGCGAAATCAAGGGTAGGCGCGAGGCCGTAGAACTGGAAGGTGAAAGAGAACGAAAGAGAAAAGAGAAAGAGAGAAATATAAAGGGTGTGAGAGATTCGGTGAGTATAGAAAGCGAAGGGTGCGGTGGGAAAGCGAAAATGAGAGGGTGAAAGCGACGAGAGATCCAAGAGAGTGAACGAACGAACGCGAGAGGTAGTGAGAGCGAGTGTAGGGTAATGGAGAAAGGACGGGAGAGAATGAGAACGTGAAAGAATATGTTCGGTATACATAGTGGGTGTAGGGCCGCTGCGCTAGCCCGTTCGTCGGAGCTTTTCTCTAATTTCTCAAACTTGATTAAAACTTGTACGCCATGAAAATTAAGTTTGGTTTGGCGGGAGGAATCCGTTACCACGCCACCGCCAACGGTACCTCCACAGTCGTCCATTCTACCACACCCAGAATACTAACCTACGTGCTTGCTTCGCTAAATGTGAGCTTCGCACATAGACATTCTACCATATACATACATATATATGCGGTATGTGCATTATCATCGCGCATATATGGACGAAGGTCACCGTTGATGAAAAACGGCGTCCATTTTCTCATCTCGATTAAACCCGCGGCGTCAGCGTGAAAAGCTTCGTATACGAGTAAATCCCACATAAGCAAAATGTATATGCCGAAATGAACGTTAATAATTGTATATCAAGAGACGCGTCATCAACGTTTTGACGCCAGAGGTTATTGAAAGGAAATTTATTTTCCATACAAAAGCTTCAAGAATGTGTATACTCGTATATGGACAGTGGGTCAAAAAAGTATTGATACACCTTGTTTTTTTGCGATAACATTATAGACATAAGCGATACCCAAAGAAAGCCAATTTTATTTAATAGCACATCAGGTACAGAGATAAACTGCAAATAGAGAATTTTTTTCCAGGAATAATAGAAGAATTATGCATAAAAAACGAAAATTTTCGGGCCAAAAAAGTATTCGTACACTTACGATTGAGCTGCTAAACCTCGATATTCACTCACGAACGGTCTGACCTCTGCGTACAATGTAAACAATTCTTCGTTTACACAATGGTTTTGACCTATTCCATGCGGTAGTAGATCTTCAAGCTCTGAAAAGACATGATAGCAAAGAAAAGCGAAGTATCAATATCCATGCGAGATAGAGTGATTTTTCTTCGGAAAGCCGGTGACAGTTATCGAAAAATTAGTAAAGAACTAAATCTAAGTTTCGCAACAGTGCAATATATAATAAAAAAAAATACGAAAGAACAAACAGCACAGAAAATAAGCCACGAACCGTCCGACCGAAAATACTAACGGTACGAGAGCGTCGGAGTATTGTTACAGATGCTACAAAAAAACCGTTCACAAGTGCTCGCAGTTTAGCGAATGATGTCGCGTCAACATCGGGGGAGAGCGTGTGTCCCCAGACTATTCGAAACGTTTTGCATTCTGCCCAAATATACGGCAGAACTGCCCGCAAAAAACCATTAATCAATAATATAAATCGAGAGAAACGTTTAGGTTTCGCAAAAACCTACGTAAAAAAATCTATAGAATTTTGGGAACGTGTCGTATTCTCGGATGAATCAAAGTTTAACATCTTCGGGTCCGATGGAAAAAAATTCGTCTGGCGGAAACCAAATACCGAGCTCCAGCAGAAAAATTTAATACCGACTGTAAAGCACGGCGGAGGAAGCGTCATGGTTTGGGACTGTATGGGATATTATGGCGTTGGTAATCTGGCTTTTATAGATGGTACATTGAATGCCCAGAAGTATATCGACGTGTTGCACAGCAATTTGAAAGCAAGTGTAGATAAAATAGGCCTGGATGGAAATTTCTACTTCCAACAAGATAACGACCCGAAACATACTGCCATGACAACGAGGGAATGGTTACTCTATAATGTCCGCAAACAATTGATTACACCACCACAATCTCCGGACATCAATCCTATTGAAAATGTATGGCACTTGGTGGATGTAGAAATTAGAAAAAGAAAAATAACAAACAAATCCGATCTCCGAAGAGTGCTCTTAGAAGAATGGACGAAAATAGCAAAAGAAACAACGCAAAAGCTAGTAGAATCCATGCCTAAGAGACTCGAGGCGATAATTGAAGCAAAAAGGATGCACACCAAATATTAGTTATAATTAACAACTATGATGATGTAGGTTTTCACTATAATCATAAGTGTATGAATACTTTTTTTGCCTGAAAATTTTCGTTTTTTTGGCATAATTCTTCTATTATTCGTGGGAAAAAATTCTCCATTTGCAGTTTATCTCTACACCTGACGTACTATTAAATAAAATTGGCTTTCTTTGCGTATCGCTTATGTCTATAAAGTTATCGCAAAAAAACAAGGTGTATGAATACTTTATCGACCCACTGTATATACATATTTTGTATATGTTTTGCTGAGTGTGTTGACAGAGAACGGGCTTCGATTGATTTTCATCTTCGAAGCTCTTAGAAGAACCGTAAATTCTGACTGTCACCGTAGGGGCAATTAAACTAGCACTGCTACAGGTTTTGATAAAAGAAAGATAGTAACATTGAAGATATTATCATATATTATTGGTTTTATTGGAGTTTCCATCGTATACATTTTCAGGTTTTTACGGTCCTTCTTCTTTGTTCCCATCTCCATTCTTTGATGAGATTCCCTCAGAGTGTTTTCCACAACCACTCTTTCCTAATTCACTCCTGCATCGCATTTGCACGAGGGCACAAGGAAACTGCGTAAAACCTGGTACAGGCAGTTACTTTTCACTGATGTTCAATTGTATTACCATCACAGAAACTCAAAAATAACTGGTCCCCGCTCAGTAGTCAGCGTGCAAGACACTGCACAACTAAGGGATCACCCATCTCAGTATTGACCGGTACTACTTAACATAGGAAACAGGCCGAAGCCGGGTAACAACCGTGCGTTCACAGCTGTTGGTTTGATGTTTATTACATTATGCCTATATTTTATGTTCACGAAAAAATCAGTATATCTATTCATTAACATCACATTATTATTGTGTCGAGAGACGCGGCAGCGTCTTGACTCCAAGTAATTAAAAAAAGTTTTTAAGAACGTTACCGCTAACTCTATACAGTAAGTTCGTAATACTACACACGAACTACTATCGTAGCTCTTATTACAAAAGCGTTATATACACATCGTGATACTCCGGTAATAATTTTGCCGTCGTAATTTTACAACTTTTATGATTTCCTTTAATGAAAGGAAAAAAAAATCAAATACGTACACTATACAGTGATATTACGTTTAATAGAACCGTATAATGATATACGAGAGACACCATCGCCCCGCGGAGTTGGTGGTGCAAAACCAAAGTTTCAAAACTCCTGACGTTGGCACAAGCTCCGGCTAAAAGCGCGCGCGCGCGCCTACTCATGACCTTACGACTTTTCCGGCGAACGCTTCGACAGACCGAAAAATCCAACGATCTTATACATTCTCGTGCTATATATACACACAGGAGAAAACGAAAGAGCGCTAGAGGTCTCTCAATTTCCTTCGGAGAAAATGTTTTCCCACCAAGTTGGTCTCGATCAACGACGATCCTCCGTACGTTTTTGTTCTTCAGCGTCATTGTTTTTTTTTTCTATTATTTTTCTTCCATTGGTAAACCTCGAGCACAAAAGGTTACTGGTCATTTTTCCATTGATAAGAACTCGAAACTTTCTCATTGCACTCACAACGTACCGGTGGCGTACAAGATATGCGAGCTTCTCGCATAATCTTTGAAATGTTGAACCCACTACGAATCATAACGAAGATATGTATGTACAAATTAAAAAACAAATCATATCATGAAATTGAAAATTTATATATAAATTTTGTTATAACATTTGTTACATTTCGCAAAGGCTTTTAGTCAATTTAACAATCGTGCTTTTTATTAATTCCCCATTTGTTGTAAAAAAAACACTCGCAAGTATCAAAATGATTTATAATTTTCACCAATTTTCGTTGCACATGGCTTTTGACAGTGGCAAATGGAAAATGGACGGAACGTATTGTTTACCGTCGTGGATATATCAAATGAATATCTCAAGATTTTGCAGAATATGTCCATGTTGCTAAATATGGACATAATATATGAGGGGGGACCCAAAAAAAACGGGAATTGCGCTGCAGCGGGGTGGGAGAGTGAGGGAACCCATTGCTCGACCAGGTGTCCGTTGGGGACACGTCTCCTGAGTTAGTGTGCGAAGTTCTGTCGCCGTGAGTGCATCGGTTAGCCCGTGGGAATTTTTGTAGTGAAACAACTTTTTCCATTTCGGCGAAAACGTGATGGCCGATTGTCGAGAGCAGCGCGCGGCGGTGAAATTTTGTTTCCTGTTGGGGAAATCGGCCGCGGAAACTACTGTAATGCTCATGACTGCTTATGGAGATGCTGCCCTAAGTAAAACCAGAGTCTACGAGTGGTTTTCACGTTTTAAAAATGGAGAAATGTCAATTGAAGACCAACCCCGTTCAGGACGCCCCTCAACGTCAAGAAGTGACAAAAACGTCGACAAAATCAATGCTCTCATTCATGAAGACCGTCGCCGAACCATTGATCAACTCTGTGAGATGTCTGGGATATCATGGAGTTCAATTCAGAGGATTTTATCCAAAGATTTGCACATGAGCAGAGTTGCAGCCAAATTTGTCGCTCGCCTTCTCACAGACGAGCAAAGGGAGCATCAACTTCAGGCATGTTTTGAACTTCAAAATCAGCTCGAAGAGGACCCTGAACTTTTTTCCAAGGTGATTACTGGTGATGAATCGTGGTGCTATGGATATATACGACCCCGAAACAGAGCAGCAATGAAGCGTTTTGACACTGGAGGAAGTAAAACAAAAATCGCTGGAAGGCTTAAAGAACATCCCGATAAGTGAATTGAAAATGTTTTGAACATTGGAAGGATCGTTTGCAGAGGTGCGTTGTGGTCAAAGGAGAATATTTTGAAGGTGATCAACATTTGGTGTAAAAATATCAAAAAATAAAGAAATTATGACGAAATTCCCGTTTTCTTTGAGTCCCCTTCGTATGCTTGAAGTAACGCATTGTTTGTAGTATCGATAAATAAATTATTGCCAAACTGCTGGGATAATAATTTTATTAGAAATAATTTTGCAAAGAATTTCACGGCTGTTCTTTAAGGGGGGAAATAGGGTTAGACGGTTCAAAAAATCGATTTTTTATTAATTTCATAAATTGTTAGTAAAACTATTGAAAAATATATTCCCAAAATTTTAAATGAAAATTTCGACTCGTTCTATTGTTATAAGCCATTGAAGTGAGTAGCTCTCCTTCTGGCACCGAGCGCGCCACGTGTATAACCGAGCGGTCACTATTTTTTCAAACGCGTTTTTCTGAAAACGACTTTTTTTAAACTTGCGTACACGCTAGTTTGAAAAGTTTTCAACCAATCGTTTTGAAAATTGGCAGTTACTTTCTTCATAGTATTGCGCTCTATATGAACCTAAAATCGGAATATTATCATTATTTAAAATAATTTTTTTTTTGCAAATAAAGTTGTAAAAAATGGCAAAAAATCATGCTTTTTTGTTTTGACCCCTGTAAAAAATTCAATGTTCTATTTTTTTGATAGCATTTAGGTTCATATAGAAGAAAGACATATAATAATAGTAAATTCCAACCTTGTTTGATTTCAGATGAAAATTGCGGCTTCCAGAATGTACGCAAAATGCTGAGTCTGATTGCGACCTGCAATATGGGGTCGCTAATATCTTCGGTGTTTTTCAAAGAAATTCTTCAAAAATTTTATAGAATATTCTTGAATATATGTGTAAAATATTCTCAAAGTTTCAATAAATTAAATTCATTTTTTATACTATAAAAAAATTCATGAAAATCATTGAGAAAACGCTATCCTAACCCTATTTCCCCCCTCAATGTTTACACAAGTATACAAGTCCGTAAAAAAATTACAACGTAAATAAATGAAGGATGGAGCGAAAAATACGAAAGATAGATAATTCGGAAAGCATCCCACCGGTTCTCAACAATTTTCAGCGGCCACAGCGGTGAACGATATATGCATATATATTTTTTTGTTTCGTCTCTCGTTCGCACGAGACCGTGACTTATGAAATCCGTGATTTTTTTTCAACGCATCTGAGTTTACCTTTACGAGCCCTACGGTGAAGTCTCCTGTTCCGATGGCGCTGTTACATATGTATGATGCCTTTTTACGATCGCATAAAACCACCTCCGCCCCCTTCCTTCCGCCGCACCGCTAAAGGGTGTCAGAGAATGCGCATTTCTCGTTACGCTAACGTCGTTTTATTTTCTTTATTTATCATTCAAATTCTGACATTTACGACTTGATCAACCTCTTATTATTATCGTCAAATAATAATTAAATAAAAAAAGGAAAACCATCTTTGCCACATTCGTATTGACAAAGAGAAATTTTCCACGTGGTTGAAGTGTTCAGCCTGAGGGTGAGTACATCATATTTTCGTAATGAGAAACTCGGTGATATTGTGAGAGAATTTCCCATTAAACTTTATTAATAATAATTATGAATTTAATGAGAAACAATTTCTCGTTGATTAAATTTAAACCTTCGTGCCACCGGAAGACTGAAGATAATCTTTCATAGCTTCGAGGCTAGCTTCCGCGTCAAAGTCACTGCGACAAAAGAAAATATATTTAAAATGAGAATCCTCAATCCCGTGATCTGTAGGACATTGAAAAATATTAATATAATTTTTTTTACGCATACCGATAATAATCTCGTATGCGTTGATGCCTCGGCTTGATGTAGTACGTATCAAATAGAAATCCGGCAAAGAGACTGCTCGTACAAGCACCGATTAAATTTCGTTTTATGTTAAAGGCGAGAAGACCTCGCATTTTCGGTCGCGATACGGACATAACCCTTTCGTGAATGTCGAGACACACAGGGAGAAAAATTCTTGAAATACTTTTGAACACAACAGAACGATCACTAACGAATAAAGGGAAAATCTTCTTTCGGGTGCAACTGACGAGCAATTAGTAGTGCCCTCGCGAACGAGGTTTAAGGCCGCGTATTCATCGGATGGAAAAGTCGTCAAAATACCAACCAGACGTAAATTGGCGGCGAGGGAAAAAAAAAAGAAGAACAGCGTAAAACTTAAAAGATCTCTCGTGACCTCCGCGTCAAGCTTTATGTTGGTCTTCATTTTTTTTGTTTTTCAAAATCTCTCAACCAAAATCCCGTTACGTTTATGTTTATCGAGCAAGCAGCAGCGCGTGGGCTCTTTACACGTGCACAGAACGAACGAACGAACGAATGCGTTCCTGTGTGCCGTAAAGAAGATTTACGAACGCGATATTCAGCGTGGCAGTTGCGCGGGCGGCGAGGGCGGGGGTGGTTGGACAGCCACGAGTATGCAGAGCCCGATGTAGCTCTCGATTCGACGATCGATTAAAGTGATTACAACAACGAGAGTAATTTCGGGAAGCGAACCGAGAGATATTATCGCGCGGGGTGAGTTCTATACTGTATATATAGTATATGTATATAGATATAGTTATACATATGTAAAACGGCGATGGCAGCAATGGGGACACGGGTTACGGTGTCTCTCGACGTGGGATCGTCGAATGCGAGAATAATTTTACTGCAAACAATGTGGAATCAACTCGGACTGGGCCATGAGCATCAGAAGCAATAGGCTTCATACATATATATATATATATATATATATATATATATATATATATATATAAGACTGTCTTTATATGTACATATACATATAAATATATGATCTTTGCATACCAGCAGAAATTTTATTTCCACCTCTTGTACGAGGTCTGTTCAAAAAGTATCGCGAATTTTGAATTTCCGCGGTCTACGTATATTCGATTTTCGATTTTTTTGTGGGGTTTTTGTGGCCATTTTGAATGTTTAGTTAATTTATGACAGCTGTTTCGGTTAGACGTGTTTTGGCTTGACTTCGATTTTTGCCTATTCCAAAAAAGCAGCTTCCATCGCGATGATTGAGCTTTGGTTTTTACGTCATAACCATAAACCCATGATTCGTCACCAGTTATGATCCTCTGGACCAAATTTGGGTCGTCGCGGCCCGAGTCCAACAGCTCCTTAGCAATGTTAACGCGACACTGTTTTTCTTCAAAATTGAGCAATTTTGGCACGAATTTCGCGGCGACCCGTCTCATGCCCAAATCATTGGTAAAAATCGATTAGCACGAGCCAATCGATATGTTTAGTTCCTCAGCAACTTCTCTAACGGTGATTCGACGATTGGCCAATATTATTTTCTTCACTTCATCAATGTTTTCGTCTGTTGTTGATGTGCTCGGGCGTCCGGAACGCATTTCGTTGTTCGCATCTTCTCGGCCCTCTAAGAACATTTTGTACCACCGATAAACGTTGCTTTGATCCAAGGTAGCTTCACCATATGCCATAGTCAACATTCGGAATGCGTCCGCGCAATTAATTTTGTTTTTAACACAAAATTTGATACAGATACTTTGATCTATTTTTTGGAATAGGCAAAAATCGAAGACAAGTCAAAACACGTCCAACCAAAACAGCTGTCAACAATTAACTAAACATTCAAAATGTCCGATTTTTTCAGCATAAGTGAGGGACATGGGTTCCAACCTAGCGCCACAAAAAAATCGAAAATCGAATATACGTAGCCCGCGGAAATTCAAAGTTCGCGATACTTTTTGAACAGACCTCGTACAACACATAGCATACTTACATCGAAAGTTCTTCGTCGCTATTATAAGCTGGAACATCAACATCATTCCGTTTTATTACTTTGTACGATTTTATTAAACGATCTTTAACGATTTTTCCGTGATCTATCTCGCTCTCTGTGACGATGGCATCGGTGATGAGCGAATGCCACTCTAATTCCGCGATACCTCTATCATTTTCCTTATTCTTCTTCTAGCTCAAAGCATCGATAAGAGCGAGAGAGAGAGAGAGATCGACAAACATATACATACACATTGCGCAACCAGTGATCTCAGCCGCTGGACGATCGAATATATTGTAGTAGGTGATCTGGTTCTAGTTCATATTTGGCTGGTGGCTGCCATTGTCCTATTGCGGTATTCCCAATCGGTAGAACTAAATTGAATTAAACACGCCACGTCGTTTTCCTTCGACATCGGCATTCCCTCGACGGTATACACAAGGCACATATATATCGCGCCCCGTTATCGAGCTTCCACGATATATCGACATGCCTTTGTTATTTCTCGATTGCTCTCTCTCTCTCTCTCTCCCTCTCTCGCTCGGCGACAACAGTAGTGGAGGCCGATACCACGGAGGTTTCACGAATTCAAATTATAACCACAGAATGCGTCCAGAGCACCCGATATTTATATGTACGTGTTCGCAAGCCTTAGTAGTCGACTTGCGTGAAATTAAAAAAAAATACTCGAACAATAAAAACGTTTTGAGCGACATTCAATGAATTCAATATGACGCTTTAATGGTAGAATATTTATTTAGAAAGTTCGATACCTTGGAATTTGTATAAACAGGACCGTTAATAGATTTTGTTGCAAAAAATTGAAAACTTCATAAAATTCGAATGAATTCATTAGTTTTAACGAAACTCGTAACGAATAAAGGAACATTTATACTTTTGGTTGATGACGAAATTTGAGGGTAATAGTTTCAGACTTTTCTTGCGTTATACGAAGGTTATCCTGCATTATATCACGACATTTTTTGGTTCATTTCACCACAACGTTCACTAACAAGTACCAGGCACCGGTTTAACGTATTCATATGAAAAATTCAAGTTGACGCTGAAATAGCTGGTCGACGTGAACTAGTCTGTGTTTCCATGTTTAGTATCTCGATCATAGATCGTTTTTTTTAATCATTGATTCCTAAGGTAAAAACTGTACGCCCGCTATTCTTTGCATTGTTAAATAACATCGACAAATACTGCTCCATTAAGGGGGGAAATAGGGTTAGGACAGCGTTTTCTCAATGATTTTCATGAATTTTTTTATAGTATAAAAAATGAATATAATTTATTGAAACTTTGAGAATATTTTATACATATATTTAAGTATATACTATAAAATTTTCGAAGAATTTTCTTGAAAAACCCCGGGGATATTAGCGACCCCATATTGCAGGTCACAATCAGACTCAGCATTTTGCGTACATTCTGGAAGCCGCAATTTTCATCTGACATCAAACGAGGTTGGAATTTACTTTTATTATATGTCTCTCTTCTATGTGAACCTAAATGCTATCAAAAAAATAGAAAATTTAATTTTGTACAGGGGTCAAAATAAAAAAGCATGATTTTTTGCCATTTTTTACAACTTTATTTGCAAAAAAAAAATTATTTTAAAGAATGATAATATTCCGATTTTAGGTTCATATAGAGCGTAATACTATGAAGAAAGTAACTGCCAATTTTCAAAACGATTGGTTGAAAACTTTTCAAACTAGCGTGTACGCAAGTTCAAAAAAAGTTATTTTCAGAAAAACGCGTTTGAAAAAATAGTACCAAGAAAAAGAAGCAATATGGGGTCGCTAATATTTTATAGTATATACTTAAATATATGTATAAAAATTTGATTTTATATACGTAAATATATGTATAAAATATTCTCAAAGTTTCAATAAATTATATTCATTTTTTATACTATAAAAAAATTCATGAAAATTATTGAGAAAACGCTGTCCTAACCCTACTTCCCGCCTTAATGGCTTATAACAATAGAACGAGTCGGAATTTTCATTAAAAATTTTGGGAACATATTTTTCAATAGTTTTACTAACAATTTATGAAATTAAAAAAAAATCGATTTTTTGAACCGTATCGTTTTTTGACCCTATTTCCCCCCTTAATCAAAGATTAGATTTACGAATTGAAGATTCTATTTTTATTTCCATTTTCTTCTTACTTCATTCGAAATTCATGTATATTTATTAGTGAATAGACTATAATGATATCGACCTAAGAAAAAAAAACTCT
Source organism: Oxytorus armatus (assembly GCA_958009045.1). NCBI lineage: Eukaryota > Metazoa > Arthropoda > Insecta > Hymenoptera > Ichneumonidae > Oxytorus > Oxytorus armatus. The sequence continues at coordinate 18,000,048 of OY253744.1, forward strand.
AAGGTTAACGATGCCTCTTTATACTGGGACCGAAACGTTTCGATTCGTAAAGATATATAACCAAAATAATATTGGCAGCAGTGAAAATTGAACTTGCAGTAAGATTCGCGGAATCTCTACGATATTTTCATTCGAGCGTGGTGTGCGTCAGGGGTTCCATTCGATGTCGGCAGTTCTTAATTAGACCGGGTCTGACGATTCTCGGATGCCCCAGGGGTTGATGGTGGCTCTCTTGCGAACTCGGCGGCCACTTCGCAGTCAGTTGTTCGTGGACGAGCGGCTGGAATGGCTGGTGTGCCCTGCCCGAAGTGGTTATACCTAATTTTATCCGAAGGTCTGGAACCAGAGTTTAGGTCGTAACGCGAGCTCGTGACCCAAATAACGCGCGGATGCGGCACGTATACCAATCCACGGGAGCTGATACACCCGGGCACTATGACGGCCGGTGAAGGCAAACTGCACTTCGTTCAACTTCACGTTAGTCCCGGATGAGAGAAGCCACCAGGAATACGAAATTCACCGTGGCCGGAATACGGTGTGTGATCCGAGGCTGAATATCTCCCGTATCACCCACCAACTTTTGGTGGTAGGGAGAGAGAAAGCCAGAAAGAGAAACTAGGGGCGCCGAATTGTGGAGGTCGCGTTAATTTTACAGTCGTCCTATTCTCATTGACGACGATTTCACGCGAGAGCACGCGGTATCCGCAACAACCTCTACTACCACGACGACCTGGTTATGCCTATCTATACCACCTCTCGTTGTCTCTTCCTTGAACAACCTCGATCCTAGACAACTGAGCACACGATTTTCGTCTTATCTCATTCGTATCACTGAAATTTCCGGCGTTGTTACCGGTAATCGCAACTGCGTGAGAACCCAAGTGGCTTTTTGGTGGGTAGTTTGGTCGAGATGATAGCCGGAAAATTTGTGAAGACCTCGTCATTGAGGCTGAGAGAAGATAGAGACGTTTTATCTTATGAAACACGGCGTAACTACGTGACTACAATGACATCGGAAACTTTGTTATGACTATTATATTAGCATGATAGTTCAGTGCTTGCGTGTCAAAGAACACATAAAGCATCGGTCAATGAAATGTGTGGGTATCAACGACTCGTTCTGTTCGTGACACCCCCTATGTCTAGGTTTTTCATCAACGAAATTGAGCACAAGCGATCCGGAGATCAGCGTCAAAAGAGAAAGAGCGGGAGACAGAGGGTGGGAGGGCGTTTGATTTCACGTCGGCTATATGAGGAAAGTTGGGGAAATGAAATTGAGGAGATGGGTTGAGAGGTCATTGTTCGAGAATCTGCGGAGTCTCTAACCAACCACACTGTGGCATGTGATCGACGAACCGAGACTTTTGCACGTACTTAACGACAATTGCCCTGGGACACGATGAGAGATTAACATTTTACCGAGAGTGATATGGGAAAATAAAGGTCGAGAGTACACTTGCTCCAAGCATGCACTCGTCCCGATTACAAAAGGATTTTTTGTCATCCTGATTCTCTCGAATATGTTCCCATTGAATTCACTAATAAGCAATCGTACGGATGAAAATGTTTGTCTACATTTTTTTTATTAACCTTATCGCAGATCCTTCTCTACGTGGGTCCGTTTTGACGTTGCTGAATCCACTTTCGCCGTGAACAAAAATATTGAAGTCACAATATTCAATGTACAATAGTTCAGAGTTTAATGTGTCTAGTTGGCAACCAAAAAAATCGGCCATCAATTGGCTGAACTGTTCACAGAAGTGACAAATCTTCATTGAGATCATCAATTGTCGTCGTACTCGGTAACAATGATGAAGGGATCACGCGATAGTAATATCGATTCGAAGAACTCCAATGGCTCTAATCTTCAGGCTTGGCTTTGATGTTAACTCATAATCGGTTTACGTAAAGCAGAAAAGGTTTGGCGGGAGCATTGTCGCCAATAGGGGGGGGGGGGGGGGGGGGGGGGATGCATTTATGGATGAAAGCCGAAGAGAATCGAAGAAAAGGAGAGATTCTGCCACATCCAACGAGCCAAGGAAGCAGTAGTAATTATACTATGCAACGAACACCAATAATAGTTGGCGAGTGGTTTCCAATGGGTTATGGAAGTTTCGTAAACGGTTTAGTTCCAATTGAACTTCGGGATAACTCGCGTCCATTGAAAATGAAACGACTGGATTGGGAACCGAGCACGAGCAGTAGGAGATGTTTGCGCAAAGGTGAAAGAACGAGAGATTGAGAGAGAGAGAGAGAGAGAGAGAAGAAAAAGCAGCAGTGGTGTGTTCGCGCTGGCGGTTGCAGCGACAGTTGAGTTCAGTAACTTTGTAAAATCTCATGGGGAAACCTCTGACGTCGAGTAGCGTCTCTTCGAACAAGTCGAAACGAAAATCGTTGTAAAGTAGATCGTTATAAAGTAAAACCTTCCTTCTGGAAACTTCTTTCTCGACAACTTTCGATTGTGAACTGTGTCCAATGGAGACGATTCACTGTACTTGGAAATAATACAAACGCAAATCGAGGATGGGCGCGATATAGCTTCGAAGAGAGAGAATCAGAGAGAGAGAGAGAAAGACTTGAATAAGAAGAGAATCAGTCAAACCGTATCTGAGGGATAAATTCAGCGATAAGATTTAACTTTAAAATCAAACGAACCACGATGAATTACAATGTAATCACGATACAATAAGCTCGAGTGGCTTACAAGCAGCCGTGCCCGAATGAATAATTATTGCTTGGACAAAAAGTTTCTGCGGCTTTAATTCAAGCAAAGCTTTTTTCGTGTTCGAATTTAGTTTTGTAGCTAGAGAAATAAGAGAGAGAGAGAGAGAGAGAGAGAGAGAGAGGGGGAAAAAAACAGATGAGAGAAAGCCTAAAATCTTCATATAAATTCGATGTGATCTGCTCTTTCTCTTTCTCACTCGTTCGATCGTTTCGATTTTCGCATTCGTTCGAAAATTTCTGTCTCGATATTCTTGTGTCGCTGTGCTATCCTGGCCGAGTTACGAACTGCTAAAGTTCCCTCTCGCAAAAGAGACACCTGAGCTTTTTCGTTATTAACGAGCATTTCGAGCAGATCCGTGCCACTCCATCCTCATCGGCTATAGCTCCCAAGCTCGGCAAACTCTCATCGTCGGGTGGCCGTAATCCGCCAATTTTTCATGGAGACTCTAGCACGGATATATATCTAGGTGGGGCGGGTTGAAGCACGTACGGCCAAAGAGGCGGGAAGAGAGGTTTGCTGGGACAGAAAGTAGAACCGCGCCGTCGGTATTGCGAAGGATGTCCTCTCTCCGCGTCTTCTGAATGCGGACTCCCACATGGCAATTAATTTAAAGGGCATTTGACCGTATTTTCGGATCCTACGAGGACTCACTTAACGTATTATATAACTCACTTTGACATAACCGACAGACCTTCTTGCATTATCCAGGAATCTATACTATTCGAATAATTTTAAAATATCTGGAAAAACTGAAACCAGTGAAGAGAGCCATCGCAAAATATCTTTTAGCAATTATTAATAGTGGAATCCCGCGTCAGTTCACCTCACATCAATTGAGAATCTGGCGTAAGCTGACAGTATACTAAGTTGACGTTTCCACTGGCAGGTTGCCCCCATCACCACTCAGTAATGGGTGATGGGGCAACTCTTCGCCGAGCGCTTTCGATTCAACGCTTGCGCACTGAGCCGATATCGGTCAGTGAAAGAGTGGGGGTAGGAGGAGATTGTCAATTTATGTATGAAGTGCTTCGGTGCTTCTGATCAATTTACGCAGGAATGCCCTGTATTTATATTGATCATAAATTTATGTATAACGGTCTCCTACTGCGATTTTTGTCGATTAATAGCTTCACTATTACTAAATTATAGCTTAACAATCTAACAATTAAATCCAGTTTGTAATTATGAAAAATATCAGTTTTCGATATGTATGCAACAAATACAGATAGCAAATACATCGATATCATTTTAGTTTTTCAGAAGCTCCACCATGGTTTTATTCATGAGTAAAGTAACAAATTCATTTTTACACAGTAGTCAGTAATCACTGATGACTTTAAATATAACTCTTAAAAATTGATGTCCTCTTACCAGCAGTTTTTCTGTTTTTTCGTTTGATTGTTCTGTCTATAGACGGAGCACTAGTGCTGCTCCTTCAGTAGTCCAGTTATGGAAATCTGATGTATTATTACTGATTATTATCGTTGTGTGTATAATCAGAAATAGCATATATAATATATCCGTTTTTACACTATGGATGTCATTGTTTGTTTGTCTCTGTCAGTGGGAGTATTAGGGTGGCCCATTTTATAAAAATTTTCAAATTTTCGTGTTCACATCTTTTCAAATAATAGTTGACTATAAAAAAAGACGTTATGATTTTTTTTTAAATTTATAAACTCAAATATGAGTCTGCGCTAAATATCCAAAGTTTAAGCGAAATATTTGACCTGCTGGCAATTTTAAGCGGTAAACATTGGTCAGAAGTCACATGGTTTTATCGCAGTCCCTTTTAGGTAGAAAAATATCACATGGACACATTGAACATTTCTGTAGTCATCATGAGTAATACCTGCCCATGTACGAATATTGCAAATGCTAGCAGCAAGCAGCAAAAGTAGTGGGGGTACCGCTCGCAAGGAAAAGTTATGTCGGTGTGATCTCTGTGCTTCGGCTTTCGGTTAGGATAATAAAGGAACGAAGCTCTCCGTGCATACTCGATTTTCTACCTGATGACGGAATGACCATTATCCAATTGTATAAACTAGCAAAATTTTGCTTTCTATAATTTTAGCGAAATGTCTTATGAAATATCACTTATCAGTGAAAAATAGTCATTTACGTCAAAGTATCTTACTTCCGTAGGATTTTTTAGCAATATCAATTTGTGTTTACACCGACATACCAAGCGCTTGTGCGAGGTAGCCCCACTACTTTTGCTGATTGTTGCTAGCAACTGCAATATCCGTACACTTACTATGATAATAATTATACCTGCACTAATGTTCCTACCTTTCTATTTGAGGTACGACATCGAAAAGTACTTTCAACTATGTCAAAGTAATTTGATAAAATCTGTCAAAATTTTATTTTTTCATTAACAAGAGTTTAGCTTTTCAGAGATGTATTTTTTTAAATTTCATTGTAATATATGACTCGAAAAAATTTAATAAATAAATTTCCAATATTAACTCATCTAAAATGTTAATGAAAAACTAAGCCATTAGCCATCAGAGATGTCAAATTTTATATAAAAATTTAGTTAACAATGCATTTGTATCATCTATAGAACTGGAAGCTATTTTTATTGAAAAAATCAGAGTTTGAAATGATGAAGAAATTAAATATTTATGGTACAGTTCGGTGAGATATTGTTCTCAATTTTTTGACTAGAATGAGTTATTATAATTAATTATTAAGATTCAAAATCATATAGTGGAATCGTGCGTCTCGTTACCTTACTTCACCGATACCTGAGAACCCTACTCGAGAAGAATATTTTTTTCAGAAAAGGGCTACCCAGCCAGTTGACCCTCTCACTTTCACTGTTTATGATACTTGTAAATGCACCTGATAATCCCAACACCTGATCCTTCTAAAAAATTCAAGAATTTTTCATCGCCTTTCTTTTAATAATGTAATGAAGCCAGATATTTCTTTTTTTGTGTAATGATAGTTCGATAGTTAAATAATCACTCAACGTATTTTGAATAATATCCGTCCATTTTAAGCGGTCCGTAGAAGCCTTCAAAAACGCTTGATTTTCACCAAAATCGGATTTTTCACTTCAATAACAAATGGAAAAAAAAATATAAAAGAAACTTCATTATGTTCATTGGTGTTTTATAAACAACTTCCAGAAGAAAAACATAAATAATCTCAATAATTATATCACCAAATTTTTATTAAAAAATTCATTATTCTCATCGTGGGCTAAAGTTCATAAAGAATCAAAATCATTAGCGTAGACTCATATTTAAGTTTACAAATCTGAAAAAAATCATAACGTCTTTTCTTATAGTCAACTATTATTTGAAAATATGTGAACACGAAAATTTCAAAATTTTTATAAAATGGGCCACCCTAGGGAGTATGACAAAGTTGCTTCTGTATTATATAAGGGATCAAGGCGTTTATTTTCCACCGGACCATAATATGTTAACTGTAGGGTTGCTAAAACGCTCGCAAGAGGTGTCGGAGCACCCGGTTGCTATTCACCATGTATCGTTTCTCACTTTGTGAAATTTATCCACGAGACTCTCTTCTCTTAGAGGGCATTCTCCCCGAAGCAACAAACATCATGCCACGCGTGTATGGTATACCTCTGTACAGAAAATTGTGGGTAAGTGAAATTCTTTGGGATGCTGGTTGTGTAGCATATATCCGAGCGTAGTCTGAGTATAGAGACCATACGACTCACGGAGATATAGGAGTGGTGCACTTTGAAATCTAATATCGTGACTTGCAGTGGTAAAGGTATTCTGTCCAATGGAGTGTATACGCGGGAATGCATAAACAACCGGCGAGTCTCGCCGCACTTTGCAATTACGAGGGTGTGGACTATTCTCGACGTCCAGCGAATACAAGCAGCACTGTGGCTTCATCTCCTGTTGCAATTTCGGCCGGCTAATATACGCTTTTGGTTCACCGAAATATTGCATTTCCGTGTGTTAGGTAAAGGTTAGCGATGCGGGCCATTCGCCGTGCGTTTTATGACGCTTTCACAGCTTTCGAAAAGTTTACAATTAGCGGCTTATTCCTATAGTTTATATTTATAGTTCGCAATTCATCGTATACTTATGACGGTAGCGGGGGCAATTTCATATCTTGGTGCTGCCACACGCGCTTACAAATGTATACAATATGAATTTTGACATTATAGCGTATGGAATATTCCGAATGAATAGAGGCAGTTTTTGGCCGACGTAATTTTTTAACCCATTTAATTCATGAATGATCACTGCAAAAAATAAACAAATTTAAAAAAAAGTGTTCGCAATTATTGACTGCACAGCTGTATTTTTGTGTTATTTTTTAAAGTAAGCGTTCACTGTAATTAAACAGATTCAACAAAATTGCCTCGCTCAATAATTATTCTCCGTCATGTGATATATCTCACAGTGTACCGGTAAGTAGGTACATATTTGTGTGCCTACGTCGACTCTACGAAGAATTATCTGTTCGATCATTTCGGACACGTATGGATACGAACAACTTCTTGACTTTTAGAGTTTTCTGGAATATTAGCGCAACAGGCACTTTTTACGAAACGATCTATAAAGTCCTTCGCGTAATACGGGGTAGTACGCGAATTCTGTTGTCGATGAAAGGAGAAAGAGAATGTAAAAAAACCTAATTTCGATATTGTAATAAACTCTATTGACTTAAGGCATAAGAGCAGCAGGGCAATTGTTAATAATTATTGTAGACAATTTTATGACAGTATAATTATGAATAATTCTTATAAGAAAATTGGAACGTTTTATCGGAGAATTAAGGGCGGAAATGGGGTTAGACCGTTCAAAAAATCGATTTTTTTTTATTTTATAAATTCTTAGTAAAACTATTGAAAAATATGTTCCCAAAATTTTAAATGAAAATTCCGACTCGTTCTACTGTTATAAGCCATTAAGGTAGTAGTCTGGTAACTTAAGCCGACTTTCATGTCTTTTTTAGAGGGCGTTTTTTTGTAGGAAAATAAAAATGAATAGTTTTGGATATTTCGGATGTTTTTATTTACATATTAAAGATACAAAAGAAAATTTGTATGAAAAAATGTAATAGTTTATTATTATTATTATTATTGATCGAAGTTGGCACCTTGAAAAAACGTGCGTGGGTGGCCCCCGTGATTTTGGCTCGTGATGTTATCTGAAATAAAAAATTCTTGATAATTCTTAATTTATAGACATGTCATTCTGGTCGGAACTACTGAAGTTAAATTTCATGGATGAATAACAAAATGGCGGACTTTGGAAAAAAAACTTTTTTTCAAAGTCCGCCATTTTGTTATTTATCCATGAAATTTAACTTCAATTATCAAGAATTTTTGATTTCAGATAACATCAAGAGCCAAAATCACCGGGGCCACCCACGCGCTTTTTTTCCGAGGTGCCAATTTCGATCAATAATAATAATAATAATAAACTATTAAATTTTTTCAAACTAATTTTTTTTTGAATCGTTAATATGTAAATAAAAACATCCTAAATATCCAAAACGATTCATTTTTATGCTCCTACAAAAAAACGCCCTCCAAAAAAGACATGAACATCGGCTTAAGTTACCAGACTACTACCTTAAAGTGAGTAGCTCTCCTTCAGGCCCCGAGCGCGTTATTTTTTCAAACGCGTTTTTCTGAAAACGACTTTTTTTGAACTTGCGTACACGCTGGTTTGAAAAGTTTTCAACCAATCGTTTTGAAAATTGGCAGTTACTTTCATCATAGCATTCCGCTCTATATGAACCTAAAATCGGAATATTATCATTATTTAAAATAATTTTTTTTTTGCCAATAAAGTTGTAAAAAATGGCAAAAAATCATGCTTTTTTGTTATGACCCCTGTAAAAAATTCAATTTTCTATTTTTTTAATAGAATTTAGGTTCATATAGAAGAGAGACATATAATAAAAGTAAATTCCAACCTCGTTTGATTTCAGATGAAAATTGCGGCTTCCAGAATGTACGCAAAATGCTGAGTCTGATTGTGACCTGCAATATGGGGTCGCTAATATCTTCGGTGTTTTTCAAGGAAATTCTTCAAAAATTTCACAGTATATACTTAAATATATGTATAAAATATTCTCAAAGTTTCAATCAATTATATTCATTTTTTATACTATAAAAAAATTCATGAAAATCATTGAGAAAATGCTGTCCTAACCCTATTTCCCCCCTTAAGAATAGTTTAGACTAAGCATTACTCTATAATAAACTTCGATTTGGCTTGAAGAACTGTGATTCCCAATTATTTTGTTGGCAAAGTAATGCTTATCCTGGAGCTGCTACGTTTTCGGCTGTTCGAATTATTCGGATCTGGCGGATGTCCGAATCCGGATAATATCGGATATTGACATATTTTACACGGATAAGTGCCGGAAGCATTTTTGACATTAGGAATGAAATTCAAACACAAAATTAGTTCGCCGACGAGAGGGAAAGCCTTTGAGCGTTAGTCGGGCGTAATTCGATATCAAATGAGGAAAAAAATGGAACGAGGGAAAAAGGATAACGGTTTTATAAAAGTACTAATTGTACTGGCATTCATTATACGCCTTTTTTTATACAGCATCATAAACGGGAAGCGTTTTGCATTATAACACGATGAAACGTCTATGGATAACACTTTATCAATTTGAATATGCATGTACCGAACGAAACGACGTTTTCTTACTTTAGTTGAATTAATCGTCGGGAGTAAACGAAATATCAGGCATGTATGTCGAAAATATGTCGTACGTTCTTCGATATACATATTGAAAGCATAGAAGAAGTTCTGTGAATGTATGAAAAAAATTAGGGAGCGATGTACAAGTTACTATTCGAATCATTTATTGCTTGATTCGGGAATGTGTACTGAATACACTATCCCGAAAAATCAGCGATTTTCAATATTTAAATAATGGTAAATTAAAAAAATTGGACACTCTTAAGAAATTCTTACTGCTTCCGGGTTGAACGTTATCGTGTCTGAGTGTTAATTTGATCTCCAAATAAACATTATTAACAACCTTCTACAACCATTATTATTGGTATAACTCGTTATTTCAGGAAGTCCACCACTTAATCAAATATGTAGGTTTAGAAACGAAATTGGAAACTTCTCCAGTTTTTACCTGCAGTTTTTACCTAACGTGCGATCGAGATATCACTAATCTCACGTTGGTTTATGAAAATGTTTGTTTCAATTGACACTGGTCTACTCGTACTTTAAGTAATGACACGTGTGACCTACCACATTAACCGATATTATCCGGATAACCCGGATATCTAAAACGCCAGAGCTAGTGCATCCGGATAATTAGAGTATCAGGATATCCGAATTATCCGAATTCAAGTAGCAGTCCTAGTTTATATGTACATATCGAATGTCATTCATTGCTGATTATAGCCGATTTAAATCGTTTATGGTCCCTCAAGAATCCCTCGCACTCGATTGATTTTTACGAGGACATTTTTTAGTTCGTCACATGTTCTCGAGAAGGTAATAGAGTATCGATTATCAAGAGTGGTTGATATATCAACCGACAAAAGGCTTCTTGGTCCGGGGGTTAACAATACATAAAAAAAAAGGTCTCATCGATAGCTTTGCGGGCAGTTATCAGACCTATCAGAGCCGTATAGCAGCAGTTGACGATAGGATCGAAGAGATTGGGTGATTTCGAGATTGAGCGTCAACGTTCGTTCCAATCACGCTCTTGCGTTCAATGAACCGAGTTCTTTCGGTTACCTATCGCAGACTCCTACGCTACGTGATCTCTCGTTGGAGGGTTAAGTATTATTTTTACCAACAGCTATCGGGCGAGCAAGGGTGATAGAGAGAAAAGTTGAGAGAGAGAGAGAAACGACACTGAATTATCGAGTGTTCCGTCTGGGAATGGTTAACCGTTCATTTTCCATTCTCACTTTGGGAAGAAAAGGTCGTATCACCTGAGGCAATGGAGGGTGACAGGGAAATTCGTGGTCGATCGATTGTTAGATTGAAAAGCCTTCCTGATTAGAGTCATTCGTCGTTTCGGCCCCCAGGATGTTCTGGTCAACGGTTAACTCGCCACGAATGAAGGCGGAAGTAATGAACCACAGAGAGACAGAAAGAAAGAGAGAGAGAGAAAGAGAGAGAGAGAAAGAGAGATTCATTTGCGGTAGTCGAAGTGAGCTACAAGTTCTCATTATAGCTTACCGACTTCAAAGCACTTACTCAAAGAGTTGAGATGAGAACTTCATTTATCAACCATTTTCCTTCGCGCGTAAGCAAAAAAGTCTTACTGAGATAGGGAGAGTTATTTCTCCCGAGGAGTTTGTTACTCAATGTTCGTTTTATTTAAAAATTATCTTACCGACATAGTCGCACGCAATCCAGCTCAGACGATGGCACAAAATTACAAATCCCCAATAAAAAGATGCGCATATCTTTGGTGAGAGTGGCTTCTCCGACTGTCTGCTATAGAGAGGGTGAGAGCCAATAAGCGTGTAACACTGTGAATACGTTTATAGATAGATATATATTTCGCTCTGGGCTGAAGTTCACCGAACGTGAATATACCGGACGTACTCTTTATTTCGTATACGACGGTCCAATGTCACGATTCACCCGCTGGAGAACGACTTTCGTATAAATTAAGATTTTATCCGAACACGTTGGTATACACTGTGTCCTCGGCATTGCTCGTAGTTATACAACATACAAAAAAAAAACAACGTGATAACAGCAATGTCGCTATGATAATATACGAGCGCTTGAAAATTCTTAGAAATGTCCATGGACTGATGCATCAGTTTAGGAATCGGCGTTCGCGGATCTCTCTCGTTATTTTTTTCGTTCCCCGTTAAGTGAGTTTTGTTTCGTTGGTCGCAAAATTACCATAGCACTTGATAAAAATGTCTTCACTCACAGGAAGCACATTCCTGTGTTCATCGATGACAGTGTTCAATGCCTTATTTCACCCAAGTTACCTTGTTCCTTTTTGATAGCGTCAAACAAACTTATACCACAGTTGTTTGTCACCGTGTTGTGTCAAGTGGAGGACGGAGTGAAAAATGTTTGGATGTATGGAAGTCCAAGTTGTCCTTCACTTACCATCCTAGTCTGCAGCTTATTCGCATCTTTTCTTGCATTTTGCGTATAGCGGTAGTTTTTATCCAAGAAAAAAAACATACGTCACGTTTCAAACTGTATCGTATATGAACGCTCATTAGCAAACCCAAACATATTCCCATTTATTCCAATTACCTTGTGATTAGAATCACAAAATTCATAAATTTTATATCAACAAGTTTTACTCAGCAAATCTTCAGTGACACTAATATCTGATGATACGACACGGATACGTGAATTTAAACTTATTATTGCAATTAACAATAGGGAAAACGTGGAGGAATGAAATACGATAACGGCGAAGGTGTATAGACGAGGGTGCCGAAAATCTCAGCGTTAAGGAATTGTGACACACAGGAGTATTATGTCGCACGGTGACGTTATACACTCTTGGTTCATATCCCTCTCAAAACCCAAATGATATTATGCCCTTTTGAGTGGCTCATCAAGACCCGCCGGCGATTTACTGAGAGATCGTTGGCACACAAGTGAACCGAATCGGAGGAGCGGGGGAGTTGATCGTGCACCATCGCTTCTATCATTCCTCCCGCGTGAGGTGGTTAATCGACAGTCACTATGGTTCCCTTCTTACAATAGAGAAATGAGCAAAGACGCTCTTTATACTCGAAAGCTTCTCCCGTTTGAAAGAACGAGAGAGAGAGAGAAAGCGCGCGCTGTTGTCCTTCAACCCCTCACAATATCGTCTAACCCTAATTCTGATCTGTCATTCACGCTCAAAATGAACCACGCTCGACACGGCTCATTGGAAAATCCAATGAACCTATGGTACACTATTAAACTTCGTACACAACTTGACGTTTTTATTACTGCGTTATTTATACTAACATACGCTTATAAGTCTTCGATAAGAGCACGATGAAATTGTTGGCGTTACGCCTTTACCCTTCTCAACTAGCATTAGACAATGATGCATTCCAATTCACGTGTAGAAACACTCAATCGTTCTCCGATTCTAATATTGCGGTGCCGGATATATTACAGTCAATATTTACATTTTCATGGAATTCCGGCTCAAAAGTCAGAACGGCTGTCAAGAATCGAAAATTCCAAGAAATACTCAATATAATATATAGTACGAGGTCTGTTCAAAAAGTATCGCAAATTTTGAATTTCCGATATATTCGATTTTCGATTTTTTTGTGGCGTTAGGTTGGTACCCATGTTCATCACTTATGCTGAAAAAATGCTTGTTGACAGCTGTTTTGGTTAGACGTGTTTTGGCTTGTCTTCGATTTTTGCCTATTCCAAAAAATGGATCATAGAATCTGTATGAAATTTTGGGTGAAAAACAAAATTAAGTGCGCGGACGCTTTCCGAATGTTGACTGTGGCATATAGTGAAGCTACCTTGGACCAAAGCAACGTTTATTGGTGGTACAAAATGTTCTCAGAGGGCCGAGAAGATGCGAACAACGAAATGCGTTCCGGACGCCCGAGCACATCAACAACAGACGAAAACATTGATGAAGTGAAGAAAATAATATTGGCCGATCGTCGAATCACCGTTAGAGAAGTTGCTGAGGAACTAAACATAACGATTGGCTCGTGCCATTTGATTTTTACCAATGATTTACCAATGATTTGGTTTGATTACCAAAACTGCTCAATTTCGAACAAAAACAGTGTCGCGTTAACATTGCTAAGGAGCTGTTGGACTCGGTCCGCGACGACCCAAATTTGCTTCAGAGGGTCAACTGGTGACGAATCATGGGTTGATGGTTATGACGTGAAAACCAAAGCTCAATCATCGCAATGGAAGCTGCTTTTTTGGAATAGGCAAAAATCGAAGACAAGCCAAAACACGTCTAACCAAAACAGCTGTCAACAATTAACTAAACATTCAAAATGGCTGATTTTTTCAGCATAAGTGAGGGACATGAGTATCGACCTAGCGCCATAAAAAAATCGACCATCGAATGTACGTAGCCCGCGGAAATTAAAAATTCGCGATACTTTTTGAACAGACCTCGTAATTGATAATAGAATACATTTTTCGATTATCACGATAGAATACCTAGATTTAAGAAAATAAATCATGATTGGATATTTTTCACCATTTCTTTGGTAAACTATAATTATTTGGACAGTATGCGATAAGAAAATGTAAAGAAATGATGGATCTCTGTACTTCCGCGTTAGCTTCGGGTTCCCCGCTTTCAAAGTAAATATCTTCCACAGGAAATATTTTTTTGAATTAACGAAATAGACGATTCATCGAAAAAGATATACTATTATTTTGATGACAGACGCGCAACCTTAACGGGTGCTCAACACTGCTAATTTATATTTATCAATTCTACGCAATCACGATAAGTTTACTATAAACTTCTATATTTTTGTTACATCGTCGTGTGTTAATCAAGCGATGAACGAGTGAAGTGAGATCATAATTGAAATTGCAGTTTCTACAAAGTCAAAATTGGGAAACACATGAATACAACTCTATTCCAATTATATTGCTGTATGTTAGGAAATGGACAGAAAAGGTTGAAAGAGCGTTGCATTGACGCATCACCCGGGTTACAGTGGTTCACCACCCTATCGATGCGCGGTCAACTCAATTCGGAAGGACATCTTTCGTCGGTCTCGAATAATATATATGCGAGACAGGGATTCTCGGTCTCGGTGGTAGATCGCGTTGGTAAATGCTGTTGAACCTTCGAGAATGCCAAACTCACCCCTAACCGATTCGTTTTGGCCACTTCGCGACTGTTCTCCGGTCTAACGATCATTTTTCAATTGCGTTGCTGCTCCTTTATATATTACATATTACCCCAATTTATATACGGGGTGCCCCAAAACTAGCACGTCAGAGTGAAATGGGGGTTAGATTGACTCCGGACCTATCGGAATAAACGAATATGACCTCAGTAAAAGTTTCATGGTTTTCGAGAAAAAAAGGCTTTTTTGATTTCTCGGAAAATCGCTATTCTTGTTATCGCCCTGGTTTCGTTAGTGTTTTTGACCACTTTAGGATGTGGTGTGAATTTGAACTTTGATTTGCTTACAATGTGGACTTTCATAGCAATGGTAGTAGAATAACCTAGTACTAGGTAGCGATTTCCGAGAAATCAAAAAAAGACGATTTTTCTCAAAAACCATGAGACTTTTACTGAGGTCATATTTGTTGATTCTGATAGGTCCGGATCCGATTTAACCCGGGTGTCACTCTGACGTGCTAGTTTTGGGACACCCTGTATATATTCATCGGATACTCACATGTATACCTATGTTTAGAAAATACAAATTATTCCCGCTATATTTCACGTTTATAAGATTTTCCTCGACTTTCTTGATCACGAACATATCTTGGGCCTTTCGTATAAAATCGTTATGACAGTGTCTTTTTTGCCCCTTACCCCGCAAGCTGATTGACACAGAGATTATTTTATCTATCCAGCTTGGACGCGGTAAGCGGATTTATATGAACATTGTACCGATATAACCTAATACCGTATGAGATTTGTACAATGCCCCAGAATTCCGCCAGATGGCTTGTGGGGAAATGTTTCTCGCGAAAGGGAACTTTTATAAGTAACTTTTTGTTGAATTACGTAAGTTGAGGCACGTAAGTTCTTGCACTGGTTGTAAATATTACGAACAATATATTGACTATAATTTTCTGGAATATCAGTGGGACAGTGTGGGTGTGACAAAGCTCCCGTCATGTATTTCCTCGTTGCATATTGATGATTGGAGGATCGAGGTTGACGATAAAGCCTAGACTTCGAGGGATCTTGCAGTGTGCATAATGACGACACACGCCGTGCATACCGGAAGGAAAGCCACGAGAGCCACCCCGAGAGCTCCCTGATACGTTCTTGATGATGATCAAGCCTTTACGGATCCGCGTCATTATAGCCCGCAGTTCAGCCGATGATGCCCGATAACATTTTCAAAGGATCCATTACACGATTAATCATGGCATCAACGCAGCATGTCTACTGCAGCTAGCACTGAACATACATAGGGTTAAGCAATTCTATCTCGTTTACTACAGCAGACGGGTCTTCACGTCAAAAGAAAAATATACACGGCAACCCGGCTCATATGTCTATATAACAAAAACTGTCACGATGAGTTTTGCAAAATGTGTCTATGGCCGCATAAGCACTCAATCGAGGCCTCGGAATTAAAAACTCGACGCTTCGTATCAACTCATTCGAGTGAAAGCTTGACAAAATATGTCCACTGCACTCTTTCTTTCATTCCAATGAATATACTTCAGCATCGATCTGTCGAATAAAATTCGCACAGGAAGATGGCTATACCTACGAACATATATGTATATATACGGATATATGCATAATAGTTCTCATAGCAAGATTGGATTCCATTACGGTATATACGACGAGAAAAGCTTTCACAATGCGGCAGAGATATGACAGAGCTCTCTGAGCTCTATGGCCCCTTGGAAAACTCTTTGCTGATGACAATGACCGTGCCCTCCCACGTTCTTATCGCTAAAAACCGAAGCTTTCGACTGTGATAGAAGAACTTAAGTGATGTGTGAATTAACGAATATGAAGCAAACCGGAGTAGCCCCGCATCCATCATTCGAAATTCATAACGCCTATCTTTACTCCAATAAAAGTTCTATCGCCATAGATTAAGGGGGGAAATAGAATGAATGAGATAGAAAAAATGAATATAATTGATTGAAACTTTGAGAATATTTTATACATATATTTAAGTATATACTATACAATTTTGGAAGAATTTCCTTGGAAAACACCGAAGATATTAGCGGGCCCATATTGCAGGTCACAATCAGATAGCATTTTGCGTACATTCTGGAAGCCGCAATTTTCATCTGAAATCAAACGAGGTTGGAATTTACTTTTATTATATATCTCTCGTCTATATGAACCTAAATGCTATCAGAAAAATAGAAAATTGAATTTTTTACAAGGGTCAAAACAAAAAAGCATGAGTTTTTGCCTTTTTTTACAACTTTATTGGCAAAAAAAAAATTATCTTAAATAATGATAATATTCCGATTTTAGGTTCATATAGAGCGCAATACTGTGAAGAAAGTAACTGCCAATTTTCAAAACGATTGGTTGAAAACTTTTCAAACTAGCGTGTACGCAAGTTCAAAAAAAGTCGTTTTCAGAAAAACGCGTTTGAAAAAATAGTACTAAGAAAAACAAAGTCAAGGCAGTCATAAATTTTCTTCGGTGTTTTTCAAGGAAAATCTTCAAAAATGTTATAGCATATACTTAAATATACGTATAAAATATTCTCAAAGTTTCAATAAATTATATTCATTTTTTATACTATAAAAAAATTCATGAACTTCTTTGAGAAAACGCTGTCCTAACCCTATTTCCCCCCTTAATGGCTTATAACAATAGAACGAGTCGGAAATTCATTTAAAATTTTGGGAACATATTTTTCAATAGTTTTACTAACAATTTATGAAATAACAAAAATCGATTTTTTTAACCGTCTAACCCTAGTTCACCCCTTAACACAATTTAAGCCGAAAATCAATGAAATTAATAGCAGGCGAAAAAATTGAGATCAGCAAAAAAGACGAGCAAATAACTTTATATTTGCACCTTTTTATACACTCCTTCAGCTTGATAGTTTTAATAAATCGAAAATCCCGCGAAATTAATAATCTTCACGTAACCTGATAATCGCAGCAAATAAAAGAAGTTGGTTGTATCACCCGGTGTGCCACATTTGAACAGCATTGTTTAATTCGTTCTGCAGTCATTGAGATCCCAATGAAATGCTAAATTTCAAACTGATAGTTCAAAACAATCCGAAGTTATAAAGGAGGTCCAATATTTCATTTTTGCAGCGTTATCATATGCTCATTCTACCGGACATTTTTTCTAAATATTATTTTGCAAAATTTGATATATAAAATTAAAAAAAATAAAAAAATTGATATTAAAAAGTGGAAAAAATGACGAAAGCTTGGTTCACAAGGAGGTAAAAGATCGTGATAATTAGAAACTTCAACATTGTTTCATTTAAACTCTCAACTATTCTTAAAGCTATCTCTCCAACGAAGCAACAAGACTGGTATGCTTAGACAGTTTTTCGTAGATGGAAATTAATGAAAAAAAAGCGTAATTGCCAGAAACCAGCCTCCGAATTTCTATAATTTGCAGGCCTGTTTTTAATTAAATTGTTAGGCGATTTGTCAGTTTTTTTTTACAGCACTACGAACCATAAAAAACAAAAGCATGTTTCATATAACGATTGTTTTTAGTAGAACTTGCCAAAGTGTCGTAAAAAAAACCTCTATAACGTCCGGCCTTTTATCCCACAAGAAATCTCACGTCATCTTATATGTGCTGTTATATGGGATACTTGAAGAATCATGAAAACCATATAAATGTCGATAACCATACATATTAGGTGTCTATTGACGAGTGAATCGTACACATTCAATCGTTATATAAAGCTGATCGTGCACTTGCGAATTAAGTCTCTTTTCCTGTTCCTTCGAGAACGTGAATTTATAGACACATCGTTACATCCAGTTTTATTATATATAACAAAAATGTTATATATGACAAAGAAGGGTTTTATAAAAATATATAATCGCATAAACTGCGAGGACTCTCGGTAATGGACTGAAGTATTCCTGGAGCAACCGAGACCTTCCTCTTTTGCTGAGATCGTAGACACGCAACCCCATTAACACTGCACTCCGCGGATCATCGTGGTAGAAAAACTAGTCGCCTAGTCCCCGAGTGAATATGCTATGAAAGCACGGGCTTTTGTCACGACTACTCGTCTTTGTCTACGCAATAAAAAATCTCATTTAACGCCTCTCTGTGTCGTTAAACGTGTATGCGACCGGAAAATAGATTCACTCTCGAGGTAACTTTATGCTGGTGTAAACGCGCATGGTATACATTTATTCTAGCAATGTACGTCGCCAACGACATGTAATATAACTTTCCTCAAGTATTTTGTATATATTAATTTAACGCACAATATGCAATAATAGGCATTTGGACTGTTCGTAGGAGATTTTTTAACCCACTAGTTGCAGTCTCTAGGGTTTCGTTCGATAAACGGAAGCTTTATTTATGGTGAGATTCGATTGTCCGGCCGTCCGTCTGCCCTTGTAGCACAGGCCTCCACTCCTAAACGGTTTAACCAAACGATTTTCAATTTGGCATAGAACTAGAGTCCCAATGATGGGACTCTAGTTCCATGGTGGAGATGTTCCAAAGATGGTCCTTCGAGCCATTTTAAATAAATATTTGTTGAGAATTTGGAGGGGCTAAAATCTGAGATCTCAACAATTTTTTTTTTATTCCAACGAATGAGTTATCGTTCGAAAGGACTTGGAATTAATATGATGCGGGTGATTAAGGGGGGAAATAGGGTTAGACGGTTCAAAAAATCGATTTTTTTTTATTTCATAAATTGTTAGTAAAACTATTGAAAAATATGTTCCCAAAATAAAAAATGAAAATTCCGACTCGTTTTATTGTTATAAGCCATTAAAGTGAGTAGCTCTCCTTCAGGCCCCGAGCGCGCCACGTGTTTCAAAAGCGTTTTTCTGAAAACGACTTTTTTTTAACTTGCGTACACGCTAGTTTGAAAAGTTTTCAACTAATCGTTTTGAAAATTGGCAGTTACTTACTTCATAGTATTGCGCTCGATATGAACCTAAAATCGGAATATTATCATCATTTAAAATAACTTTTTTTTGCAAACAAAGTTGTAAAAAATGGCAAAAAATCATACTTTTTTGTTTTCACCCCTGTAAAAAATTCAATTTTCTATTTTTTTCATAGCATTTAGGTTCATATAGAAGAGAGACATATAATAAAAGTAAATTCCAACTTTGTTTGATTTCAGATGAAAATTGCGGCTTCCAGAATGTACGCGAAATGCTGAGTCTGATTGTGACCTGCAATATTGGGTCGCTAATATTTTCGGTGTTTTTCAAGGAAATACTTCGAAAATTTTATAGTATATATTCAAATATATGTATAAAATATTCTCAAAGTTTCAATAAATTATATTCATTTTTTATACTATAAAAAAACTCATGAAAATCATTGAGAAAACGCTGTCCTAACCCTATTTCCACCCTTAAGAGGGTCAATTCAGGCTAATTTTGTATGTCGAATATGGTCTTTTGTACAGTCTGCTTATAAATATGATAATTTTTCATTTGGGACAACGAATCGAATATTTTACAGGTCGTCCTAAACCCACAGAAACCGAACATGTTTCCACCTACGCTAGAGTTTGACTTTCGCATTCTCCGCGCCATTCGAAACAAATGACTGGCTGAAATGCGATCTGTGACATGTCATTTTCTTCGTCACCTATCATATTCCATTCCGGGTGAACGAGACATATGTTTTTTATATCCCCAAATCGAGACTATTGAGTAGTTTTGGAAACTGTTAATGCGTATATGTTAGTTGAAATGATGTACCTCCGAGAAGCTTGACTTTAGTAAAATATGTCGCGTTCATTCGATTCATTAAAAAATATATATAATTGTTTATAACAAATATAATATATAAAATTGCCATTATCAGCCCGGGCAAGACGGCACAGCCATAAATACTCGAACGACAGAGTGTGGGCGCGTGTATTTGCTATACTGCTACAATATTAACAGAGACCGTTGCGGGGGTGGTGACAATCGGACTCTCGATACTTTGGGAGGTTGAATGACCACTGACATTCTACCACTGCGAGGAAAAAGAATGATAATATATATCTATATATAGCAACGCGTTTCGTTCTCACAGTGATCACTGCCAATAACATTATATATCCATATATATATTCGGGATCTAGGAAAAAATGGCCGTGGAAAAAATGGCCGCTGAAAAAATGGCCGGGAAAAAAAGGCCGAGGGAAAAAATGGCCGCGGAAAAAATGGCCGATGGAAAAAATGGCCGATGGAATAAAAAATGTCAATGTTAAAATAACTGGGTAAAATAAGCCAAACCAAACCAAACTAAACACACAGCCCACAAACACGTACACACAGCCCAACAAACACACGCAAATACGGCCACACACACACGCACACGCGCGCGCGCGCGCACGCACAGCCCAACAAACACACACAAACCCGGCCAAACCAAACCAACACACGCAAACACAGCCCAACAAACACCCACAAACACGGCCACACCCACACACACACACACACACACACACACACACACGCGCGCACGCACGCACGCACGCACGCACGCACGCACGCACGCACGCACGCACGCACGCACGCACACGCACGCACACGCACGCGCGCACGAACTCACACAAACAAACAAACACGGCCACACACGCGCACACACACAGACACACACCAGTTATTTTAACATTGACGTTTTTTATTCCATCGGCCATTTTTTTCTCCGGCCATTTTTTCCGCGGTCATTTTTTCCCTCGGCCTTTTTTTTCCGGCCATTTTTTCCGCGGCCATTTTTTCCACTGCCATTTTTTCCTAGATCCATATATTCGACCTAATACCAGATGCCTCGGTAGTAACTTCCGGTTTGCGAAGAGAAACGCGAAATAACTATAACAGCTTTCGCTACACATACACCGGGTGCGGACGATGTGGTAAATGCGCGTTACCCTCGTTGTTATACATTATTATCGCGAGGGTGCAAAATATTATTCGCTCGGCCAGCGGAATTCTCCGTGCCTCTGTGTACTGTCAATAAAGAGTGAGGTCACACAGTGACTTTAACAGTTCACCGGTTAATGGAGGAAGGTTTGTTTATGGTGTCGGACATTGCTGATGAACTTGTTCAAAGTTTTTAATTATTCCAACAGAGATGTTATTTACATATTCATCGCGCTTGTCGTTTGTTACAGAGTAATTTGTTAACGCCAAAAATGTAAGTTGGAATGGGCGTTGACACGTAATTGTTAAATTTTCTATTTCAAAATACGTTGGTTTATATATTTTCCGATAAAAATATGATGGTTCGTCGATTGTTCCATATAGTTTGTAATTTTATATAAATTCGGTAGAATTACTGTTGTAGGTGCGGAATATTTTATTTTTTCGCATTAAAACGAATTTATTATGCATGGCTGTATATTAATATTATATTGCGGCAAAGCTTCGTATTACCGCAATCAACAATAAATTACGCCATTTGAATAATTTTTAATTCACATTAGCAATTAATTTCGTTTCTCATTTTTATTGTTGTATTTGATAAACCAAATGGATGTTCAACAGTGCCTGACGGAATATGTATCACGATAAAGTATGCACGACCGAATTAACGAAAACTGGAAAAGCGCGACTATATAAATACTAGTCACATTGTAATGGCAATGTCGGCACGGCGTTGCCTGTGGCCAGTTTCGGCCATTACTTGACCTATATACAATACGTATTCGTGAATACGAGAGGTTTTTTATTTTTATTTCTAGAAAATACCAGGGGTGTTAGTTGAAATTTGCCGGTTTTTTCGATAAAGAAAACACTTAATTTTCAGAGGAATCTCAAAAATTTTTTATTCAAAGTATTGACCATTGGTTTCTACACATTTCGCCCATCTCTCAGACAAATTATGGATACCATCCCAAAAAAACTTTTTCTCTTTCGAGGTAAACCATTCGACGAGCCGTTTTTCGACTTCTTCAAAATTAGCGAAGCACTGCTCTGCAAGGGAGTGTCCCATCGATGCGAAAAGGTGATAGTCGGACGGGGCGAGGTCTGGAGAGTACGGCGGGTGTGATAATATTTCCCAATTAAGTGTTTTTAATGTGTCTTTCACCAGTTTAGCGGTATGAGACGGCGCGTTGTCATGTTGCAAGATAACTTTGCCATGTCTTCGGGCCCATTCCGGCCGTTTTTCGATCAACGCATAATTAAAATTGATCATTTGTTGTCGGTAGCGATCCTTGTTCACCGTTTCACCAGATTTTAACAACTCGTAGTACACCACACCACACTGGTCCCACCAAACACAGAGCATTGTCTTACGGCCAAAGCGATTTGGCCTTGCAGTCGATGGGCCGGCTTCACCAGGTGAAAGCCATGATTTTTTTCGCTTCGGGTTCTCAAAATAAATCCACTTTTCGTCCCCCGTGATAATTCGATGCAGAGAAGATTTCCTTTCGAATCGTTGAAGCAGCATTTCACAAACGGTTTTTCGATTTTCCATTTGTCTATCGTTCAGCTGGTGTGGCACCCATTTTCCATACTTTTGGATCTTTCCCATGGCTTTTAAACGTTGGCAAATCGCTCCTCGAGTGACATTTAGTGTTTCTGCCAATTTTTGTTGCGATTGGGTTGGATCAACATCCAATAACGCCTGCAATTCCTCGTCTTCGAACTTTTTCGCTGCATCAGGATGTTCATTGTCTGTCAAATCGAAATCCCCACTTTTAAATTGACGAAACCATGTCTCACATGTTCTAATCACTGGAGCATGTTCACCATAAGTTTCTACCAGCAACCGGTGAGCTTCAACTGCTTTTTTCTTTTGATGAAATAGGAAAAGCAACGAATGCCGCAAATGCGATTTACTTGGAACGAAACTCGACATATTCACTGAGGTAAACAAATATGACGCTATTATTTTGGCGGAATGTGACTTGCGTATTTTTGTAGGTTAATGTCAATAGAAAAAAATGACATACATGCCAAATCATAGAAATGTATACATATTGCTAGCGACATCTACTGGTAAAACCGGCAAACTTCAACTAACACCCCTGGTATTGTAGTATGTGTCACGTGCCAAGAATTGTTAACAAGTGACAAGAGTCAGAAGATCATAGCTTACAAGAATAACGTACTGATATAATAAGTATTGAATCTATTACGTTAATTTTAGTGGCAATTTGCATACGGTCGAGTTTACTGGGTCGAGAAATTATTTAACTCGATAGTGGACGGCAGGTATCAGCATAATTAACGGCCTTAAATAGTATCATTAATTTATTCAGTATAATGAGGAGTTACTGTAATCGTAACTGACGGATTGTCCAAAAAATTCATGTTTCAGCAATGCGCTGCCAGTTTAAACCGCTATATTCGAAATCCCGAGAATCGGATATACGTATATATGTGTATAACATATAACTCGTATACGAGGTCTGTTCAAAAAGTATCGCGAATTTTGAATTTCCGCGGGCTACGTATATTCGATTTTCGATTTTATTGTGGCGTCAGGTTGGCGCTCATGTCCCTCACTTATGCTGAAAAAATCGGCCATTTTGAATGTTTAGTTAATTGTTGACAGCTGTTTTGGTTAGACGTGTTTTGGCTTGTCTTCGATGTTTGCCTATTCCAAAAAAGCAGCTTCCATTGCGATGATTGAGCTTTGGTTTCCACGTCATAACTATAAACTCATGATTCGTCACCAGTTATGACCCTCTGGAGCAAATTTGGGTCGTCGCGGACCGAGTCCAACAGCTCCTTAGCAATCTTAACGCGACACTGTTTTTGTTCGAAATTGAGCTATTTTGACACGAATTTCGCGGCGACTTGTCTCATGCCCAAATCTTTGGTAAAAATCGAATAGCACGAGCCAATCGATATGTTTAGTTCCTGATCAACTTTTCTAACGGTGATTCGACGATTGGCCAATATTATTTTCTTCACTTCATCAATGTTTTCGTCTGTTGTTGATGTACTCGGGCGTCCGGAACGCATTTCGTTGTTCGCATCTTGTTGGCCCTCTGAGAACATTTTGTACCACCGATAAACGTTGCTTTGGTCCAAGGTAGCTTCACCATATACCACAGTCAACATTCGGAATGCGTGCGCGCACTTAATTTTGTTTTTCACTCAAAATTTGATACAGATTCTTTGATTAATTTTTTGGAATAGGCAAAAATCGAAGACAAGCCAAAACACGTCTAACCAAAACAGCTGTCAACAATTAACTAAACATTCAAAATGGCCGATTTTTTCAGCATAAGTGAGGGACATGAGTACCAATCTAACGCCACAAAAAAATCGAAAATCGAATATACGTAGCCCGCGGAAATTCAAAATTCGCGATTCTTTTTGAACAGACCTCGTATATGGTATATTTCATGCGGACTCGATCAATGTCTAGTCCGGATTGTCATTTGTTACAGTGTTGTTACTACTGTAACATAGACACGTAGCTTATTCTGACAACGAGATTTTTTTTATATTAATGAACGGCTTTGATCGAGAAAATTGGAAAAACATTCAAAATGGTTCCGTCAGTTATGGCAAATTTTAATCGAATTCAAGCATTTTAAGCCAAGTTCGCGAACGGGTCGACTTTTTTTTCATTTTTATTTAAGTTTGAAAAGCTAAACAAGCAATGAAAAAATACTTTCAGCATTTTGAGTGCCTTTCATTGCCCAAAAAATACCATGGAAATAGTGGATGAGTCATCGCTCCAACCGACCCGGATTATCTCGTGTGTATACACATACATGTAATTATGCTATGCTGGGGGTTATCAGCTTGTTAATTGGTATTTTTAATTTCTCGCTTCATCATACACATCACTGACTTATCAGAATTCCTTAATTACTCGCTGCTATCGTACTTCATTAATATTTGAATATAAATATGAGCCGATAAGGGGACAAAATGCCGGTGATACCGCGAGATTCCATTCGATGCACGATATAAACGAATTTGCGCGGATTTTATTTTCCATTAAAAAATTACATTTCGCTTCTTGTGTCTGTTGAATCTAAGCGATTTTGTAAACATGAAAAAAATAAAATAAATATCAGAGTAGGAAAGAGTGCAGCAACGATTCTGAAATTTTGTTATTTACTTACCGTCAAGGCGCTCTCGTGTCACTAGATATATGTATAGTAATGGATGACCGACGGGAAGTGACGCGGAGATATTGGAGGATACCGGAGTAGTATCGTCATTTCATGTCACAAGGGTGTACACCTAATCCACGACCTTAAGACAAAGGCTTCTCTTGCATGTCGCTCTCGAGCAGCCCTTAAAGGTCTTCGAGTCAAGGGGGTTCTCGCCATACTAATCCCCCTCGAGGCGGACTAATGATATATCTTGTTTCGGTGTATTTGTACAATTTTCCCCTCGACTGCCGAAGGTATAGCTCTTTCTCCATTATCGTCTTCAAAACACGCAAAATTGAGTGTTTAATTTTACACAAGATTGCGACTGAAGTGAAGCAACAAGAAAAAATAATTTATTCGTTTTGAAATAATGTTTATTTAAATAGTAGAACATTTAGTTGATTTAAATAAATCACAAATTACTCGATTGTAGGCTAACAACTATTTTTTTTTGCAATTTAAAAGAAATTGTTTAGACTAAAATGAAGGAAAAGAACAAACTAACATTTCCTCGTTTAAGCGTCAACCAATTTATTCAATTTTTTTGAATATAAATAAACAAATCAATGAATTATTGTTTTTCAAAGCCGGGGGTGGCGGGGGGGCAAATTAATTATTCAACGTTTCCATAGCCTATTTTCACGTACCTTAATCGTGTACAAAACTTGCATTCTAAGCATCCACTTTGATATCAGTGATGGGATCTTAACCTGAGGGTTGTACAAGAGGCCTCGATCTGTACAAACGTTGACGCCGCACGCCTTGCTTTATTAAGACCCTTACGACGCATACCTTAAGAACCAACGAAGAAGATGCCAGGATAATGGCGTATACGCTACATAGAACGAGAGAGAGAGAGCGCGTCACCACCTTCGATTGGCACGGCTTGACGTACCCTCCAAGACGCTTATACAGAGCACACAACAGCGCGCGTGCTTCTCTTTATCGCAATATAGGTATCTCCCTCCGAGAGTTCACAAGACACAAGGAAAGGGAGAGAGAGAGAGAGAGAGAGAGAGAGAGAAAGTGGAGACGAGAGTATCACAAACGCGAAGTAGGTTTCACTCCCTCGCGGAGCTTCACTCGCTTGATATTCTGCGCGCCCCTAACCATTTCCCGAGAGCTGTACTTATCGAATATACCCCACCCACACACACAAAAACACACGCACACACAGGCATACACATATATTTATATATATAGTAAATTTGCTATGAGGTTGAAGTGTAAGTAGTGAAGGGTATATTAGATTTACATGTAGATGGTGCTAAAGCAACCGAGAGGGCGATCACTTCTTCCCCCCACAACGAAGACAAGACGAGAGTACACGCGAGACAAATTCCTACTTTGCGACGAGACTTCTCCTTTCCTTTTTTGTCAGCGTTCTCTAAAGAGGGTTAAAAAGCTTTTCAAACCCGCCCTCCCCAGCCTCTTGAGCGCACACGACCTGTCATCTATTCGTGTTTCTCGATGCCTCTACCTGTACTATAATTAATTTACCCCTTACCGCGAACTCGATATATGTAGTTGGTGCGTCTCGCACGACTTGGCTCTACTATGAATAAATGTTGAAAGAGGAACACCTCCGGTAAAACAAGTATGTTTATGTGTGTGAGTGTGTGTGTATGTGTGTGGGTAGCATACATATAGGTATGGTACAAGTTTTTGGTGTAGTGTAGTAGGACTAACGCTCGGGGCACAAATTGAAAATCAGAACTCGAACCGCGACTAAGATGGAATAAATTACGAGAGACGAGGAGTACAAAGACGAAGATGATGACGGTACCACAGCGTTGAATATATATATATCGTTCCTTGCATATATAGTGTATATGTATATCGTTCCCTGTTGTCTTATCCTGATCTCTCGAAAAGGAGAAAGACGCGAGAGGACACACTTTGCTTGAACTCTCGCGATATGTATATACCAGTCATGGAATGCTCACATGCTCAGTGTTACAACCAAAAGGATACGTCGAGAGTTGAGCCTGTGATTGCGTTTTCGTGTCGAAGAGATGGTTTTCCCAAGGATAATAGGATAACAAGCTCGATATAATGGTCTCGAACCATCACCATTTTAATTGACATGGAATATATGTCGCTATCTAAAATACACTATAACCATCTTCATTAATTGCTTAAAAATATCCCAAGATTAAGATTATGCAGAATTATGTTTTGCTATTTTCCAGATACGCTGAGAAGATCCAAGCAAACCGGACTTGCAGAGATAATCTAGAATAACTAGGAGTCATCGTCGTTCAAATTTTTGCGACAAAATGTTATCCGGGATAGTAACTAACGCTAATGATTGTGGATACGTCAAGACATTCGTAAATGTAATTTACATTGAAATGTCGCTTCAAAATTGCGTAAACCTGCAGTTATAAAATTCTTATTCGTGAATTTGATTGACTATATGTATACCATTTGATAAATAGGAAAATATGGGACAGATTCCTAATTTTTCCTGATTGGACGAATTTTCATCAATTTCCATGTTCACCAGTTTACCCTACATTCAACCATTTTTATTGTTAACGAACGACATACACTGCACTTATACTAATAGCGAGTGTGTCCAGCTGCGCATTTTCTGCAATATTTAAGGGGGAATTAGGGTTAGGACAGGGTTTTCTCAGTGATTTTCGTGAATTTTTTTATAGTATAAAAAATTATTATAATTTATTGGAACTTTGAGAATATTTGATACATCCGAGGGGCGACCCAAAAAAAAACGGGAATTTCGTCATAATTTCTTTATTTTTGAATATTTTTACACCAAATTTTGATAACTTTCAAAGTATTCTCCTTTGACCACAACGCACCTCTGCAAACGATCCTTCCAATGTTCAAAACATTTTTTAAATTCACTTATCGGGATGTTCTTTAGGCCTTCCAGCGATTTTTGTTTTACCTCCTTCACAGTGGCAAAACGCTTGATTGCTGCTTTGTTTCGGGGTCGTATCCATAGCACCACGACTCATCACCAGTAATCACCTTGGGAAAAAGTTCAGGGTCCTCTTCGAGTTGATTTTGAAGTTCAAAACATGCCTGAAGTCGACGCTCCCTTTGCTCGTCTGTGAGAAGGCGAGGGACAAATTTGGCTGCAACTCTGCTCATGTGCAAATCTTTGGATAAAATCCTCTGAATTGAACTCCATGATATCCCAGACATCTCACAGAGTTTATCAATGGTTCGGCGACGGTCTTCATGAATGAGTGCATTGATTTTGTCTTCGTTTTCGTCACTTCTAGACGTTGAGGGGCGTCCTGAACGGGGTTGGTCTTCAATCGACATTTCTCCATTTTTAAAACGTGAAAACCACTCGTAGACTCTGGTTTTACTTAGGGCAGCATCTCTATAAGCAGTCTTAAGCATTACAGTAGTTTCCGCGGCCGATTTCCCCAACAGGAAACAAAATGTCACAGCCGCGCGTTGCTCTCGACAATCGGCTATCACGTTTTCGCCGAAATGGAAAAAGTTGTTTCACTACAAAAATTCCCACGGGCTAACCGATACACTCACGGCGACAAAACTTCGCACACTAACTCAGGAGACGTGTCCTCAACGGACACCTGGTCGAGCAATGGGTTCCCCCACTCTCCCGCCCCGCCGCAGCGCAATTCCCGTTTTTTTTGGGTCCCCCCTCGTAACTAGGAACCATCGTCGTTCAAATTTTTGGGACAAAATGTTATCCGGGTCAGTAACTAACGCTAATGATTGTGGATAGGTCAAGACATTCGTAAATTTAATTTCGTCGCTTCGGTCGCTTCAAATTTACGTAAACCTGCAGTTATACAATTTTTATTCGTGAATTTGATTGCCTATATGTATACCATTTGATAAATAGGAAAATATGGGACGGATTTTTTTTTTTCCTAATTGGACGAATGTTCATCAATTTCCATGTTCACCAGTTTACCCTACATTCAACCATTTTTATTGTTAACGAACGACATACACTGCACTTATGTAAATAGCGAGTATATCCAGCTGCGCATTTTCTGCAATATTTAAGGGCGGGGGGGGGGGGGGGGGGATAGGGTTAGGACAGCGTTTTCTCAATGATTTTCATGAATTTTTTTATAGTATAAAAAATGAATATAATTTATTGAAACTTTGAGAATATTTTATACATATATTTAAGTATATACTATAAAATTGGTATATACTATATACTATATACTATATACTATAAAATTTAAGTATATACTATAAAATAAAAAAGACTCAGCATTTTGCGTACATTCTGGAAGCCGCAATTATCATCTGAAATCAAACTAGATTGGACTTTACTTTTATTATATGTCTCTCTTCTATATGAACCTAAATGCTATCAAAAAAATAGAAAATTGAATTTTTTACAGGGGTCAAAACAAAAAAGCATGATTTTTTGCCATTTTTTACAACTTCATTTGGAAAAAAAAATTATTTTAAATAATGATAATATTCCGATTTTAAGTTCATATAGAGCGCGATACTATGAAGTAAGTAACTGCCAATTTTCAAAACGTTTGGTTGAAAACTTTTCAAACTAGCGTTTACGCAAGTTAAAAAAAAGTCGTTCTCAGAAAAACTCGTTTGAAACACGTGGCGCGCTCGGGGGCCTGAAGGAGAGCTACTCACTCTAATGACTTATAACAATAGAATGAGTCGGAATTTTCATTTAAAATTTTGGGAACATATTTTTCAATAGTTTTACTAACAATTTATGAAATAAAAAGAAAATCGATTTTTCGAACCATCTAACCCTATTTTCGCCCTTAAGGACTTTTGAAATGGCAGCACACGGTGCGCTCCGCGGTCTCGTTGTCGAACGGTTATAATGGCAACGGGATAAGTAGAACGAGAATGTATGGAGTGAACATCGTGCGCGAGAAATTCCATATTGCCGTGGCTGGGCGCACACCGCATTGTTTAGCGATCATGAAGAAGCGATTACCTACCTAGCAAGAACGACGTTATGATCGTCGGTTTTCTCACACCAGCACTTATATTATTTTCCCCAACGGCACGCTATCCTACACCCACCCCGGTCTATCCGAGCTCTTATCTCGAATAATTTTCACCTCTTTTCCTCCGTTCCGAAGCGCATTCGCTAGCGTTAAAGAGAGAACAAAATATTATTTCGCTACATGTAGTCTCATTATTTCGTGGTCTTTTCAAATTTCCGTACGCGAAAATTTGCGAAAGTATATGACGATACTGCAACGAGTGTCTGTTTCTCTTTTATTTTCGCATAAAAACAAAAACTGTATACCGGATAAACGCTTTTTGATTACGGTAAATGCTCACTCTTCGCTACATGTACTTTGGAAATGATAATAGCTCGAAAGCACACATCCGGGAAAATCTTGCAGAGTGTGTCAAGATGACGCTGGAATTTAAAAACTTCATTCTTCACTTTATCACGTGGATAGTTTCATAAACATCTCTGAATCCAGGTGAAATTTTAGTCAGCACAAGCTCACTTAATAATGTGAACATTTTCTTAATGCGACGCAAGTCTACGGTGTATCACATTGAGGGAAACATCCTTGCGTAGAAAATCTCATTGAAGGCAGTTCAGTGGACGAAAAAAGAAACCCAATTGATTCCAATAAAAACCAACTCGTTTTAAATGGGATTAATGGTCCTTTCAATTAGCTTTGATCGGTTGCTGTGCGGGGAGATCCGTACCGTCCCGTGAGGTTTAACGTGAGAATAAAAAAAACTACAAAACAATGGGAACAATTTGCCGGAAAATTTCATAAATGTATAATTGGATAGGATTTTTCAATATACTCCCTCTCTTTGTCTCTCTGCCTCTCCCTCTCTCGCGAAAGAGTAAACCAGTCGAAACGCGCATACACGTATGTATTGAGGTGAAAGCTCTTTGGTCCGTGATAAGAAATTCCGCAGGCAATAAGAATTTCGTCTCTACAAGCGCTTTAAAGACAAGAAAAAAGGAAGACAGATATAGACTGGTGACGCGAGGAGATAAGGTCAGATACGATCTGGCGCCACAGTACCAGTTAATAACCCGCTGTTTATGCAGGAAAAATCGTGGTAAGAAAAAGCAGAAAGAAGGTTGAGACCGGAGAAAGGTGATGGTGGCGATGACGAAGGGGGAGGGGAGGAGGAGGAGAGAACTACGATGAGCTGTTGGAAAAGCAGTGAGAGAGAAATAGGTGAGAGGAACGAAAACCGAGGCGGGAGAGGGAAAAAACCAGAACGAAGCGAGACTGTAGAGATAAGGCTAGGAAAGCCGCGCGAGATCAGAGGGGAGGGATGATGGCGTTAGTTTCACTACCACACTATATACCAAGTCTCGTACTTTACACGCCAGCACCAATCTCCGCCACCCTCTTACGTTTCCCCACTCTCATCTTTCACTTCTACTCTCTCGCTCGCTCTTCAAGTCGCTCTATTAAAAAGTTGAAGATAGCTCGCATAGCGAGTGAAGGCGATGGTGGTAGTGCTAGTTATACGACGATGGTGGGAAAGGTGGATGCTCGAGTCTGTCGCTTTTGCCCACACTGGTGACGAGCTTTCTCTGTGTGTATACATACATATATGTGGGAAGTGGGTTGATGGGGGATGAAAGAGGGTAGCACACGGCGGCGAAGAAGATGCCAGAGGGTTGCACACCGGTGCTTAACAAGTAACCCCCTTCACCTTCCGCTTCTTCTGCTACCCTCCTAGCTCTACCGCCCCTTTATGTTTCCCCTACCACCTATATATTTACTACATCATAAAATCTTTAAAATCCTTCGCAAGCAGACATTCAAGACCCCCAGGTGCGGATAGAGTTATACAGCTATTAAGTAGGTGTAGATATATAGATATATATATGCATAGCTCGCACACCCTAGTAATTCACAAAACCTCAACCGCTCACTTTCTCTGTTTCCTTCCTAACCGTGCCCCTCTTGTTATTCCTTAACGCTTTTTATTCTCACTTTCTCATGTATTCTTTGGCTTTTTTTTTCACTCCTGAACTTTTCAAAGTCTGCGCCGCGAGTATGCGGTTTTTCGCCTCTCGAATCGCCGAGACTCTAACTACTTTCATCGACGAATGAGAAAAACAAAAAGCAAACCTCTCAAAATGCGCAAGCTCGCAGAGCCACCGATTCACGGCTAGTAATTACCGATAAGTTTTAACTCTGACCGCGTTACACATAGAAAGGGGGATGTTGTTAGCGTTCATTGTACTGGAAAGTACAACGAACTCGAGTCATCCCGATTGCCAACCAGTGTGTGTGTGTGTGTGTGTGCAAACTGCAGAATATATTTGCAGTGCCAATGAGAGATATAGAGTGTACCCAGGGATTGTACGATGTGTGCGAAAGTTGGGTGAAAGCCGAATCGTCGGTGAACAAGAGAGCATACGAGAGCGAGATGTCGAGACATAGAAAAAGAGAGATGCGATCTGTAAACGGCTTTTCCCTACAAATCGTGGTTTCTGTTTAACCAACATTGCTACATCTTCGCTCGGGACTTCGATTTACGAGCTCTCGGAGTGGCGGGCGTGCTTCAGAAGCAAAAGAACTCGGACGTACGATCTAGCTCGAGTTTTACATGTACAATAGATAACGCTCGCGCTGGTACGAGAACCCTTTACTCCTGTCTAGCCTTTGGGAAGAGTCCGGGTCATAGAGCAGAATACTGCTGAATTCGTCGGGTATACTATTGAACAACGAAAGTCAGAAAAAATACCCCACGTTGCAGCGTTCCTCCAACGACCAATACAAAGCAACTCTATACACTTTTCTCTTTCACGCACACAGGCGGGCGCGCCCTTACGCGTACGTTATACGAGGTCTGTTCAAAAAGTGACGCGAATTTTGAATTTCTGCGGGCTACGTATATTCGATTTTCGATTTTTTTGTGGCGTTAGGTTGGTACTCATGTCCCTCACTTATGCTGAATAAATTGGCCATTTTTAATGTTCAGTTAATTGTTGTCAGCCGTTTTGGTTAGATGTGTTTTGGCTTGTCTTCGATTTTTGCCTATTCCAAAAAATGGATCAAAGAATCTGTATGAAATTTTGTGTGAAAAACAAAATTAAGTGCGCGGACGCATTCCGAATGTTGACTGTGGCATATGATGAAGCTACCTTGGACCAAAACAACGTTTATCGGTGGTACAAAATGTTCTCAGAGGGCCGAGAAGATGCAAACAATGAAATGCGTTCCGGACGCCCGAGCCCATCAACAACAGACGAAAACATTGATGAAGTGAAGAAAATAATATTGGCCAATCGTCGAATCACCGTTAGAGAAGTTGCTGAGGAACTAAACATATCGATTGGCTCGTGCTATTCGATTTTTACCAATGATTTGGGCATGAGACGGGTCGCCGCGAAATTCGTGCCAAAATTGCTCAATTTCGAATAAAAACAGTGTCGCGTTAACATTGCTGAGGAGCTGTTGGACTCGGTCCGCGACGACCCAAATTTGCTCCAGAGGATCATAACTGGTGACGAATCATGGGTTTACGGTTATGACGTGGAATCCAAAGCTCATTCATCACAATGGAAGCTGCTTTTTTGGAATAGGCAAAAATCGAAGACAAGCCAAAACACGTCTAACCAAAACAGCTGTCAACAATTAACTAAACATTCAAAATGGCCGATTTTTTCAGCATAAGTGAGGGGCATTAGTATCAACCTAACGCCACAAAAAAATCGAAAATCGAATATACGTAGCCCGCGGAAATTCAAAATTCGCGATACTCTTTGAACAGACTTCGTATTATGACGGTAGGTAACTTCTTCGTCCTCTGTTCATGATATTTCATTGATTATCGATAACTGTTGCGGAGCAGCCCGGAGAGATGGGGCGACAGAAAGATGCACTTGTAGAACGGGTTGTAGGTGGTTGTTAAATGATTTTCAAATGCCGTGGGGTGTATACATATAAGTGTCGCGGGTCATCACTTTTTCATCCTATCTTGCCGGTCCATCACGCCATTCCGGACCTCATACCGTATGTACGTACAATATTCTCGCTGCCAATAAAATCGTACAGCAAGGCTTTGGACATGTCGAATAAAAATATGTTTAAATGCTCGAAAGTGTGTGACACGATGGTGGCAATATAAAACCCCATGGTTAGCAGAAACGTCGTCGACGCATCGTATAAACCGTGTCTGTCTGCGTATATTTATCTCTCTCTCTCTCTGTCTTGCTCTTTTCCACTCGTATCTACATTATGAGGGATGCGTTTTCTCGGAGTAGGTGATATAACGTTTCGGATCGCGATCGATATATATCAAATATGATTTACGTTCTAATAAAAATAGCTACGAGGGATAAAATACGTAATGTGTTCGGTACACAAGTTTTATAGGCTACTTATCTTTTTCATCAAACGCCCCAACTCACCACCTCTATCTTTATCAAACATCTTTGACATGTGCTTATATATACGATCGATGCCATATCGGCACAAAATATGCCCCTCTTTACGTGGAAAAATACGTTCTATATTATTTTTATTATCCCGATGATGATTTTTTTTCTCCGTTTGTCACAGAGGTATAAACTCGATGTCCGACGTTTGTTAATTATCAAAAAATGAAACCTCATTCGTACATTCATATAGACTTATATCGTGCGCTACGCTTTTGCAGATAAGGGAAAGTTGTGTCATATACCCGCCCACCCTCGAATACAATAGATCTGGTTTGAAAGTAATCCGTCCTGTCTGTCCTCAGCAAGACTTTGCCGAACTCGTACCACAAAACCGGCGAGATCGTCTCGCGAGTTTCATCCGCGGGACACCCTAACCAGCCTTTTGCAAATCCCGAACGAAAGTTGAGTTCTGTATGTATAAAATATATATACGCTTCATCTCTTTTCTTTCTGCGATCTGCCTCTACGAATATTGCCCTCCGCGATCTTTTCATCATAGACCCTTTATTCCCGCTCCAGCTTCTTTCGGCTCTTCAACGGAAAGACCATCTCTATGACACTGCCCTGAGGCTAATCGACCGAATGATTTTTCAGGAGGCTTGTTCGTAAAAACTTTTGCGTATAACCGATCCGCCGTATCCTGACTTGCGTTCATGCGCAAATGGACGCTTTTTACAGGAGATGACGGCTTTCACGGGACGAAGACTTACACACGTTCGGCCATGTCTGTGGAGCGCAAACCAGACATTCATATGTACAGTGGGTCAAAAAAGTATTCATACACCTCGTTTTTTTGCCATAACTTTACAGACATAAGCGATACGCAAAGAAAGCCAATTTTATTTAATAGTACATTAGGAGCAGAGATAAACTGCGAATGGAGAATTTTTCCCCAGGAATAATAAAAGAATTATGCTAAAAAAACGAAAATTTTCGGGCAAAAAAAGTATTCATACACTTACGATTATAGTGAAAACCTATATCATCATAGTTGTTAATTATAACTAATATTTGGTGTGCATCCCTTTTGCTTCAATTATCGCCTCGAGTCTCTTAGGCATGGATTCTACTAGCTTTTGCGTTGTTTCTCTTGCTATTTTCGTCCATTCTTCTAAAAGCACTCTATGGAGATCGGATTTGTTTGTTAATTTTCTTTTTCTAATATCTACATCCACCAAGTGCCATTAATTTTCAATAGGATTGATGTCCGGAGATTGTGGTGGTGTAATCAATTGTTTGCGGACATTATAGAGTAGCCATTCCCTCGTTCTCATGGCAGTATGTTTCGGGTCGTTATCTTGTTGGAAGTAGAAATTTCCATCGAGGCCCATTTTATCTACACTTGCTTTCAAATTGCTGCGCAACACGTCGATATACTTCTGGGCATTCATTGTACCATCTATAAAAGCCAGATTACCAACGCCATAATATCCCATACAGCCCCAAAGCATGACGCTTCCTCCGTCGTGCTTTACAGCCGGTATTAATTTTTTCTGCTGGAGCTCGGTATTTGGTTTCCGCCAGACGAATTTTTTTCCATCGGACCCGAAGATGTTAAACGTCGATTCATCCGAGAATACGACACGTTTCCAAAATTCTATAGATTTTTTACGTAGGTTTTTGGGAAACCTAAACGTTTTTCTCGATTTATATTATTAATTAATGTTTTTTTGCGGGTAGTTCCGCCGTATATTTGGGCAGAATGCAAAACGTTTCGAATAGTCCGGGGACACAGGCTCTTCCCCGATGTTGACGCGACATCATTCGCTAAACTGCGAGCACTTGTGAACGGTTTTTTTGTAGCCTCTGTAACTATACTCCGACGATCTCGTACCGTTAGTATTCTCGGTCGACCGGTTTGTGGATTATTTTCTGTGCTGTTTGTTCTTTCGTTTTTTTTTTATTATATATTGCACTCTTGCGAAACTTAGATTAAGTTCTTTACTAATTTTTCGATAACTTTCACCGCGTTTCCGAAGAAAAATCACTCTATCTCGCATGGATATTGATATTTCGCTTTTCATTGCCATCATGTCTGTTCAGAGCTTGAAGATCTACTATCGCATGGAATAGGTCAAAACCATTGTGTAAACGAAGACTTGTTTACATTGTACGCAGAGGTCAGACCGTCCGTAAGTGAATATCGAGGTTTAGCAGCTGAATCGTAAGTGTACGAATACTTTTTTGGCCCGAAAATTTTCGTTTTTTTTGCATAATTCTTCTATTATTCCTGAGAAAAAATTCTCCATTTGCAGTTTATCTCTGTACCTGATGTACTATTAAATAAAATTGGCTTTCTTTGCGCATCGCTTATGTCTATAAAGTTATCGCAAATAAACAAGGTGTATGAATACTTTTTTGATCCACTGTATGTATATCCGAGAAAGGGTGACGAGGCAAGGGTACAGTAGTTACTGGGAGTTCTATCGCGTTTTCTCCCTCTCGCTCTCTCTCTCTCTCTCTCTCTCTCTCTCTCTAACTCTTCCCGGCGCAAATCTCGGAGGGATTTCAGAGCATGGAAGAGCATCGGGATTGCCCCACAGGGGGGATGGATAGAAGAAAAACCAGTACGATAAGACGAAGGACTTCATCGTAGCGACTGATTGGCCGATTTGTCACCCCTTCCTGGCCTGAAACGACGCCAGAGGAGCAGATATCCCGGTCTCCCATCCCTCGACGGTTAATTGAAGCGAGAGTTAAGTATATATATTGAGAAAGAGACAGAAAGAGAGAGCAGTCTTTGCACAGTGGAGTGTGATCTCAGGAACGAACCTGGACAGACGAAAGGAGAGAACCAAAGAATGAGATAGTGATGGAAAAGTAGAGTGACTATATACGGGCTCGCAACACCGATCGGCCAAAAAAATTGCTCTCACATAGATATATATATATATATATATATATATTATATACAGTTGCTCCCTTTTCCTCTCTTTATCTCTTTGTTATACTCACTCCAACTCCGTACATCTCACACCCTTTATCCCCGCTTTTCTTTTCTCTTCTGTTCAATGAACCGTTGGCGCAGTGCGTTGATCCGGGACATTGATTGAACGAACTTATCGTAATGGACCCAGCCGCCGTGAGACCGATCGGATTTTTCCCGATCGTTTGTTGTTCCAGTGCTGTATCCCGCTCTTATATCTAACTATATATATATATATATATATATATATATATATATATATATATATATAATATATTATATATAGTATGTCTCTAAAGCCTGATAGTATAGGTGTATAGTGCAGTCATCTAGAAGAGCAATGACCCACCCACGAACAAACTTGTTCACTTCGATTTCACCTTATTCTTTTTCAAGCAGGGCCCCACCCTCCACCATTTCTGCCGCACGTATCAAGAAACGAGGTAACGGCTCTTGATATATATATATTTATATATATATACATATACAGAGAATATGACTGTTCTGTCACGGGAATTGGTGATAACGCGAAATCGATGTATCGACGGAGAGCGAGAGCAAGAGAAAAAAAGAAAGTCTCTTACGATTTTCTACAACTTTTTGCACAAAACATCCGTGCAACGGTTTCACTCCTACTGCTTTCAGCTCTGATGAGATCGAGGTACCGATAGCATCGATACTTATCTTGCTTTAACAATTTGATTCGGCTTTGTGACGGCAGTAAAATTTACTACGATTGTTGATCGTTAAGTCTAGATTATAGAGCAAAGATTCTCTATCTTCTGGCCTCAAACAGAGACAAACTAAAGTATAACATATCTGGCTATATTACACCAATGTTGTTTAAAAGTTTGCGTCACTGGCATTATTCGACGTTATTTTCACTGCGTCTATGCGTACCTTTTTTTTCTCCATTCCGTTCACGAACTACCGAGAGAAAGAGGAAGGAGGAGAGTATTCAATTAAGTACAAAATCCACGATAAATCCGCGCTCCCTCGGTAATGCGGTGTCGGATGCGGCTGTTGGTATACACAAGAGGCTCGAAACGAACGAAAAGCTACGGTCAAAAAAAAGAAAACACGGAATAACGGAGAACAACAATGAGATAAAAAAAACGGGAAACGAGACTTAAGTAAGACACATAGTTGGAAAAATCCTAATGAATAGTAATGGTTGGGTCGATTACGGAAGGGGAGACAGTATACACCAGAGGGTCTCTCGACGAACACGAAAAAAAGAAACGACAAAATTGTATCTCGGATAGAAAAGTATTAAAGGACAGTGAGAATTCGCTTCCACTCCTCTTTTGCATCAGTATCTTTAATTAAATTTAGAAGCGAGAGAGAGAGAGAGAGAGAGAGAGAGAAAGGGAATACCTACGCGCGTTTTCTAGTCAACGAAAAAGGAAACGAAAAATTTTCCGAATTCTTCGTTCTTTTTCGCATCGATAAAATATACATTATTATTTTTTACACGCTGCATATGAAATTTGTAAGTAAGAAGTTTTCGCAATGTGCGTGATAAAAGTTTGATTTCCAACGACATCTGCACATGCTATCTTACCGCAAATGTGTGCAAGAGATGCGTTTCTTGAGTCGAAGTTGGAAATATCGTTTCGAATTGCAAGAATATGCAAATATTAAAGCTTAAATGGGAAGATATATAATACTTGTTTTTATTATCCAATACCGCTCGGCTTTTATCATGGCTACTCGTTCTCTAAGCGCACTTATATATATACATCTCGGCAGATGGTATACCGGTGGGGTTTTCGGGATTTACACCGGTGATAACATATATGTCCATAGTCGAATATCTATGTAAATACAGGTATATATTAATATATCGAGTGCTAGCAAACAAAAGGTCGTAATCGACATAAGATTTAACGCATAATCTGATGTGATTTTCGGCCTTTCTGTTGGCCAGCAGCCAATATATCTCGGTACGTTATTCCACATTTCTAAACCGTTATACAACCGTTATACGTATATGTACATATTATACTTTACAACGCACTTTGCATCTTATAACCGAGCGTGGGTTAAAATGGTATTACTATTCTCAGAGATTGCCCATTCGGAACTATGGAAGATTTCTATGTGTTCTGGTTGTGACTTATGCATTATTTTACAGAGGTCGTCTGTCGTTAAACTCATCTTATTGAGTGGAATATTTGCGTTTGAAATTTTAAGATTTCCTGCTCCCAAAAAGAGACGTAAACTCTCTTCCCTTCTAAAGAATTCCTTTTAAAAATCGTCCTACGAGGTGTGTAAATTAAGTAACGACACTGATTTTTTTCATTTTTTTCATTCAAATAGAATTACAATTTTATATTGTCATCCTCAACATAATTTCCTTCTGGAGCCACACACCGCTGGAGACGGTTCTTCTAATCCTCATTGCAGTGCTGGAACTCCGATACTGGAATAGCCTTCAGCTGGTCGGTTAGAGCCGTTTGAATGTTTTCGAGTGTTTCAAAATGAGTTCCCTTGAGGTGAATTTTCTATCTCGGGAAGAGAAAAAAGTCACAAGGACTCAAGTCAGGCGAATAAGGAGGCCAAGGAGCCACATAAATGTTTTTACTGGCTAAAAACTCGTTTATTGA
The DNA here is from genome assembly GCA_958009045.1 of Oxytorus armatus. Taxonomy (NCBI): domain Eukaryota; kingdom Metazoa; phylum Arthropoda; class Insecta; order Hymenoptera; family Ichneumonidae; genus Oxytorus; species Oxytorus armatus. The sequence goes on from OY253744.1 coordinate 18,040,611, forward strand.
AATTGCTGTGTGACAAGGAGCATTATCATGATGCAACACCGAGTCGTTCTTGATGTTTGGTCTCACACGAATGACCCTTTTTCAAAGTTTTTCAAGAACCTCCCGGTAAAAGTGTTGATTGACCGTTTGGCCTTGAGGTACAAACTCTTTGTGGACGATTCCGTGGGTATCGAAAAAACAAATCAGCATGCATTTGATCTTCGACTTTCTCATTCTTGCTTTTTTAGGCCATGGAGAGGTTGAAGTGTGCCACTCCATGCTCTGGCGCTTGGTTTCTGGGTCGTACTCAAACACCCAAGACTCTTCACCAGTAATGACACGTTCCAGAAAATGGGGGTCATTTTCAATCGAATCCAAAAAGTCAAGGTACCTTTCCCTCCCGATGTCCTTTTGCTCTTGCGAAAGGTTTTTTGGAATCATTTTTGCGCAGATTTTTCTCATCCCCAATTCATTGGTCAAAATCTGGTGAACGATGGTGTAATTCAAATTCAACTCTTCCCCGATCATTATGACTGTCAACCGACGATCTGAACGCACAAGATCCCGGTTCTTGAAGATGAAGGCCTTCCGCTTCGTGGTTCATCTTCAATCGACTCTCTTCCTTCTTAAAATGCCTTGAGGGGGGAAATAGGGTTAGACGGTTCAAAAAATCGATTTTTTTTTATTTCATTAATTGTTAGTAAAACTATTGAAAAATATGTTCCCAAAATTTTTAATGAAAATTCCGACTCGTTCTATTGTTATAAGCCATTAAAGTGAGTAGCTCTCCTTCAGGCCCCGAGCGCGCCACGTGTATAACCGAGCGGTCACTATTTTTTCAAACGCGTTTTTCTGAAAACGACGTTTTTTTAAACTCGCGTACACGCTAGTTTGAAAAGTTTTCAACCAATCGTTTTGAAAATTGGCAGTTACTTTCTTCATAGTATTGCGCTCTAGATGAACCTAAAATCGGAATATTATCATTAGATAAAATAATTTTTTTTGCAAATAAAGTTGTAAAAAATGGCAAAAAATCATGCTATTTTGTTTTGACCTCTGTAAAAAATTAAATTTTCTATTGTTTTGATAGCATTTAGGTTTATATAGAAGAGAGATATATATTAAAAGTAAATTCCAACCTCGTTTGATTTCAGATGAAAATTGCGGCTTCCAGAATGTACGCAAAATGCTGAGTCTGATTGTGTCCAGCAATATGGGGTCGCTAATATCCCCGGTGTTTTTCAAGAAGATTCTTCAAAAATGTTATAGTATATACTTAAATATATGTATAAAATATTCTCAAAGTTTTAATAAATTATATTCATTTTTTATACTATAAAAAAATTCATGAAAATCATTGAGAAAACGCTGTCCTAACCCTATTTCCTCCCTTGAACCACCGAAAAACCTGGGCTCTTGACAAAACACTGTCTCCGTAGGCCTGCTGAAGTTTAGCAAGAGTTTCCGTTGAACTGTGCCTAAGTCTGAAGCAAAACCTGAAAGCACACCGTTGCTCGAAATTGATGTCACTCATTTTTAGAACACAATAGAAAAAACTGTTTGACAAAAAAATTTGCTACGCACAACCAAATGACTCGAGCGAGTTCAAACCCGTACTGAAGGCGTATCACACGTTCCCCTGCCGCCCCTCCAAGCCCAGCGCACAGTGGGGCCGATTCCCGAAAAGCTGGTCAAAATTCGAAAACGTAGTTCATTCTGTTTGAGACGTAGTATATAAGGATTTTAGGGGTCGCTGATTACGAATCTGGAGTCGAAATAGTAAAAAAACAAAATGGCGGATCTAATATGGCGGACGCAATTATTTATATCGGCCAGATTCAATTGAAACTTGTTGTTTGTGGGTTTTTGGGGTCGCTGATTACGAATGTGAAGTCAAAACTGTAAAAAAAAAATGGCGAATCCAATATGGCGGACGCAATTTTCGAAATCAACCGGATTCGCTTGAAACTTGTTAATCTGGGGTTTTTCAGCTCGCTGAATACGAATCTGGTGTGAAAAAAGCAAAATTAAAAATGGCGGATCCAATATGGCGGACGCAATTGTCGAAATCAACCGGATTCGCTTGAAACTTGTTACTCGGACTTCTTGAGGTCGCTGAATACGAATCCGGTGTAAAAGAAACAAAATTCAAAATGGCAGACCCAAAATAGAAATTATATATATATATAAATATATACATATATATATATATATATATATATATATATATATATATATATATATTTGGGTGGGTCAAATAAAATGACTATTTTTTTCTTCCTCGATATAATGAAAAATGGATTGTCTGGCATCTCAAAAAAACCCTCTGCAAGTATGAGCCCTTCATATTTAAATTAAGAGGTCCCTCATCGCGAATTTTCATTTCCCATTTAACTAACATGGAAACATTTTTTTTTTACTTTGGAATTTTATTAGACTTAAACCGTTGATGTTAGGAGAGTTTTTTAACACATTTTTGTAGAACACTTGAAGCTCTACAAAAAAGCTCTCTTGTGTCTAATCGATAAAAGTAACCGTACAAGAAATAATCAATGATAATTACCTCTGGATTCTACTTATCTCGTTTATTAGTATATAAATAGTAGTTACTACATATATAGTAGTTTTTTTTTTTATTTTAGTTATCAATATGAATAAATATACTTAAAAATACGTAAAAATTTCTTCGAAATTGCGTCGTCAGATATGCGTTAGAATATCCAGACATGTATATAGCAATAAGGAACCCATATGTTTTCCAACAAATAACTACCTTTATAAAAATTTAACCCGTAATAAGTTACTGAGTAACAGTAATTTATTATCAATTGATTTATCATAGCCGGTATTTAGTTTCTATGAAAATAGCATCTCTCTTTCAAAATAAGAGCCATAGATACCTTTAAATAACTAAACTAAGTACTTCCAATTGTTTAACTAAGTTTATTTTCCAATTGTTTAAACAATTTGTTGAAAAATGCGAGATACGTGGAAACTGATAGAGCCAATTGATTCTACAGAACAAATCACATCGAATTCATGTATTAAACAATATTTTCCTCAGCCCAATTTGTTATAAAAAATATAAAATAATTGTTTAGGCAATTGGAAAAAAACTTTTTTCATAATGAAATATCTTTTGACCGAATGCTCTCATTCCAATATTCAATTTTTCGCTATGTCAGCTGCTCTGCAATTTTATTTTATTTTTTATATCAAATTGGGTTGAGGAAAAAATTGTTCAATAAATTAATTGTATGTGATTTGTTCCGTAAAATCGATTGGCGCTATTAGTTTTCGCGGATCTCGCATTTTTCGACAACTTTTTTAAACAACAATTGTTTAAACAATTGAAAACAAACTTTTTCTCATAATGAATTATCTTTTGACCAAATGCTCTCATTCCAATATTCAGTTTTTCGCTATGTTTGCTTGTCTGCCTATGGGCTTCAATGGGTTAATGTGAATTTGTAATTTTTTAAAATCAAACGTGCACTAAAAACGCTCGGGCACCTCCGGGCAGTTAATTTTTACTAATTTTGTTACAGAATAGTACAAACTTTAATTTAAAACTTTTTTCGTTGCGGGACTTTGCGGGACACTTAACTTTTTCTCTATTTTTCTATAATGATTGCACACCATTTTTCATTTTTCTCTACTTTAGACATTATTTAGCTATTAATTTATATGTATCTGTTACAATTTTCGACGCATACGATAATGAACTACTTCCTTGAACCTGAAACCTCCATTTTGCAGAATTAAGAAAGACCAACTTTACGATTTTCCACGAATTATTGAATATGAAGCTTGAATATGAGCTCGAAAGATCGAGTTGTTACTTGTACGAAGGTCTCTTTTGTACAGGCTTGTACTTGCAAGGTATACTTCGTTAGCCCTTATAAAATGTTCCATTATACTCTTTAAACATTACTCTATCCATCTATGTACTCTAAACCCTATAAAATGAAACTTCATTTTTTGAATTTTGGCCAGCTTTTCGGGAATCGGCCCCACTGTGCAGCGCCTCGAGTGTTGCCAGATCGAACGCTACTTTGCCAGTCTCATTACTTAATTTACAGATCCGTACGTTAACGATTTTTCGCTTTCCTTGTGATTTTTTTTCATTTATAAGCATGTAACTGAAAAATAAAAATCTGCTCTCCGATTCCCTCGAGGCGGACTCTTCTAACTCAGTTCCGATCATATCTCTGAGGAGTTCTCGTCTTTTAGCTCAGTTATGTTTTTATTTAACATTTGTAAATATGCCCCACATACCGTCACTCTCGTGTAGTGCAACACAGCGAAACAGCAATGACGGGACGTTAACCAATTTCAGTGGCTAACCCTTGGTAAATAGCAAAATTTAATTTCACTATTTATTTCAACCTAGTATCCAAGTGCTGGCTGTAATAGTAGCAGCTGCAGAACCAGCGCACATAGTACGCCCATACACACTAGAGACCAAATTAACCGGCGTAACTTTGCGCCAACAAATCTTCGGCTTCGTCCACGCGCGACCCTCTCTCGACACCACCAACAAGAATTTGAGTATACATAACACACGTACACTCTCCACGAAACCTATCGCCACTATGCCGAGTAACAGAATATTTCCAGTGAGTTTCGCACATTCACTACCAGTATGATATGCGCAATGTTGTAAAATAGAGGATTATCGCGTACACCTGTTTGCAATACGTAAACCTCCGGTGACAAACGATACAACACACCGGTATTTAATGTTTGCCGTCATGCTCAATGCTTGATTTACCATATTTCGACGCTAAACAACGAAAATGATACATTAAATTTTGAGTTTGCTTCCAGCCATGAGTTTTCATTGATGTTTGACGGCGCGGGAATGTGCCGTGTGCAGTCACGCTACCGGAAATAATAAGTAAAGTTGTGACACATCCGCGTCATACAATGCAGCATCGTACACGTCGCATCACGTAACAGTAATGCAAAACGTGCAGAACGAAATTTGTTCATGTATTTCGTAATGTTTCGTGTGCCTGTTTTGCCTTTCGGATAGTTGAGCACATGAATATAATAACAGACACCAATGCACCATTTTAATTTTACCAGAAATGCGATGATGGTACGGTAGTTTGTGCTCTGATTGAGATGTAAAAAATATAGACATTAACCAACCGTCACTTGAATACAGAAGGCAAAAGCTCGGTGCAAAGGAGAAAGAAATCACAAAGTCCTTAACTCGGACGTTTGGGCTCAAGTCACCTTCGTCGGAGCTATTAAAACTCCAATATCTTGCCGAGGATAAAACCTACGACAGCACTCGTTCTGAAGAGTGGTTCTTATCCTTCAAAATGAGCGGTGATCCATATTATCGTAAGCTTTTTACTTTTCGAGATTCACGACTACGATGCCAATGTACCGCTTGATACTGTTGGTAATGGACCAGTCATTTATGGCTGTACAAACCATCAAGTTTTTCATATAAAAATGATAAACAATAATAGTAAGTGGTTAAAGTAATGCCGATTCATTGATAACACAGCAGTGAATTAGATGGTTAATTCATGAGACTTGTGTGGTCTATTTATGCAATTGGGACAATTCGTTAGTTGACAAGATCCATTCGTCAACAAGATCCATACTTCGTGCGTGGCAATTGTATTCATTTTAATTACCTAATTATGTTCATGTGGGATGCGCAATATACCAAAAGTTTAACTGAGAGTTGTTTTTGTGTAATCAATTTCAAGCAAACATTACATTTTTAATGTTTGAGGGAAAATGATAAATTGGCGCGTTAGGGCTTGTACATATCTTAAGGTAGTAGTCTGGTAACTTAAGCCGATTTTCATGTCTTTTTTGGAGGACATTTTTTTGTAGGAAAATAAAAATGAATCGTTTTGGATATTTAGGATGTTTTTATTTACATATTAAAGATACAAAAAAAAATTAGTTTGAAAAAATTTAATAGTTTATCGTTTTATAGTTTCAGATAACATCAAGAGCCAAAATCACCGGGGCCATCCACGCGCTTTTTTTTCGAGGTGCCAACTTCGATCAATAATAATAATAATAATAAATAATTAAATTAAAAAAAAAAAAATTTTGTTTGTATCTTTAATATGTAAATAAAAACATCCTAAATATCCAAAACGATTCATTTTTATTTTCCTACAAAAAAACGGCCTGCAGGAAAGAGATGGAAATCGGCTTAAGTTACCAGACTACTACCTTAAGGGGGGAAATAGGGTTAGGACAGCGTTTTCTCAATGATTTTCATGAATTTTTTTATAGTATAAAAAATAAATCTAATTTATTGAAACTTCGAGAATATTTTATACATATATTTAAGTATATACTATTCAATTTTTGAAGAATTTCCGTGAAAAACACCGAAAATATTAGCGACCCCATATTGCAGGTCACAATCAGACTCAGCATTTTGCGTACATTCTGGAATTTACTTTTATTATATGTCTCTCTTCTATATGAACCTAAATGCTATCAAAAAAATAGAAAATTGAATTTTTGACAGGGGTCAAAACAAAAAAGCATGATTTTTTGCCATTTTTTACGACTTTATTTGCAAAAAAAAAGTTATTTCGAATAGTGATAATATTCCGATTTTAGGTTCATATAGAGCGCAATACTATGACGAAAGTAACTGCCAATTTTCAAAACGATTGGTTGAAAACTTTTCAAACTAGCGTGTACGCAAGTTCAAAAAAAGTCGTTTTCAGAAAAACGCGTTTGAGAAAATAGTACGCTCGGTTATACACGTGGCGCGCTCGGGGCCTGAAGGAGAGCTACTCACTTTCATGGCCTATAACAATAGAACGAGTCGGAATTTTCATTTAAAATTTTGGGAACATATTTTTCAATAGTTTTACTAACAATTTATAAAATAAAAAAAAATCGATTTTTTGACAATACCATCCAGTCTGATCAATAGTCTGTTATTCTCTATCTGAATAACAGTTGTTTCAACAACTCTCACACAAACATTATTTATCACATTTCCGATAAAAATTCTCGGCCGTCAGAACGCAGAAACGTGAACATAACCTATATGTCTGGCATTGACTCTTATTTTCTCAATTCTTCACCGTTCACCGATTCTCTCATTCCATCTCTGCCTCATAAATCGTCGCTTATAGGTGCATGGCGCAGTGTTGCTTCTTGGGAACGAGAAATGTCGTCGAAACAATTTGACATTTCGACGCCCAGGTAAGCAATTTAGGTGACACCGCGCCGCGAGAGAGAGAGGGAGGTCGCGAGCCATGTAGAACTGCCACATGCTGCGAGAGGGATGTTCTTCTAGCGCCACCCTTCAACGCAGTTTGGTACGACATTACTGCTGTACACCGGCCTCGCAACCACGTTCTATACACAAACACGCCGTTCTAAGTATATGCGTTTCGTGATATTCACACATATGGTATATACCCAACAGTACAATACATACGGAGAGATATCATAGAACGGGACATGTTACCGTCTACTGTATTTGCGAAAGTGAACCAACGGTGGTGCAAATAGTCCAGGCAGACACGCGCGATCGCCAGCTAACTCAATACGACATCATCAACACGTACAGTTTACAGTGTGTACGTAGGTATGTGTATATATAACGTACATCTGCGGTGTAATATGTGGACGCACATATACTCCGACAGAAGACATTCATGTAAACATCTTGTAGCCGTGAGGAAGTGCCAGATCATGTATTCCTGTCGGAAGAGGATCACTCGTAACAACGTCTTCGTTATATATATATGCACAGTGACGATCGCGCTGGACGATTTACTTTGCTGTCTTGCATAACGTACATAAAATATAAAATAAGTAAACGTATTGAGTTGCTAAGCGTATAGAAGAGAAAATGGCTGGATAAGCCGAGGATCTTACGAGGAGGGATTCTTGAATAGCGTACCGTATGAGATCGTGACCTAGTCACTCAGCTAAACGACAATCAACGTGGACGAGTAGTATGCATTTTGAATAATCCTTTAAGGGGGGAAATTAGATTAGGACACCGTTTTCTCAATGATTTTCATGAATTTTTTTATAGCATAAAAAATGAATATACTTTATTGAAACATTGAGAATATTTTATACATATATTTAAGTATATACTATAAAATTTTTATACATATATTTAACTATATACTATAAAATATTAGCGACCCCATATTGCAGGTCACAATCAGACTCAGCATTTTGCGTACATTCAGGAAGCCGCAATTTTCATCTGATATCAAACGACGTTGGAATTTACTTTTATTATATGTCTCTCTTCTACATGAACCTAAGTGCTATTAAAAAAATAGAAAATTCAATTTTTTACAGGGGTCAAAACAAAAAAGCATGATATTTGCCATTTTTTACAACTTTATTTGCAAAAAAAAAATTATTTTAAATAATGATAATATTCCGATTTTAGGTTCATATAGAGCGCAATACTATGAAGAAAGTAACTGCCAATTTTCAAAACGATTGGTTGAAAACTTTTCAAACTAGCGTGTACACAAGTTAAAAAAAAGCCGTTTTCAGAAAAACGCAATTGAATAAATAGTACCAAGAAAAACAAGCAATATGGGGTCGCTAATATTTTATAGTATATACTTAAATATATGTATACAAATTTTATAGTATATACTTAAATATATGTATAAAATATTCTTAAAGTTTCAATAAATTATATTCATTTTTTATACTATAAAAAAATTCATGAAAATCATTGAGAAAACGCTGTCCTAATCCTATTTTCCCCCTTAATGGCTTATAACAATAGAACGAGTCGGAATTTTCATTTAAAATTTTGGGAACATATGTTTCAATAGTTCTACTAACAATTTATGAAATAAAAAAAAAATCGATTTTTTGAACCGTCTAACCCTATTTCCTCCCTTAATGAAATGCATATTGGCTTTCGCGAAATAATCCTACTTAGCGATCACTGAATTTGTGTTTCCTCCTCACTTGCTGACGAATATTACATATTGCTACCTGTACAGTGGGATTCCTGTCGATGAGCCCGGTTTATTCCTCCCAGATTCAAGGTTTATTCATTTTATATGTTTCGTAGCTTACCACTCAACTATACATCAGAATTGGTCCGGGGTGTACATTCTCCTTGGAGAGCATCGCCAATAGTAAATAAAAATGCGCAAGCTTCAGAGAGTCTTAGCGAGAATTCTTTTATCTCTTCCAGTATATCGCTGCCATTGTTTTGCATTATTTTTCTTATTTCATAGAGAAACGGACGAGATGTGACAAGTAAGAAGAGAAACCGTACAAGCGTTTTATTTTATCCCGACACTTGAAAACAAAAGATCGTTCTCATCCAGCGCTGAAGGGTCTCACGGTTGGGAAAACATTTCATCCTGGTTTTTCTTCATCGCTGTTCTCTGAACGTACCGTGCGTACTACTCTTATATATATATGTTTTTTTTTATTATTCTATCATTTTGCTGTAGTTTACGCGGTGTGACGAAGAGAAGAGTTACTGAAAGGAGAACGGGCGTTGGACGCAGTGCTCTTAGTTATTATGCTCACGCGTATGGAGTCCTTTTTGCATTCTAAATATGAATAAAAGTATCTCTCTGTTAGCAGAGTCTCTTTCTAGATATATATTTTCATTTTCATGCCTTTTGCTTTCGCGTTCAGTGATGAGAAGATGCTTGTCGTGGGGTGTTGAAGACGAGAGCTGGGCAAGTCCTACGCAAAGGTGACGCATGAAGGAGTTTTCTTTTGCCCGCTTGTGCATGACGAATGTTTGGCACTGTCGGGACTGCCTTTTATACAGCTCAACCTCTCGTATGTCAGTGAATCTCAAACGATGAGACGGAATGAAAACTGCGTTGTGACGAGAAGTCATCCTAACGAGCAGGAGGTACATGTAGAAAAAGCCTGGAGATATCCTTTCTCACATTTCATTCGTGCTAAAAACGTCTCTTTCTCCGGTCATGTTAACATTCAACGGAATGAGTTAACGCTCGACGAATTTTATTTCTCAACCATCCGACAATCTGAAAGCAATATCCAAGCAGGCTGGTAGCTAAGCACTTTGGTAAAGATCGTTAAGTTCTCATTCCATCTGAAAATCTTACCTCTCCTACACGGACAACGTTCGACGGTCTACGTTCAACTCAAAGTTATTATTAGAATATGAATACGAAATTCTGGAGACCCATTATAATGATGCATCCCTTAAAAATTTCCATACAGAATATCTTACGTAGGTTTTTTAAGCACTTTTTATAAAAATACGTCCAACTAAAATATTGTTCTGAAAAGTAAATTGTATCTTCGGCGGTTAAGTGACTACACGCAAATCAGTCGACCAAAATCAGTTCAATAAGGTATATACATACGAGGTCTGTTAAAAAGTATCGCGAATTTTGAATTTCCGCGGGCTACGTATTTTCGATTTTCGTTTTTTTTGTAGCGTTAAGTTCGTAGTCGTGTCCCTCACTTATGCTGAAAAAATCGGCCATTTTGAATGTTTGGTTAATTGTTGACAGCTGTTTTGGTTAGACGTGTCTTGGCTTGTCTTCGATTTTTGCCTATTCCAAAAAATGGATCAAAGAATCTGTATCAAATTTTATGTGAAAAACAAAATTAAGTGCGCGGACGCATTCCGAATGTTGACTGTGGCATATGGTGAAGCTACCTTGGACCAAAACAACGTTTATCGGTGGTACAAAATGTTCTCAGACGACCGAGATGATGCAAACAACGAAATGCGTTCCGGACGTCCGAGCACATCAACAACAGACGAAAACATTGATGAAATGAAGAAAATAATATTGGCCCATCGTCGAATTACCGTTAGAGAAGTTGCTGAGGAACTAAACATATCGATTCGCTCGTGCTATTCGATTTTTACCAATGATTTGGGCATGAGACGGGTCGCCGCGAAATTCGTGCCAAAATTGCTCAATTTCGAACGAAAACGGTGTCGCGTTAACATTGCTAAGGAGCTGTTGGACTCGGTCCGCGACGACCCGAATTTGCTCCAGAGGGGCACTGGTGACGAATCATGGGTTTATGGTTATGACGTGGAAACCAAAGCTCAATCATCGCAATGGAAGCTGCCGCATGAGCCAAGATCGAAAAAAGCGCGCCAAGTTCGGTCGAATGTGACGGTTTTGCTTACAGTTTTCTTCGACTGCAGGGGCGTGGTGCATTATGAGTTCTTGCCACAGGGTCTTAAAGTCAATAAAGAATATTACCTGCAAGTTATGCGCAATTTGCGCAAAGCAATCCGCCATAAACGCCCGGATTTGTGGAAGAATAAAAAATGGCTTTTGCACCATGATAACGCCCCTGCTCACACATCGTTTCTTGTGCGCAAATTTTTGGCCAAAAACAACACTCTAATGATGCCGCAGCCACCGTATTCCTCAGACCTGGCCCCCTGAGACCTTTTCCTGTTCCCAAAACTGAAGAGGCCCATGAAAGGACGACGCTACGATACGATTGAAGCGATAAAGACGGCATCGGAGGAGGAGCTAAACAAGATCACAAAAAATGATTTTTTTAAGTGCTTCGAGGATTGGAAAAAACGTTGGCATAAATGTATTATATCCGAGGGGAATCACTTTGAAGGGGACAAAATAAATATTAATGAATAAATAAATACTTTTTGAAAAAACACAAAATTGGCGATAGTTTTTTAACAGACCTCGTATATGTTTGATAGTTATCGTATATCCGTTTTTGTACGTGAGTCTTGAAAATGTGGAGAACGGTTCCTTAGCCATGAATCCGCCCCCGACCCGCGTTCGGCAGGAGGATGCGTTCAACATAATGCGTTCATACTCTCAGAGGATACCCACATATGTCGCATAGAAGGTTACGCTGTTTGGTAGCGAGACTTTGAATTACGTCCGAAAAATCTTTTAATCGCCAAAATCTCTAGGCGGCTGAACAATCCGTGGCCGAGCTAGTACCCCAAAGCCAATAGTCCTTATTTCTCATTTTCTAAAAGTCCCGGAGACATCGGAATTGAACGGGTTGCTCCGAAGTCATTCGGACCATATAGTTTCCGGTTTTTAGGGATTCGCCAGTTTTCATATGATCTACGGGCTGAGCCGTTGTATTAGCAATAGCGCAAGAGCATAGAAGCTCTCAGAGTTAGAGGCCAACTATTCCCAATCATCGTGTGTAAAGCCCCGTCGTTAATGGACGCTGGCCCATTGTTTGCGAGATTAGCGCACTCGCGCATATACGGTGGCGCCTTGCTTACGTTCGCTCTCCTCTCGCTTATCAACGGGATCTAGGAGTGGATGGCCCCAGGTGTTTCAAGAGTATTGTGAACGTACGGAGAGACTCTTGATCGATCAGGTGAGTGCATACTCATATAACTGTATGTACAGAGTGAGAGAGAGAGAGAGAGTCGTCTACTGGCTAACACTCTAGGATGTTGTCCAGGATGCCGATGGTCTAATTCTCGCTCATAATCCTGGCCCTTTGAATCTAATCTCGTTTTAAATACATACAATGCAGAACAATATATTAATTTATGTATTAATTAATATTTCCTGCTTTTTAAATACTTTTGTTTATTTTTTAGCCCACAAGCACCGTCGATCCGTACGTAACATGCTGAATAACTATTTATTCTTGACAATAAAGTAATCACGATTAATATTTATTAATCGTGCGTTAACTGTAAATACGAACGCTTTGTAAATCGGAATAGTCGCAATAAGGCATCCAGCCAAAAATCTGTATGCGTTCATGAATTACTCAAATTCATAATTGTTGCACATTACATAACCAATCGTATAGGATAGCTGATAAATCACGTAAATGACCTTCACCAATAAGCTTGCTATTCAGTCATTAACGACAGCTCTGAGATTGTTCATGTAAAATGCGTACCGACATATCGCATAACTCTACAATTTGTGCGGTATGCCGCAACGAAGCTCGTAATTGCTGGTCGTTGGACTGAAAGCACGCACCCACTATATCCCGCTGGAGGTAGTAAATTTATTTATCCGTATGTTATACACCGGACCACCGAACGTGCGCGTATTTATTTCTCGCTCCAGGCAAATTATTCTCACACAAGCACGAGGTCTATTTACGATATAATGTGCGTGTGTGTATATCTTTTCCCATCCAGAAAGAGCGACGGCCCACCTTTAGCTCGCGTAATCGCTCGACTCGCCGTGGTCCGACCATACTGTTGTAGCGTGTACCGTCCTTTCGGCTAATCCCTCTAACAAAAATATGGGCCCGCTTCGCAGTTTTGAACTGAAACAGGAAGCTCATTCCTGCTCTTTAGCCGCTGGCAGAGCGGGTTGTATAACCGAGAGTTGGCCTCTCCTTTAATCGCGCTAAACGGTTATGAATGGGCCGAGCATGCGATATCCAGGGCCAGCTTCGAGGGTTGAGGAAAAGCTAACGCGTCCACGCGACCTGCGCGAATGAAAATGTTTATTGGATTTCGGAGTGAGGTACACGGAGTAATACGAAGTCGTAACCTTACAATTATTCGTTAAATTTTAATCGGCCATCCCGTTACATTTTTATAAACGACTATTTCCCGACAGTCAATTTAGTATGTTGAGTTAAATTTATTCTTAAACCATATAAACCTCTGTCTTCGAATAACATTTTCGTTAACTGGAGCGAATATCTGTAATGAATTTGCCAGTTATATGTTTCGTACGAGGCTCACGAGAAATTTCCTGCTTATAAGAGAAAGTTACACACAATTCACTCGCTACAATCGACAGAAGTTTGCGGTATCCCGTAAAAGGTATTAGGACAACCGGGGCATAGCGGGAAAGAGCAGTCGAAGCTTTGCAGAATCATGATACTTTAAGCTCGGCGTTAATTGGTACCGGGACTTTCATGCTGGTTAGAAGCTCTCGAGCTTTGTGCGGGAATTCTCGCGCCAGGTAACGCGCTTCGCGTACTCTCCTCTACCACCGCTCAGTTTCTCACTTTATATCGCGTATGCTGTGTCTAGTTCATTCACTATAGGAACTCGAGTCTCAATTCTACTTCCTGCCATCTCTACTTCATTAACTTCCGGGCGAACGTGCCTCAGCTAAGATTGGATTAGAGCCTTCCTCTCTCTCCCATTTGTCTCCTTTTTCCACTATTTCTCTTTGCATTTCGTGCCATTCCATTTCGCTTCACGGCTCACACAATCGCCTATTATTTCACTTTATGTTATTGGCTTTTATCTCAACTTAGAGATGTTCATTGGATTCCATAACTTTGTATGAATTCGGAGATTTGAAAGTTAATGAAAAAAAACAATCCTACTACTTGATGATCAAAATTTTGTTTCCTCAATCGCCAATAGGTACAAAAAAGTATTATACCGAAAAATAGGATTTTTTTTAAATCCCTTCAGCATTCGACCGAGAACGAAAACATCTTATTCTCGCGCATTTTGTAAAAACACATTTCGCGCTCAGAATCTCTCCCGAAATGATATATCCAGCCTCAACCTCAAAGTTTCACAGCAATTCTACAAGATCTGAGCGACATAGATAGAACTTTCAGTGTGAAGGGTGAAAACGACGAGGGTGCGCAACGGTTTTCACGCTTCGTCGCTCTCATCAGGAGATGGAAGGGGTGCTGGACTTGGCTAGTCTATACGAATATATTCGCCCGTTGAGCTTTGGGGTTCAGTTTCGTCGCCAAGACTCGTAACCGAGCCGTGACCTCCGCCGCGGTTCGTCGTGCCGAAAGCCGACAGATAAGGTGACGCGCTGAGAAGTTGAGGTTCGAGATGGATGCACGATGTACCCGGTCTCCCTTTGGGCATATATATATATATATATATGGAAAGTAAACGAAATTTCTTGCGCTGCGAAGCAAAGAGAATGAGATGCCGGCGCAAAACTCGATTAGGAACCCGGAACTCGGTCCCAGTCCAATTGTATCGATTACCTATCGACAATCCGAGTCAGCGTTTTTCTTGCGAAAGTATCGGCGATTTTTTTTTTCCAAATTTTGCACTAATTTGACTGATGATTAGAATTTCTGGTTAATTGACCATTCAAGATGGGATTTAAAAGTATCCTGCGAAACTTATAATCAATACTTTACAAATCCAAATCTATATTTGTGTTTTAGTACACAGTACAGAGAATTCATGTTGAATTAAGGGGGGAAATAGGGTTAGGACAGCGTTTTCTCAATGATTCTCAAGAATTTTTTTATAGTATAAAAATGAATATAATTTATTGAAACTTTGAGAATATTTTATACATATATTTAAGTATATACTATTACATTTTTGAAGAATTTCCTTGAAAAACACCGAAGATATTAGCGACCCCATACTGCAGGTCACAATCAGACTCAGCATTTTGCGTACATTCTGGAAGCCGCAATTTTCATTTGAAAACAAACGAGGTTGGAAATTACTTTTATTATATGTCTCTCGTCTATATGAACCTGAATGCTATCAAAAAAATAGAAAATTGATTTTTTTACTGGGGTCAAAACAAAAAAGCATAATTTTTTGCCATTTTTTACAACTTTATTTGCAAAAAAAAATTATTTTAAATGATGATAATATTCCGATTTTAGGTTCATATTGAGCGCAATACTATGAAAAAAGTAACTACCAATTTTCAAAACGATTGGTTGAAAACTTTTCAAACTAGCGTGTACGCAAGTTCAAAAAAAGTCGTTTTCAGAAAAACGCGTTTGAAAAAACACAGAATGCTGAGTCTGATTGTGACCTGCAATATGGGGTCGCTAATATCTTCGGTGTATTTCAAGGAAATTCTTCAAAAATTTTATAGTATATACTTAAATATATGTATGAAATATTTTCAAAGTTTCATTAAATTATATTCATTTTTTATACTATAAAAAAATTCATGAAAATCATTGAGAAAACGCTTTCCTAACCCTATTTCCTTCCTTAATGGCTTATAACAATAGAACGAGTCGGAATTTTCATTCAAAATTTTGGGATCATATTTTTCAATAGTTTTACTAACAATTTATGAAATAAAAAAAATCGTTTTTTTGAACCGTCTAACCCTATTTCCACCGTTAACAATGGTCGATGTTATTGACGAAAATTTTTCAATAAACAACATTCCATAACACCCTTCTAAACACGGGCCTGGTTCTTGAATCTTCGTGAATATACAAACTACCACATACACCCAGCCTTACATACGTCCAGCGGTACCGAAAACGTACCAAAAGAAAAACTGTTTTTAGGAGGGATAGAAATAGAAATTGATAAAAAAATTCTTATACATTGTTTATTACTGTGTTAAGTTTGTAAAAAAATTTATTTCAATTTTTTTTTCAAAAATTTCAACATGAAAAATCACATTTTTTGAAGCACTGTAAAAAAAAAGTTGCTCCACGGTCGGCAGTATTTCTTCCTCAAATGTTGACGGATCTGCAAAATGTAAAGAAATTCTTGTAAAATAAGGTAGTAGTTATAGTCTGTCGAGCCGGATTTTTGAAATTCGAAAAATTAAACAATTTACGGTAATTTAAAAAAAAATGTTAAGTTTGTGTCAAAAAAGTCACACTTTAATTGTTTTTATAAAATTTTCTAATTATAATTTTTAAAATCCGGCTCGACAGACTATAGAAAAAACAATTCCGAATATGTAAAAAAAAAAATCATCAAAAAATATTAAAAACCGTACGAGTTATCATGCCGACCGTGTCAGAAAAAGTAGTTTTGAGAAAAACGCGTTTAAAGTTTCAAGCGCGTTTCGCTCGAAGTCGCGCGCGGCTGGAGCAAGAACTTTATGAATTTTTTTAATTTATTTAGTTAACTTACGTCTAATCTCCCATTCCAGCTTCATATTGTACGCCTTCCTTTTCGGTAAAAAATTGTTGTTGTTTATTTTTTTCTAATCGACGAATTGTTCTGGCCTCTTTTGTTGCTTTGGTAGCGTTGATTCGAGCGTGTTTCAGCCGGTTCGCATTTTCTCCAAGACAATAGCTTTTGAACTATGGGGAATTTTTACAATTAGCTTACACAGAAATACGCCTAAGACTATAAGGAATAATAATCTGTAAACAAAAAAAAATCGATTTTTTGAAAATTCTCGACGTATGCAAGGCCTTAAATCGTCATAAGAAATTGATTAACTCCAAGAGTGTCAATACTTTCGTTGAGAACAACCAAAGTAATTTAGGAAAGAAAAAATTTACCATCTGGTGATTAGGGTGAAGGGTTTTTGCACGACGTCCTACAATATAGTATAAAGACAAAACTATAATAAATAATAACCGTTATGAGACTGTGGATTTCATCGAACAGACCTATGTATATAAAAGTGAGAATTCTATTAAACTTTGAATACTTTATGAACCTTACTAAAAATCATATTTTTTAACTCTTAACTCGTGCACTATGGGGATACTGACGCGCCGACAATTTGTATTACGGGTACCTTGGCAAACCGGCCAAGAGCTTGAACTTCCGCTCAACTAATTAAGGAAGGCTATAACTTTACAATTATCATCCGATAATTGGCTGACTGCACTGAAAGAGAACCTCCAGCATCCCTACGATCGTGCTTTTGATGTAAATGTTAGCAGAGGCTACGCCCACAACTCAACTCCAGTGCTTAAATACATCTCGATGTTCGTCTATACGAATATACCAACTATATCGATATAACGTCGAGTGATCTCAGGCTTCCGCTCTTACGTGTATATGTATATATACATATAGACAATTTTCAGTTCCTCTCTGCGCGACGAAAGTCTTGATCGACTGTAATACTACTCGACTTACTAGCTTTCGGCGATCGCGTATAAAAAACCTTGTCTCGGCTTGATAACGATTTTTCCGAACTTTTCACAAAACTTTCTCAAGTTTTACCGTTTTGCCTTACGTAAGAGAGTTTCGAAGTCGAAACGAGAAGCTTTATGACAACAAGGGGAATAGGTTTTCCCCAACCCAGTCTATGATCGGTAAAACCTGTAGTAAACGTTTTGTTGTTCCATTTTTAGTTTGCAAAAAAGTTATATCCCAGCTAAAAGTTGACGATTCGTAAGTAGACAGATCAAAGTATATCTCTTCTTTCTATGAACTCTGGCAATCAATGGAGCAATCGAGAAGACACATTATGTTAATCCAGCAGACATGTAATCTTTTTTTTACGACTTGTCAAATTTAATCCATATGTATTAATATTACTATAGATCTAATCACCATCCCTCATTTTTGTAGCAATCACATCGAAATGGATGTTTAATCTATACATAAATGAAAATCACACTTTAACCAATTACTTTTTCATGAACGACATTTTATGAGGATGACGAAGAAAATTCTAAAGCGACATTTAGAATGAATGGCCTGATGAATTTGCGTGTGCGTGAATGTATGTGAGGGACGTAAAATGAATGCTTTATGTTTCGGAAATATCATGATCCATCGGGCTAACATTTGACATACAAGTAGAACAATCATACCTCTATATTAGAGATAATTTTTGTTAAAATGCACTGTATTATTCAGTTGTCAGGACAATTACATTTTTTTAAAATAGTTCGCGACTGCTCCAGGCAGGGTATTTGTTGAACGATCGCGGAATTGATTCTTTCCACTGAAGCGGTTCAAATTGCATTAAAATTTTTTACTTCGGCAGAACGTTGGTGGGTGACTTAATTAAAGAATCGACATATCGAGACTCCATAATCCGTTGATAAATCAACGTTAAGAAAATGGCTGTCGTGGAATCTCGTTTTTGAGAAATTGAAGAACCCCTTTTCAGGATTGATGAGATGCATGATCTTTTGAATAATGGAAATATCCCATCCGAAGTAAACATTTAATTTTGAACAATTTGACTCATCGTCAAATTTCTGCTTTACAGAAAAACTAGCTCTATGAAAGTGCTATTTCTCATCGTTGGAGTAATAATAGCGAATATAAATATTTCATTATTAATATGAATATATAACAAATTAGAGAAATTTCATCCTTTCTACGTAATGCATGTAATATCCGTTCCTCCAACATTGAATCTATGTAAATGGATCACGGGTATACATTAAAGCGAATGAATAGTGCTCGAGCATCATGGCTCTCAGCCGTTGCAGTTCGTCACTAACAAAATTACTTCTGGTTAAACATATTTAGCGAGAAATAATGAGGGTCTCGAGCTCTCTCATCTATATGACTGTGTCCAATTAACTCCATAATCCATGGCTCCAAAAACCCGAGGGGTTTCACATTGTTCGAGAAAGCACTCGCGAAAGAGTGCTCCGTGGTTACAAAAATAAAACAAAAAATATTTAGACATATATCAGCGACTATTCTCTTTTCGCATTTGCGTTTTTGTCTCTCGCATCAGTCAATCGTAAAGTGCTATCAGAATGTTTTTTCTTCTTTTCACTCCGAGGGAGATAAAAAAAGTACGAAGCTAGGATCTACAAAGTAACGGTAGAATATGTGTTCGTCCTGCAAATGCGATACAGTAGGGGATTAGGTAAAACTGGCAGTGGACAACACTCGGGGGGGGGGGGGGGGTCTCAAGGAATGGAATGTGCAAATAGGATGGAACGTAAAAACCTGAAAAGATTTACGATGGAAAACCCTAATAATGTTTAAATAAAATAAATATATGTACATACATCCAAATAATTATATCTTTGATCTTACAATTTCATATATATGCATGCACACACACACACACAAACACTCGATTTATTTTCCGAGTTCGTTAGCACTGGCGACAATTCGATGGCCTTGATGGCGCTGATGCTTTGCGCGTTTCGCCGCACTTGCGTCGCCACCTGTTGCAAATAAAGTCGCGAAACGAGATCGAGATTAAATCGACTGGCATAATTCGAAAAGCGGAGAATCTTCAGTAGGAATTTCTCGGTTCGAATGAATTTTTGTTGGCTGTGCGAATGAAACAAAAATGATGAAAAAAAACGTGGAAAGGAAAAATATATATATATACATTATAGAAAAATAGAATATTATTGTTCCGGTTGGTCGAATGCTTCGTCCCGTTCGTCCACTGGTTATATCTGCACATGTTGCATGTACCTGTGCGAACACACAGTGTCCAAGAGGTGTGATTATATTGAGATAGGTATATCGAGTTCTAATAACCAAAAGGTCGTAACTCACGCAATTTAATTCATTGATCAATGAGGTTTACGTTCTTTTGTTTGATACAGATATTAATCATTTTCACTTCTCTCCATCACGCTTGCTGTTTTTTTTACCCAAGTTCATTGGCTTTTGGGTCCCGCGAAGCGTAGGAATTCAAAAATGTGTATGAGCACATTGACACCCTTGCATCGGTGAATGCGATTTAATCACGCTGTGTAATTGGCCTGTGCTGCGAATGATCTCGAACCCGATCAAATCGCATTTACACGTCCGATGAAAAAGAATTCTAGCTCGTGTCATTGTGACGTACGAGTCGTCTATAGTATTAGTAAACTTTTTTTTATTCCACGCCACAATAACAAATTTTTACTATAAAAGAATTAAGATTTGCCAATCGAAATTCTATCTATTCAGGTTAATAATCATTTCTCTAATCGCCTATTACAATTTAATAAAATGTAACCAAAACTGTAATAATTACACAATTATTATACATCCCACAAAATTGGTGGTTAATGTAAATAAAAGAAAAGAAAAAATTTACAAATCCAGAAATGACCACGGAAAAGTTGTTGAGAAGTTCCAACGGAATCGGCTCGAAATCGAATATCACAAATCACGGTTTCATGAACGTTTGGAAAAAAAAAAGTCTCAGCGTACTTCTCTAATCTGGCTCTATGACAAAAAAAAATGATCGCTGGCGCGTGGTTCGCCGAAGCTCAACGAAGCAGCCATAGAAAAATGTTTGGATTCATATCCAGAAGCGCTAAAGGATGACCGTAAAAAGAATGAAGAGAGCGGTGAAAGGATTGAGCTCTGAAATGCGGGTGAGAGGTATAGTAATGGTATAGAATTGACAAACATGGCTATGGCGCGTGTGCGTGTGTGTGTGTGTGTGTATGTGTGAATTGGAGAGAGAACGACTCGGGGATGCGATGACGAGGGCTCATGAAAGAGAAGCGAACGGAAGGAGTCGACGTGAAAAAAGAAAATAGGAGAAAAAAAATGAAAATAAAGAGAAAAAGAGGAATGACGATATTCTCCCCTCTTATTTTTAGAGTTGCGCTTGGTTGACCGGTATCACTGCTTCACAGTAGAACGGCCACTGAATATACGAGAGAGAACGCCAGACGACCGGTCGGCTTTTCGCGCAAGGGCCTTTCGATCTATACCGATCGTATAACCAACCGGTACACACGCCAGTCTGGAAAACGCGTGGGCGACGAGGTCCGCTCAATTCGTCTCTCCGTTCGTTCGTTCGTTCACTCGTTCGATGCTCATTCGCTCACAAGTATACATATATATAGCACATAGAATAGTAACATTACATGATCTCTCTCTCTCTCTCTCTCTCTCTCGCTCGTTTGATTCGCGTATCGTCGTGAAATCGATCGACCGGAAAAACCCGTTCACTCCGCCTTGCCATTACCTACTCTTTACTCCTCATCCCTTCATTCTATCAGCCGAACAACCCCAACGTTTCAGTCCTATACACGCCGTGAGGTGAAAAACTTTTCGGTCCACGACGCTTGACCTTTATCCCACTCGTATTCCCAGTATCGTCCAACGCGATTCCACTTAAGGGAATTCGATGTATTCAAGCGATAACGAGGAGTGATACTTCCTGAGGCATATATATATATATATATAACGATATTATCGATATAAACATTCAAGCACGTTTCGACATTTGAATAAATAACATTTGTTCAATTACCGAAATTCGAATTTTCCAGCTTCTGTTTATCCTTGTGAAGCCGAAATAGGCTTTGTGTGCTTTTAAAATCATCCGAATATTGATTGCCTGCTTTTACTCTGATTCCTGTTTTTTCTTGCTCACAAATCGTGGATCATGAACTTTACCCGACATTGAAGGAGGAATTCTCTTGTCGAATAACGAAAAGGATCGTGAAAGGTAGAAATACACAATGGACAATTTTCAATAACACGGAAAACAATCGCGAGTGAATTTTCTGAAGAAACTTCAAAGGCGGATAGATGCTCTAGCTGCTGCTGTGCGCGTGACTTTAGTAGAATGCACCTGGCGAAGCTTTGTCGAAGAGCTCACCAGAGGGCATGTTATTCCAACCCCATACTATGCAGAATTTTGCGAATTAAAATTATTTTTACATATACAACTACATGGCATCAAGACGCTGTGTCTCGATTTACAAACATTCATAAATATGACTGGCAGTTTATTTTATTCTCGTCCTCACACGATCTTTAAAAAAATGTTTTTTGTATTCATCAGAAAGGAACAGCTCAGACATCAAACTCACTTCTTTGGCGAGAAAAAGATGTGTACACGCCGTAGGTTTCCCTTTACGTCGAGACTATTATCGCTGTTATATGACACGATTTATTGGTTTTCATCGCGAAGGAAATTTTATGAGAGTGTATATCTGTGAATATATGAGAGTCTGTGAGTACCGGTATGAGTGCTTAATCGATTTGATACTTCATTACTATGTATGGAGATACTTATACTATAATCCAACAACTCAACGCAATTCTTTGAACGCGTGTCCTCATTCGGCTCCACCTTTTGAAATAACGTAATTGTTACAATGATTTAAAAATTGTCGACATTAAACCGACGCTGCTTACGAAAAGAAGCACGATTCAAATTTCTTACGAAAACTAACACGTTACGAATTCCACCACCACGAAAATCAACTCGTTTTGATATTCGACGCGAAAACTAGCAGGTTCCGGCTTTCGTCGTGAAAACTAGCATGATTCGGCTTCTGACGCGAAAAGTGGCATGTTTCGCCTTCCGTCGCGAAAACTAGCATATTTCGATTTGCACTGGAAAAAGTAGTATATTTGCCGAACTAAATCGAATGAAATTCAGAACTTTTACAAATGTTTTAATAATTTTTCGGCAGCACTATAAAGAATAAATGAAAAACATTAAGGGTGTATCGCTCGTACACCCTTAAACATTCATATTCGTTTTCTATTTAAAAAATAATAACATCATTGAAAATACGATTCGCAAATACGATACGCAATATTCCACCACTCAAAAACTAAAATTATTCATCAATGATATTTTTCATGACTTCAAGTTTCGGAGTCGGCGATGGAATTTAATAAAATTATTGTTTATAAAAAGTATATTCTACTTACAGTCTGAAGAATCGTTCATTGTGTTTTTATTTCATAAAAAAAACACAATCTTGGAGTGATCAACGACTTTAAAGTATAAAGTACAGTATAAGTATAAAGTACAGTTGACAAAATCTTCAAAACAATCGATTGAGATATCTCGAGAAATGTCAGGTCTTGGACGAAGTAGCAAGAGGGAAAAAAACTGACATTGTTAACTTTGCATACACTGCAATTGATTTCGATTTTCTTTTCTCTAATTTTTAATAGATAATAGATAATAGATAATAGATAATAGATAATAGATAATAGATAATAGATAATAGATAATAGATAATAGATAATAGATAATAGATAATAGATAATAGATAATAGATAATAGATAATAGATAATAGATAATAGATAATAGATAATAGATAATAGATAATAGATAATAGATAATAGATAATAGATAATAGATAATAGATAATAGATAATAGATAATAGATAATAGATAATAGATAATAGATAATAGATAATAGATAATAGATAATAGATAATAGATAATAGATAATAGATAATAGATAATAGATAATAGATAATAGATAATAGATAATAGATAATAGATAATAGATAATAGATAATAGATAATAGATAATAGATAATAGATAATAGATAATAGATAATAGATAATAGATAATAGATAATAGATAATAGATAATAGATAATAGATAATAGATAATAGATAATAGATAATAGATAATAGATAATAGATAATAGATAATAGATAATAGATAATAGATAATAGATAATAGATAATAGATAATAGATAATAGATAATAGATAATAGATAATAGATAATAGATAATAGATAATAGATAATAGATAATAGATAATAGATAATAGATAATAGATAATAGATAATAGATAATAGATAATAGATAATAGATAATAGATAATAGATAATAGATAATAGATAATAGATAATAGATAATAGATAATAGATAATAGATAATAGATAATAGATAATAGATAATAGATAATAGATAATAGATAATAGATAATAGATAATAGATAATAGATAATAGATAATAGATAATAGATAATAGATAATAGATAATAGATAATAGATAATAGATAATAGATAATAGATAATAGATAATAGATAATAGATAATAGATAATAGATAATAGATAATAGATAATAGATAATAGATAATAGATAATAGATAATAGATAATAGATAATAGATAATAGATAATAGATAATAGATTTTCGTGGCAGAAGCCGAAACATACTAGTTTTCGCGCAGATATCAAGCGTGCTTGTTTTCGTAAGAAATCTGAAACATGCTAGATTTCGTAAGCAGCGTCAGAACGGTCCTAGACATCAATTTTAATTGGAATGACATTCGTTTTCAAATGATGTTTGGTCAGCCACATTGACAACGCAATTTTAAACTGTCATATAAATTATGTTACTCAAGCTGAGCATTAGAGTACAACTTTTTCAACTGTAACAATCGCGTAACAAACAGATGACACCTCAATGCTATACCGAGACTCGATTACTCCCAAATTCAAACACAAATTATTCATTCGTGTGTGAGTTTCGAAGAATTTTTTTAATCTCTCTCGACATCATTAACAGGTATTATACGAGAAGGGAAAATCCATATAAACGATTCTATGAAATAATAACTATGAATAATCATTGTCGAAAAATATCGAGCTTTTTTCAGAAGAATAATTTCGCTAGATTTAATTTGTCAATTATTTCGTTAGCAAACTATTCTAGAATGGGTTTTCATTAGAATGGGATGCCCATTTGTGCTCCTGTCACTCGTGCCATTTGTGCTCCTGCCAAAGTTGATTTTCTCTCATCATTACCTACCTATGTAGAAATATATCTACCAAGCTTTTTCTTATTTCTTGTCCACGCTTTTCCGCTTATATGAGAGAGGAGAGTGAAGATATGGAAGAGGCGTGTCCTCGAGAGTGGCGACAGCTTGGCAAAAACTATCATTTCACCTTGCATCATCCTACTCGTGCACCCCGACGCGACGACCTTTTCACTTCGCCCTCGTGCTGGATTGTCGTCCACGATGGATCTAGTTTCTTTTTCACCATATACACTCTGTCGACATGAATGTCGACAAACACACTCGGTTCTTTCCAGTTTCTTTCGATGGAAGCTTGCACGTCAGTCCGAGAAAACAGTGTGACGATGTAGATAACGTGTACACATACATATATATATATATGCATATTGTATACGAGGGATGTTATATGCTCGGCCGTTCTTCAGAAAACTTGCCGTGAAGAGTACCGCCACGTCGATATCCGTTCGGTCGTTTTTCCTTCACGATCCGAAGAATCGTCACAGGCTATAGATATATAGGAGTATAAGAAAAGTGCCTTCGACTTTCATCGTGACTGTGGGGGGCTTTGTAGGAACGGGATGGGAGAGGGGGATGTCAATTTCTATACTCAGACAAAAAGAGGGAGAGAGAGAGAGACAGAAAGAGAAAACAATTTTTCATTTTCGTAAATGAAATCGTTCCTATGCGTCGCTCACGATAAATAAAGAAATATAATATTTCAATTTTTCATATTTCAGAGCTATATTGGAAATCTCGAGATGGAGAGAGTCTTCGTACGTTTTTTGTTGCTTATTTTCGTTATTAGAGAGTCAGAATTGTGAAGAATAGAGGAATAAACGAGAGGGCTGCTAAAGTACAGTGTCTATGTATAGATCTATATATATATGTATATATACCCCCCCGCCCGCTCACTCTCTCTCTCTCTCTCTCTCTCGCCCTTTATCTCTTTTGTTATTTTTTTCCGAGGGTACAATCCTGAAGCACATTTGCATCAGCAACGCCCGGGGAGCAATCCAGGTACTCGCTCTTTTTATTTCGACCTTTTCTCTCATTTTCCTCCCTGTCGCGTTCTCTCTCTCTCTCTTTCCATGTGCCTTCACTCATCTGACTAGAGCAAAAGTTAGCTTTAATTGGGTCGACATCGATCCCTGTAATGAGAAAAGTTGTTGAAGCGAGCGACACTCCTTCGAGCACCAGGGCTACAACGTGGCCAACGCACTCTCAGGTCCTCTTCAGAGTTTGGAGGATCCCGTATACAGAATGGAGAATCAGAGCAAAAGGTTTCTCTAAAAAAAAAAAATATATTCATTTTATGGGTAGGTTTATTTCCTCTGTGCCGAAATTCATTATAATTAATGTAGTCCTTGTGTAACAGCGAATATTTAAAATGTAACTGAAATCATGAGACTGAGGTGAAGTTACATCGAACACTCGTGTTCAAGGGGGTTCCATTAAAAGAGAAATACTTTTGAAAATTGGCTTTTGTTAATGGTAAGGCCTTTAATCAATTTATATTCCCATAAATTATGTGCACTAACGAAACTGTTATCGCTTGCCGTTAAAGTTCTGAAATATACTTGACACCAATGTGGACATAGTTTATTTGATATAAAAATACTTAGTTCATGATCAATCGCAACAGAAATCTTCCAAGTCTGAAACTTGCTCGTCACTGTTTCTCTCAACCTCTGCCGCCCCCTCTAAAAAAGTGGTCCGGCGATTTTCCTTGAACTTTTATAGTGCAGATCATGCTTCAGATACTTATATATTTATTTCGAAGAATTCGAAAGATTCGAATTCTTCGAAAGAGAGCAATGTATCCGTGGAGTGATAGGGAATCATTCCTTTTCCAACTTTTGTTACTGAAGGCTACACAGTTTTTTTGGAATACGGACGACGAGGAGTTTCTTGTGCATGTGCGCCACAGAGTGCAAGAAGTAAGAAAACGTTTTTTTGTCGACCGCGCACCAACCGGAAGTAGTCATCGCGAGATTACATCATCCAAAGTTGAAGAGGGGTATATAGGAAAGAAAAATAGAATGGGCAAATGCAAATATTACTACATCGAACCCGGTGGCGGTCTGGTATACTATGTTAACTCCGGTTAGATATGAAAAAAGTTCACTTCCATCTCTCAAGTGGTCGCTCCCTTTTTTGCATTGACTCGCGTTCTTGTTACCTCTCCATCTGTGAATGAATTTTTTCCGGAGAGAACGAACATTTCTACTTTGCATTTTTCAATAGCAGCATTACCACGCTCAGAATCGGATTTAAAAAAAATACTTTTAGTATTACTGAAAAGACCATCTGTAATTTTTTCTCTTCACCTTTCATGAGTTCAAAGATTGCGTGTAGACATCGTTTTTGGAAAAAAGAATTTCTCTCCCCGGCAAAAATTTGATACTCGTATGTGGCCGGATTTTCACTGGCAAGATAAATTATACGAAGAGTAGAATGAATTCATGTTTTACATTTATATAATATGCCATTGTACATTTTTAAATAAGCACAGATCCGTGACAATTTAAACATTTATAATCGCACGTGTATTTTCCTTTTCATAATGGATTTGGGCGAATTGAAAATCTATCGTACACATCAGAACGTTAATAAAATTCATCAAATAAAGAATTTCGTTTGTTTCCCTACGTCGATACCATCGGATCCGAAAAGCTTTCACACTTCGTCGAGTTTCATACATTCCTTTGAAATCGATCAGCTCAAAGGAGGAAATCGCTTGTCGCTCTGACATCCCATTTGCTTCCGTCTCGGGTGCAATTAGAAGGAAATTGAATTTATACTCAGATGGCCCAGTTGGATGAGACAGCAAAAGGGGCGTAAGAATCGATAAGATAGTCAGTCTAGTGCAGCCTATAGATCGCCGTATATAACCCTGTGAAAAATCGCCCGTGTGTTCCCACGAATCTCCCGTCGAAATAGAATTTAATTCGCATTATCTTCTCTAAGTGCACTACGGGAAACGTCTTATCACGTTGACATTAAATACTGCATTTTTCACGGCTACTGTCGATTTTTAGGTGAGGCCAGGAGCGATAACGGATAAAATCTTTTCATGTTTGCAAATAATTAATGAGGTCTAAAATCGTCTTTCGTCTCTAGCAATATTTATTATCCCATGTATACGTTTCTTTCATCATATATTAACCTCATTTTATTGTTCATACTTTTTGTATTAAATGTATAAATGATTTCAGTGCGGTGATTAAAGAAAATGATAAAAATTTAAACAATGACGTCTAATGCTGAGAAATATAATTATTATTATTTTCAATACACTGAGATAATGGATTCTAGAAGAGATTAAACGTTATCAAATAAAGTATTAAAAGAATGCCGTATATTTTCTAAATAGCGAAACGTGTGCAAGTGCAAAAAGTGTAATGACCGGCGAACGTCACTAAGTTTTTAGACCATTGGACAGGTTCGAAAGGGTAACGATTGATGAGGATCGATATACGAGTATGATTCGAAGGGACGAGGAGGTAAAATCGTGGGAAAAAAAAGCAAAATCGATGAGGTATAAACGTTTACGACAGTATAGCTGTGAAAAGTACGTGTTTAGATTGCGTGAGATTCGGTCGGTGTACGAAGTCACCGAGAGTTACAGGCAATAAAAAGAGATTAGGAAACTCGACTCGACTCTGGCTTTTCGAACCCGTTGGGAGAAATACGAAGGTTTAAAGCTCGATACTCGTTTCACTATGTATCGCGTGTGTTTTTCTCTTTTTCCGGGTGTGTGTGCTTTTTTTTCTTTCTTCTTACCCCTTTTAGTTCCACAGAGAGTAATCTCTATAACACCAAAAAAACACGAAAGACCATCAAGTAACAAAAAGTCGGTGGAAAGTTACGATTCGAAATGTTCAAAAAGTGGTGCCAGAGCCACTCAATTTTTTTCTCACATTACATTTTTATATCCGTAAGCTCGAGGAGAGAGGCGATGAGCGGGAGTGTTCATCATAAAAATTAAAATATATATGCCATACGAAAGTAAAACGTGAAACACCTATAAAGAAATTCCCGATTTTTATCATTCATAGCATTTACAGTATACAGATATGCTTTATTCTCTTTAAAATTTCGCAGAGTTTTGAAAGTATATAGATCTATAATAAATTTGACCAGGAGAGTCGACGAGTTTCGCGAAACTTTGTACACGTTTGATACGATCGTATCGTTGAGAGTGGGGACATTAAACCAACATTGCGATTCCTTTGATCTTGACGCGACGTAACGAGGAAACACAGAATAAATAGTATATCTTCTCGTGCCACTAGACGAATTTATGCTGCTTTTTTTGGTCACAGGATGCAAGGTTAGTGATGACTTGTCTTCGTCACTTATCACTGCGTTCGTCCCTCTTGCCGGACTGCTGACGTTTTCCCTTCTTGAAATTATCGAGCAAAGTTCAATGTCCATATATCGATATTTTTTATATTGAGGTGGATCAAACAATGATTTCATTAAATGTCATTGAGATTCTTTCGTACCTTATGACAAAAGAATAGCTCGATACTGCTATATACGAGGTCTATTAAAAAAGTATCGCGAATTTTGAATTTCCGCGGGCTACGTATATTCGATTTTCGATGTTTTTGTGGCGTTAGGTTGGTACTCATGTCCCTCACTTGTGCTGAAAAAATCGACCATTTTGAATGTTTAGTTAATTGTTGACAGCTGTTTTGGTTAGACGTGTTTTGGCTTGTCTTCGATTTTTGCCTATTCCAAAAAAGCAGCTTCCATTGCGATGATTGAGCTTTGGTTTCCACGTCAAAACCATAAACCCATGATTCGTCACCAGTTATGACCCTCTGGAGCAAATTTGGGTCGTCGCGGACCGAGTCCAACGGCTCCTTAGCAATGTTAACGCGACACTATTTTTGTACGAAATTGAGCAATTTTGGCACGAATTTTGCGGCGACCCGTCTCATGCCCAAATCATTGGTAAAAATCGAATAACACGGGCTAATCGATATGTTTAGTTCCTCAGCAACTTCTCTAACGGTGATTCGACGATTGGCCAATATTATTTTCTTCACTTCATCAATGTTTTCGTCTCTTGTTGATGTGCTCGGGCGTCCGGAACGCGTTTCGTTGTTCGCATCTTCTCGGCCCTCTGCGAACATTTTGTACCACCGATAAACGTTGCTTTGGTCTAAGGTAGCTTCACCATATGCCACAGTCAACATTCGGAATGCGTCCGCGCACTTAATTTTGTTTTTCACACAAAATTTCATACAGATTCTTTGATCCATTTTTTGGAATAGGCAAAAATCGAAGACAAGCCAAAACACGTCTAACCAAAACAGCTGTCAACAATTAACTAAACATTCAAAATGGCCGATTTTTTCAGCATAAGTGAGGAACATGAGTACCAACCTAACGCCACAAAAAAATCGAAAATCGAATATACGTAGCCCGCGGAAATTCAAAATTCGCGATACTTTTTTAACAGACCTCGTATATCTCTGCCCCACCGATTTTGCCATTTCGAAAAATGATCATTTTTCATGCATCCTTTTTTACTATGTCCATTTTTATTAAAAAATAAAGATGTTTATTAAAATCGTGGAAACCCGAGGCTCCAATCTGCGTCTCAATTTGATGGAAACACCCATATATTTTCGCACAGCAATCCACTCAAGTCTCTCAATCTCACCACTAAACAATGTTGATCCATGAAAGAAAGAGAGAGAGAGAGAGAGAAGGAGGGTATATGTTCAACCGACATGAAATGAGAATGTACGAGATGTGTACGAGTGTACGAAGAAGCAACCGATCTGTTAACTCCTGCATAAATCGTTCGCTATATCGTATTGTCGCAATCCACTCAGGACTCTCCGAGGCGCACGGGCAATTCGACGCGTGCAGTTATACCATTTCAGAAATTGCAGCACAGTCTCATATAGAGGGAAACGTGTTTAGTTACTCTCGCACGATTGACGTGTTTACCAGCAATGAAACGTAGGTACATACACGCGTTAGTCAATATTAAATAATATATGTGGGACATTCCACGCCAACGTCATCTGGCTGTGACCCTCCATATTTTTTCATTCCTGCAATTATAACATGACACAAAAAAAATAATTCGCACCAATTTTCCGATTTTTTTAGAAAACTACCACAGTCGTAATATTGTAATCAATTCATTTGACGATGAGGATCGTTATCGTTTTTATTCAAATTTACACAATACATTTCTTGATAGACAACAACGATTTTGAGTATACACATATGTCGGTTATTCCCATAGCTTTTTTTTAGATAGTACAACCAATTAACTTTTAATTTTATAATTTTTAAAAATTGTTATGACAATTTTCATTTTCAACAGATGTTTGAATTTTACTTTTATTATTATTTTCTTATTAAAACATAGTGAATCATTTTCTTTGAGTCATTCTTGGAGGAAAAAAAATTGTGAATGTCATAGCCAAGTTGAGTTGGCGTGGAATGCTCCTTATTGTATCTAACATTAGGTGCATCATCATGTCGTTTGGTTTTAGTACATTTAACCAACATGCAAGCCTATTTCATAATATTTTCGTTATATGAGATAAATTGTATTGTTACTGCTTTTATCTGACGATAATTATTGATTTATCGAAATTAAGAAACAATTTTTATTTTATTTAAATTCGGTCAAATTTGAAGAACAAATTGATAAGTCAATTTGACGAACAGATGATTCTATGTAATTCGTGTTTAGTCAAGTTCTGACATTTCTCCTTTTTCCTCCGTTTCCTCGAAATTAATTTTGTAACGTACATATTGCAGGATTCCTGTTTCCCTTGACGACACGCCTGTGTTTATCCAGCGATGGAAATATATTACCATGCGCACATATATACATTGTGCTCGTTGGCATAGCTGTCCGCTATCATCTGATTACACGTAGTTCGGGTTTAGGAAAGCCATTCGTCATTTAGGTATATGTAATGTGGCTGAAGGGACGAAAGCGTCTCGAAGAAAACGGACGAGGGGAAAGCGATATACGTATATACGTATATCGTTGGAAGGGTGAAGGAAGCGAGATAGCTTTATACACAAAGTATACAAACAGCATACCTATAGTACAAGTGGGAAGGGATGGAAATGACAGAGAGCGATAGAGAGAGAAAGAGAGAGATAAGGACCATCAGTGGGTGGCTAAAATCGTGAGAGGGTAGATTCGACTTTATCAGCATAGCATCCATTACTTAGTCGCGAGAGAAGATCACTATACAAGCAGCTGAGTATATATAACACATACATATATAACAATGTTCGCATCTCCTCTTGAATACCGTCGTAATACCGCGTATGAGCTTGTTCCACGAGGAATTATATGACGTCAACATCGCGAGATCACCAGTCTCTCCAGTGCCCTTTTTTCTTTGCTCTTGTGCTCTCGGGAGGGTTTCTCAAACTCTCATGAAAGTCTTATGCATACAACTGCACATTTTGCAACGGCAAAGACTCGCTGTCTTAACGCCTGGAAAATACAGCTGTCATTTGTTCAAGCTCGGGCATTCAAATTATGGACCTTTATCCCATCTCGTAGATCCGTGTGAATTTTGCCGAATTATTTTGCTCGATTATACATTTAACTTAAAGGTAGGTTATAATTCTCCACGCCACAGCCATCGGATTTCTCGGATCATATTATCCGAGATCATATTTTAATATTTATACAAAAATATTTTTAAATCGGATAAGAAAATCCCGAACGCCGCATCTATATAAATGTAATTTTGTATCTCTAAATAATTTATAGCACTGACTTCTCTCCGCGCATGTCTCGGCAACGCCAAATTGAATGTGAATATGGAAAAATGGAAGCTCTTCATTCTTCAAGTCCTATTGGGAAAAAATAGATGCATTTTTTTCGATGCTCCATAGACAATTTTATTGAAATACCTTTGGGTAAATTCACTTTGTTCAAAAGACATCACTCGCTACGCGAACAAATTTTTTCTCGCCCTCTCTGAATCGAGGACAATTTTTGTGCCCGGCGAAATATTTTCCGGCGAAATCTTTGACGTTTACATTTAGATTTTGTGCGGATAAGAAGCTTGTCAGAGTTTCGTTAAAATATTTATCATATACATATGCATATATGAATTACGTGAGAGAACAAGACGAAAAAAGTCTCGTGGCCCTTGTAACAAGCTTTCGCCCCTCTGAAATAATAATTTTATTAGAACGCTTTTGACACTTTCTTGCATCCGTCTCTCTTCCAACTGTATATATCATGACGACCGGGAAACAGAGTATCGGCAGAACACGTTTCACGACCGCATCATGATCGCCGATAGGACACGATCGCCCTTTATTCGTTCGTCCCTCTAACAACTGGGGCAAGTGGGTAAAAGTTGTCGATCGATGAATTGCTGTTTTTATCACTTAATGTTGCAATGTGTGTGTTCCAATGTTGTATATATATATATATATTGTATATATATCTATATGGAGGCGCTGTAGTCGTATTGTTCGATGGTTGAGTGTTCCATAAATACTACATATAACATTGACCACGCGTCCTATATAATGCCGATTCCTCAGCGCGAGGCCAAAGGCATTTCTCGGTAAAAGAAATTCTATATACGAGGTCTGTTCAAAAAGTATCGCGAATTTTGTGTTTTTTCAAAAAGTATTTATTTATTCATTAATATTTATTTTGTCCCCGTCAAAGTAATTCCTCTCGGATATAATACATTTATGCCAACGTTTTTCCCAATCGTCGAAGCACTTAACGCGGTAGTCTGGTCTAGAGCGAGATTTTTGACGTCATTTCTATTGTGCAATAATTTTTAAACCGTTGAAGTTGCCTTGATGAAAATTTACACGTGCATTTATCGATTCTTAGAGAATACTTGTACATTTAAAAAAAAAATATTTTAAATATTTTCATGTAGTTTTTTGCCTTGTTGCAACATGGTGCGCCGAAAGCCGCCTCAATCGGCGCCCACTCTGGACGATGTTGTATGCATATGAAAAAAAAATATATATATATATTCTGAATCTGTATGAGTATTCTGAGCACTGGTAGCAGAATTGTTACTTAGAAAAATTTGTTGACAAAATGGCGGCCTGTTGAACTTTCATTAATGATATTTCATACATTTTCGGGTATTCGACGGGTTATAAAATGTCGGCAAAATTATTGTTCGACTAAATTCTGCTACCAGTCCTCAGAAACAGGCTACCTAAGGTACGTGCAAAATTTGAGCTTGATCGGTCCATTAATTATCGAGATATCGTGGGCGCCGATTTGAAAAACATAGTTCTGAGATAAACGCGTTCAAAATTTTGACACCGTTAAATGAGCGACTCAGCAGCCTCTGCGTTAGCTGCTTCCCGACCGCGCTACCTGAGCGCGCGGCTTGCTTAAAGTTTTTATTACTCGGCTAATTTTTGAAATATCAATAAACGATTTTCAGGAGCGTATGAAGAAAGGTCTAAGGAATAAGAAAATGAAAAAAAAAATCTATTTTTTCAAATTTCTAGACCAAACTACCGCCTTAATAAAATCATTTTTTCTGATCTTGTTTAGCTCCTCCTTCGATGCCGTCTTTATCGCTTCAATCGTGGCGTAGCGTCGTCCTTTCATGGGCCTCTTCAGTTTTGGGAACAGAAAAAAGTCACAGGGTGTCAGGTCTGGGGAATACGGTGGCTGCGGCATCATTGGAGTGTTGTTTTTGGTAAATAATTCGCGCACAAGCAACGATGCGTGAGCAGGGGCGGTATCGTGGTGCAAAAGCCAATTTTTGTTCTTCCACAAATCCAGGCGTTTATGGCGGAATGCTTCGCGCAAATTACGCATAACTTGCAGGTAATATTCTTTATTGACTGTACGACCCTGTGGCAAGAACTCATGATGCACCACGCCCCTGCAATCGAAGAAAACTATGACCTTCACATTCGACCGAACTTGGCGCGCTTTTTTCGGCCTTGTCTCATGCGGCAGCTTCCATTGCGATGATTGAGCTTTGGTTTCCGCGTCATAACCATGAACCCATGATTCGTCACCAGTTATGACCCTCTGGAGCAAATTTGGGTCGTCGCGGGCCGAGTCCAACAGCTCCTTAGCAATGTTAACGCGACACTGTTCTTGTTCGAAATTGAGCAATTTTGGCACGAATTTCGCGGCGACCCGTCTCATGCCCAAATCATTGGTAAAAATCGAATAGCACGAGACAATCGATATGTTTAGTTCCTCAGCAACTTCTCTAACGGTGATTCGACGATTGGCCAATACTATTTTCTTCATTTCACCAATGTTTTCGTCTGTTGTTGATGTGCTCGGGCGTTCGGAATGCATTTCGTTGTTCGTATCTTCTCGGCCCTCTGAGAACATTTTGTACGACCGATAAACGTTGCTTTGGTCCAAAGTAGCTTCACCATATGCCACAGTCAACATTCGGGATGCGTCCGCGCACTTAGTTTCGTTTTTCACACAAAATTTGATACAGATTCTTTGATCCATTTTTTGGAATAGGCAAAAATCGAAGATAAGCCAAAACACGTCTAACCAAAACAGCTGTCAAAAATTAACTAAACATTCAAAATGGTCGATTTTTTCAGCATAAGTGAGGGACATGAGTACCAACCTAACGCCACAAAAAAATCGAAAATCATATATACGTAGCCCGCGGAAATTCAAAATTTGCGATACTTTTTGAACAGACCTCGTATAATGCGCCCTCAAATTGCCTGCCGTCGATGTATTCGGAGCTCATAGGCTTTTTCCTACCGTATTAGGGGATAACTGTGCATTGAATACTGATAGATTCCCCAAACATACTTTCTCAAATGAACATGTTTATTTACGCGTTTCAACAGTCATTACTTACTATTTAACAATTGATAAAACCATTTTTTCCATTTTTTCCCCCAATCACTTCCCACCACCAGACGTTACCTCTTTCCTCTCTTACCGCGACGCAGACGTCTTAGGTACACTGTATCGAATTTGCGATGGGCACACGGAAACTGCGGAAGACCTGTGTCGACACAGACGATTGTTTTGAGCGAGTTTCAGTTGTATTGCCATCAGAAAGTCAGAAAAATTGCCTCCCGCTCAGTAATCGGCGTGCACTGGCTCAGTGCACGTCCAAGCGGTCACCTATCCCAGTACTGGCCGCGGGCAATACTGCTTAACATAGTAGATCGCCGAAGCCGGACACCGACAGCGCGTCCACTGCTGTCAGTTAGGTAAAACTATTATTTCAACTATGACACTATTGAATATTTCAACAATTTCAACGTTGTATTAGCCGAATGACAAATTTCTAAACAAATCCAGTAAACACAATTGGAAATTAACGATTCCACGAAATCGATTTAACGATTATATAATGGTTCCCGGTTAATTTTGTAGCTGGCGATTCCGTTTAGTTACCCGTATAATTCCACTTGAATAATCGCTAAAATCACGACTAATTATCCACTAAAATCCCATCGATCTCACCGCAGTTCTCGCTGACCCATTACTTCGTGGTTCTTTTCTTCCACTCTATGGTAGGATTTTCTCCCCTCGGGCCTCTATGATTTGGAAGAGAAAAGGTAAAAAAAATTATTCAACGTCTGTAAAAGTTTCAATGCGGCGCCTTCGGTGCTCGACGTGTATACGAGACCTGCAGAGAGGAGGGTGCGAGCAAAGCTTTCCGCCCGGTATTCAATGCGGTCTCGATTCACCGATTTCCAAAGTTTCGTTATCCTGCACCACACCAACCTTCGGCAACCCTCCGACTGCTCTCTTTCCCTCGCCGCTATGTTCTATACTGTATGCCCTCGATAAAAAAAAACACTTTCGATGTAAAAAAAATATGGTGCGCCAGGTACATTAGTAGTGTCATATAGAATGCTTGCAAAGCCAGCCCATGTAAAATAACTTGCAAATCATTTATAATAGCCAAATTTTTTAACCTTTGAAATAGACTCGTGCACACTGAGAGGAAAGATTGAATACTAAAAACTCGAAAATACTTGGTTCGTTAAAATTATTTATGGTTTATGTATAGACATGAATTTTTATTTTTTTCTCACAATGATTAAGGGGGGAAATAGGGTTAGACGGTTCAAAAAATCGATTTTTTTTTATTTCATAAATTGTTAGTAAAACTATTGAAAAATATGTTCCCAAAATTTTGAATGAAAATTCCGACTCGTTCTATTGTTATAAGCCATTAAAGTGAGTAGCTCTCCTTCAGGCTCCGCGCGCCCCACATGTATAACCGAGCGGTCACTATTTTTTCAAACGCGATTTTCTGAAAACGACTTTTTTTTAACTTGCGTACACGCTAGTTTGAGAAGTTTCCAACCAATCGTTTTGAAAATTGGCAGTTACTTTCTTCATAGCATTGCGCTCTATATGAACCTAAAATCGGAATATTATCATTATTTAAAATAATTTTTTTTTGCAAATAAAGTGGCAAAAAATCACGCTTTTTTATTTTGACCCCTGTATAAAATTCGATTTTATATATTTTTGATAGTATTTAGGTTCATATAGAAGAGAGGCATATAATAAAAGTAAATTCCAACCTCGTTTGATTTCAAATGAAAATTGCGGCTTTCAGAATGTACGCAAAATGCTGAGTCTGATTGTGACCTGCAATATGGGGTCGCTAATATCCCCGGTGTTTTTCAAGGAAATTCTTCAAAAAATTTATAGTATATACTTAAATATATGTATAAAATATTCTCAAAATTTCAATAAATTATATTCATTTTTTATACTATAAAAAAAATCATGAAAATCATTGAGAACACGCTGTCCTAACCCTATTTCACCCCTTAATTGATTTGGCTGTTGGCTCACGCTTAGATATGGCATTCATCGATATTAAAAAAAATTCCCAATCTATTTGGCCGTGCAGCTTATTTGTCGCTAGCAAATAACGCAGATAGTTGCAGGGCGCGTTAAGTAACCTCACGTGCGGCATTACTTGACGCATCCTCTGTTAGCACATTCCCATTTTAATGTAAACGGACATATTCCCGTAAATGATGTCTATATGCAGTGATTTTAATATGAATGTCCATTCGCTGGTAGCGTTTCTTAAGCCGTCCAGTTCCTAGTGAACTCAGCCTAAGTTAATAGGCGAATCTACAAACAGAAGGTGTGTCAAGTAATGATGCACGTGAAGTTATACGACGCGCATTGGAACTATCTGTGTTACACGCCAGCAATAAATAAACTGCGTGGCCAAATTGATCGGAAATCTCTTTTAAATGTAGATGAATGTCGTATCTGAGCCTCAGTTAACAGTTAAACCAATTACTCATTCGGGGAAAAAGATACAAATTTTTATGTGAAATGTGTGTGTGTGTGTGTGTGAGTGTGGGAGGCAAATGCGTACGCCGACGCTACACTGTATACGCTGCATAGTTTGTTCAGTGCAGTGTGTGTCCGCTTCGGTGAAAAACTTTCGCCAAAGCCTGCAGAATAAACGAAAGGATCGTGTGGTTAACGGGGAGGATGTATGGCGTGGCAAAGGCAAAGCTCCGATGCGGTGAATGTGGTCGAAATGGCGGCAAAGGGAATTCGTTTCCCCGTCCTCGTAGTGGTTGTTATTACTATCGGCTTGCAAAACAACGAGAAATATGCCATATACACTTAATATATCTTTCTTAATATACTTAATATTTCGAAGCATATATTGTATACTATATTATATATACTAGGGGGGCTTCGCCCCCTGCGCGCTTCGCCGCCCCCCTCCTCAACTCTTGTACATGCTCCAAAAATTATAGCTGACCGAATATATGTTGATCTGTGATATGCCTATGAAAGTTCAAAAATGCATATCTCCATAGTTATTGCAGAACGAAATCTAAAAAAAATTTTGAATACTCATTTCATCCCTAGGAATTGTCATTTGTCTATAGAATGTTCGCGATAGCCTCCCCCTCACCATAACTCATTTGCCGGCACGAGAATCTCCAATGAATCTGCCAAATAAACATTCATTGGCATGCGTGCATAGTGCGCATACGTTTCTAATATGTAAGTCCGTGCTTTTCATAGTTGCGATGCAAGAGCAGAGCCCATCGAGCCGACTCAACCGAGCACTGGCCACGATTCGTGAATCGTAAGATGAAATTGCTGCCACGATATATATTTCTATGTGAACACGAGAGAATGTGCCTGGTGAGGTATTAACTTTAGAATTGAGTACCTGCCTACTTCCGGACACGCGAAGGCACCCCGTGCCTGATGCCCCAAATCCTTCTGCTCCGACAATCCTGGCGGACGAGAATGGGCAAACCATTTTCCTACACGAATATAAGTTGAACATCCCATTTATCGAACCCTTGAACCCGACTCCCAGCCGGTTAGATTGTTAAATGACGCTAGGGGTGAGCGGGGACAAAAGTAATATTTTGCATTTCTATCGAAATTACAATGTGACAACGGGTAATTAATGTTAATCTGCATATAAATTAGTTAACTGCCGTACCCATATACCTTCAAAAAGATTCATGGTTCATGACCATACTCCTAGTCATTTGGTTACCGTACAGAGGTTTCAATGTAGGAAGTAATTTGTTACTTTTGATCCCGACAATGGGGAACATTGTAACATTCAAGCACCAACATATAACCAAGTTTTTCGCCCTTCTGTGTTCTTGATGTATAATCATTTCCAATCGCAATAACACAATGACAATAAAAAAAGGAATAAATTCCATAGAATTGAATTATGATTTAAAAAACACGGTATTTTGGCGATTTCGGTATGCGTTACTGATTTCCCGTATACGTTCTCGATTTAAAAAATATCGGAATATGACCAGAAATAAAATTCACCAAGATAAATTTCATAACCAAGTTCGATATATATTATACCGATTCTCTTTATTGTCTAGGCCATGTAAAACATGTATTCAGACCACAATCTGACAATCAATTTTTTTCAAACATACTTAATTTGTCTCTCGGTCTCAATTTGCAAACTGCGACGAAGTGGGCGTGGGTACCTGTCAGTTTTCCTATGATAACCAGTGATAGAAACTAGGATTAATCCGAACCGTTCGAAATTCAATTTTTTACAAACATTCAGACGCTTCTGCTGATAAGTAATACATCAATTTGTACCAATCTAAAAGTACAAATTCGAGAAATAATGGAACGAAAAATAGAGTGAAAATGCAATCACGAATGTTCAGAATGGACTCGGAATTGGTGATCCTATAGTAAAAAGTGATAATGAAGTACAAATGTAAATAGCGAAGGGATAGGAAGTGCGAAAAGTCCGTGCATATCACAAGAGACGCGACAGCGTCTTGACGCCGTATACAATTAGATCGCCATACGATTAAAATCAACGTCCGTGCACTTAATTTTGTTTTTCACACAAAATTTGATACAGATTCTTTGATCGATTTTTTGGAATAGGCAAAAATCGAAGACAAGCCAAAACACGTCTAACCAAAACAGCTGTCAACAATTAACTAAACATTCAAAATGGCCGA
This sequence comes from Oxytorus armatus, assembly GCA_958009045.1. NCBI lineage: Eukaryota > Metazoa > Arthropoda > Insecta > Hymenoptera > Ichneumonidae > Oxytorus > Oxytorus armatus. The sequence goes on from OY253744.1 coordinate 18,081,131, forward strand.
TTTTTTCAGCATAAGTGAGGGACACGAGTTCCAACCTAACGCCACAAAAAAATCGAAAATCGAATATACGTAGCCCGTGGAAATTCAAAATTCGCGATACTTTTTGAACAGACCTCGTATATCGCAAACGTCTATCCACGGAAATGGAAAAATTGCACGTATACCAATAATAAATGTTATTCTCCGTCAAAGTTGTGCCTCCATCAAAGTATCGATTCTCCGTCTCTACTTTGGTAGATGAGAGCCAAGGACCACTATCCAGAGCTTGATAAGCGATTTCTGCGACGCCGAAGAAAAAGGAGAAACATAGCTTTGAAAAGATGTTCTCTGTGTAACGAAGGAGGCGGTAATAGGGAGAGGATGAAAAAGGCCGGAAGGAAGCGACAAGATGGTAAATACAGATGTATAAGCTGTATATATATATATAATATAACATTCCGATACTATTGGGTTATAACCGAGGGTTGAAAGTTGTCGCAAACCGATCGAGACTCGAGGGGTATTACGTAAGTGCCCACATACCTGGGGCATTTTGAGATTTTCTCTCTCCCGTCGTCTGCTTTTGATCCGGGACATTCAGAAGAAAACTCCAATCAGTCGGGACGAAGTGAAAAGTTTCGGTTCTGGTTTGCGCCATGCCTATGTTCTTCTCTCTCTCTCTCTCTCTGTCTCGTTCACGATCTTCTCTCAACGCCTCATCCCCATTCAAGATCTTCCGTTCGCTACCAGGGCGACCCTCATCCCGCTCTCTCCCTCTCTCGTTCTGCCTCCCTCCCATCCTTTTTGTCCCGCTGTTACCAGAGACTCGTATCTTAACCGTAATGTTTTTCTTTTTCGCATTAATTCAATTTGCCCTCTTTTCTTGGAGGCAATTCTTTCCAACATCCCGCGATCTCTTTCTCTCTCTTTTTTTCTCTCTCTCTCTCTCTCTCTTTCTCTCTCTCTCTCTCTCTCTCTCTATTTCTCTCTTTCCTATACACTTTATCCCTCGCAGACCCTAGACCCAAACCCATATATACCTTTGCTTCTGTTCCTGCTCTTCGCATCTCTGAACCAAGCTTTCCTTCGGCACATACAAGACAGAGACGATAACTAGGACTGCTATACTCTTTGGGTCTCAGCCGAGAAGCTACGTACCTACTACTTATGCTACCACTACCATTGCCATTCGCCTCCTGCAGTCCGAGAAACTCGACGGTATAGCCCCACCTACTACCGCAGCATTGCCAACCGCAACCTTTATCCCCATCATGCTCAACCCCAATAGCGCTGTACCAAGCCCTTATACCATTCTCGACTTGAGACAGCACCGGTACAACAGGCGGCACCCCTGTACCGCCATTCCGGCATTTCTTTGTTTTATCATTGAATTATGCAGCTGATGCCGACTCCCATCGTCGACGAGCATTAACATTTTTTCGTGATTATTTAATTTTAAGACAATCGTGTACCGGACGCCTGGCCCCTGCTGCTACTCGTACCACTTCTTATTCTGTCTTCCGGCTCGTTTGTAATGCCTATCGTTTAATATTATTTGTCTCCAGTATCATTCCACTTTTGTAGACTGCTTAATTCTTTCTTGAATAGCGTACTCTGACTTGCCTCTTTCATCGCATATATTTTCTCAATATTGATATTATTCTTGTACAATAAAATGTTTCGTTATAACGCCTGTAGTATTCATTTCATAACATAGAGCAAAGAATTCTTTGCTCTAAATTTAGAGCAATTTTTATTTATTTTTTCCAAATTTAGTAACTTAAAATCTGCTCATCTGTTGATTATAAGTACAAGAGAAATTACAACTTTTTCAACTAGTAGCTCATATTCCATCGGCATTGCAATCTTTTTTATATCAATTGAACTCGGAATTTCTATAATTTTCACAGGCATTTATTCATCATTTCCCGAGATATTTATTCGCGAATGCGAAAATTCGTAGACCTCTCTGGTGTGCTTTGATTTGGTCGATCTGGACCGGAACTTCGAGACAAATTGCACGTTCACGTTCAAATGTAATTATCCTATACAGTTTTGAAATATGATGTCCATATAAATATTATTATTTTTTATTAGTGTTTCTATAGTATGTATCGACGCTGTTTATGAAAACTAGCATGTTTCAGATTTCTTACGAAAACAAGCACGCTTGATATCTGCGCGAAAACTAGCATGTTTCGGCTTTTACCACGAAAACTAGCAGGTTTCGACTTTCACCGCGAAAATTAGCACGTTTCAGGATCATTGGAAGTGTTTCTCATTTTTTACCCCACGTTTTTTGAACATCCTGTTTTACTCCAAATTGACGAAATATTCATGCTTGTTATTTTAGACTGTCTAATTTTTTGTTTGAATTTGTTTCATACATATTTTACTGTTTGAATTTTGGTCTGCTTTGGTCATAAGATGGCAAACAGCAAATGCCCTCGTCATTTTGGAGTAAAAAAACTATGGCTAAAAAAATTAGAGAAAAGAAAATCGAAAACAATTGCAGTGTATGCAAAGTTAACAATGTCAGTTTTTTTCCCTCTTGCTACTTCGTCCAAGATCCGACATTTCTCGAGATATCTCGATCCATTGTTTTGAAGATTTTGTCAACTGTACTCTATACTTATACTGTACTTTATACTTTAGTCGTTGATCACTCCAAGATTGTGTTTTTTTTTATGAAATAAAAACACAATGAACGATTCTTCAGACTGTAAGTAGAATATACTTTTTATAAACAATAATTTTTTCAATTCCATCGCTGACTCCGAAACTTGAAGTCATGAAATATATCATTGATGAACAATTTTAGTTTTTGAGTGGTGGAATATTGCGTATCGTATTTGCGAATCGTATTTTCAATAATGTTATTATTTTTTTAATAGAAAACGAATATAAATGTTTAAAGGTGTACGGGCGATACAACCTTAATGTTTTTCATTTATTCCTTATAGTACTCCCGAAAAAATTATTAACAAATTTGTGAAAGTTCTGAATCTTATTCGATTTAGTTCGGCAAATATATTACTTTTTCCAGTGCAAATCGAAATATGCTAGTTTTCGCGGCGGAAGCCGAAACATACCACTTTTCGCGGCAGAAGCCGAATCATGCTAGTTTTCGCGTCGAATATCGTAACGTGTTGATTTTCGTGGTGGAATTCGAAACGCGTTAGTTTTCGTAAGAAATTTGAATCGTGCTACTTTTCGTAAGCAGCATCGATATATATTTTTCAGGTTTTTACGTTCCCTTCCATTTTGTCTCATACTTATTGAATTCCTTTGAGACTCCTCCGCCAGAGTGTTGTCTGCAGCCATTCTGTCCTAATCCACTACTGTATTTCATTTGCCCGAGAACCTACTGAAAACCTATTTGATACAGGCGGCTACATTTTATTGAGATTCAGTTGTATTACCAACAGAAACTGAGAAAAACTGCTTCGCGTTCGATGGTTGGCGTGCAAGTCAGTGCACAGCTAAGAGCGGTCACCGATTGGAGTATTGACCGCGGCCAATACCATTCAACATGGGAGACCGCGCCGAAGTTGTGCATCGATCGCACGTCCATTACTGTCAGTATATTATGTTTATATATATATCAATAATTTATTTTTCATGAGGGATGGCGCACAATATACATCTAGCATATCCAGTGATCACTGAATTAATTATAAGACGTTTTGAACCCCACAATCCTATCGCTAGTTAATCAGCTTAACAAATAATTTTCTAATTACTCACGTGAAGCAGTAGGATCGTTAGGGTATTCGGGAAAGCTACTTCACATACGAGAAAATTGGATGTTTGTATATATGTATATATACATAGGTAGAATATATCTCAGCTCTATGTATATTGTGTCGGGTCTCGTACCCAGGCTTATAGGAGCAAGCGTGTGCTTGCACACGTGCATAAGGGTGAGCACGCGGGATACCATGATCTGCCCTCGTGAGAGGAGAGGCTGCAGCTTCGAAGCAAAGTGAGAGAATACGAAATGCTGTATACCGAGTATATAGGGTGGATAAGAGGTGGGCGAGGGTTTGGGCGGAGGTAACCAGTGAAAACTATGCTCGTATATCATCGTACAGAGGGTTCACGGGTCGGCAGTGACTTAGTAGCGATTCGCCTCGTAAAACAAGTCCCGACAGAAAGGCCCACAGCGCTTCCACGCATTTCTGCTCTCCCATCGTGCCCAGAGTGTGAGATCACACTCGATATATTATGTAACCGAGCAAAATGAATAATGCCTATCTTTTTTTGTTAATGTGGATATGTTAGATTCGAGCACGACATCGACGCGGTCAATTAAAATGACGAGTTGGTGGCCAACAGTGTCAATTACGGTTCGATATATTTTGTGACGTCTCGGCGTTTTTATAGAGCGGACTGTCGGAAATAGTATATTAAAATTTTGTATTTTATTCGAACGTGCGTTCCCGCGAACAGCCACCATATTATAAAAGTAACAGTCAATCAGAATAACGGAAAAGTGAAGACACGTCCGTCGTGAAAAGTCGATAACGTCGAACAGTGTTTATTCGACACTTCCGAAAGTGGTGCACAGTGTTTCGTCTTCATGTCGCCTTGCCACATGCATAATAAAAATAGCCCCGAAGGAGGCATCCTCGCTATGCGTATCTCGAAAATGTATTAAATGATATATTGCATCGAAATTGGATCGATCGATCGATTGAGGGGGTTGAAAGGGGTATGGAACGGTCGTCGGTCAATTTTCGAGAGACGCATTCCTCTACACTGATAAACGTGCCCTAGTTCGAATGTTGTATCCCGTCTACAACGTCGGGCAAACTACACCCCCTCACACACCCTCAACCCCTACTCCTGCTTTCCGATATTCTCGGAAAGCAGGAGAGAGCCTCTCTCACTCGCTGCGTCTTTATCCAACACAGGTTGCCACAGCAATCTTGGTGCTCCATAGCTCGAACTGCTCGCTACACTGATATTGCTATACGCTCCCACATGCCTCCCACAGGATTCGGCCACACGCGGAAATTTACCGTGTATTAATTGTCTAATTTATTGCTTGACGGGCAAAGCTCGTCGACCCGAATTCCGAAAGTCGCGAAACACGCGGCGGGCTGAATGTAAGAGAAACAGAATTTCGAGAGAGGGAGAGAGCGAGCGAGAGAGAGGAAGAGGAAGAGATATGAGAAAGATAAAGTGGAACAGGAGCGATTCGGATAAAACCGGGAACAAAAAATGCCCAGTACATGGTATAATCCGAGGATACATCGAAAAATATTTTTCAAGTCACAATACCAGAATTCACGATTTTCAAAACATTTTTTTGAGTTTCAGTTGTCAATAAAATTTTAACCAAATATCTTGAGTTTTTTCAAAGTAAAATTGATCATTTGACGTTTTCGAATCTATCGTGTAGTAAAATACGTGTTTTATTGAATGACATAGTACACTGTTAGATCTTTTGAATTTCTTTGAGTTTTACGAGCCAAGTCATAATTCAAAAAGTTTAATTAATTTGAATCGTCGGTTAAACGCGGGCGGTGCTTGTGAAAAGCTAATTTACAGTTCAAATTGATATTAAAAAAAAAAAATTAGTAGGGAATTACTTCGGCATTTCGGTTACTTAGCGAAAATCTATCAGAGCGGTGAGATTTGTTTAATAAATGATTATTAGCGAAGTATAATAAGATCCAATAAATGATGAGATGATTGTAGATAACTATAAAGATCTCATATGTAATGCTCAGTAACGTATGCTGTTAAGGTAGTAGTCTGGTAACTTGAGCCGATTTTCATGTCTTTTTTGGAGGGCGTTTTTTTGTAGGAAAATAAAAATGAATCGTTTTGGATATTTAGAATGTTTTTATTTACATATTAAAGATACAAAAATAAATTTGTTTGAAAAAATTTAATAGTTTATTATTATTATTATTGATCGAAGTTGGCACCTCGAAAAAAAAGCGCGTGGGTGGCCCCGGTGATTTTGGCTCTTGATGTTATCTGAAATCAAAAATTCTTGATAATTCTTAATCTATAGACTTGTCATTCTGGTCGGAACTACTGAAGTTAAACTTCATGGATAAATAACAAAATGGCGGACTTTGGAAAAAAAAGTTTTGTTATTTATCCATGAAATTTAACTTCAGTAGTTTCGACCAGAATGACATGTCTATAGATTAAGAATTATCAAGAATTTTTTATTTCAGATAACATTAGGAGACAAAATCACCGGGGCCACCCACGCGCTTTTTTTTCGAGGTGCCAACTTCGATCAATAATAATAATAATAATAAACTATCAAATTTTTTCAAAAAAATTTTTTTTTGTATCTTTAACATGTAAATAAAAACATCCTAAATATCCGAAACGATTCATTTTTATTTTTCTACAAAAAAACGCCCTCCAAAAAAGACATGAAAATCGGCTCGAGTTACCAGACTACTACCTTAAATATCGAGATGTTTGGCGAAATTGCCGATCTTCAATCATGACAGGATTAATGACTCGATTATCCCCAGTCTCCCCTAATCTCAACTAAAAGCCACAGCTACCTCTGTGCAATTACTAACTCCCATGTATCGCATAAATCGTGTAAATTCATGGAACCGTGCACTCTGTTCCGAACGTGAGAGAAAAATAATTACATATGTATAGGATAAAAAAACAGGATGGGCAGCACGTTGAGTGTATTAGGAATAAATCACTAATCCCTTACCATTCCATTTCGCACATTTGTATAAATTTAATTGCGATACTAAATCCTGTTACATAGTTTAGTGACTGAGAAACATCCGTCTTATGCCGACAATGTCGGTGCTATAATTCTCATTTTCGTCGTTCGAGCTAACTTCTGTCCTGTTTCATCACTCTTATATTATCCTCTTGTCGCTGGCCGGTTAAGTTTCGAGACCGTCGTCGGATTCGTACACGAGAGCGCGAAACAATTACCAAGTTTCTATTGGCAATTCGGAACGATGCGCACACCCCGTGAAAACCGGTGTTTCGTTCAGAAAATATTGCCGCACAGAACCCGCGCGGAGCGGGTGAAAACCACCCTCTCGCGCTCGACGCTTTTCTACCTCCTCGCTCTCGTGCTATATTGCTTTTTCTCTCGCTAGCGCGCTCGGTTCCTTTTACTGTGTACATATATGTATGTTTTTATATCTATACATCCCCAAGGCAGTGTTAGCTTCGACCTATGGAGCTACCACCATCCACCCTCGGCATAATTACTATCATAAAGCAATCTTCCGTCTCCTCGTTTTATCGTCTTACCTCCGTGTAACCCATCGTACTGCAGTACTTGGACTTTCCGTAACTCGTTCAACCCTCAACCACGCCCCCCCCCCCCCCCCCCCTCCACCCTGCCTTCCCGTTCTTTGCTATTACTTGTCTCTATATTTTCTTCATCGTTTTATGCAATATATACATCAAAAGGCTGTATGTATAATAAAAAAAAGTATAAGAGCAACGAGACAACTCCGTAGGAAAAAGAAGTAAAGAGGGAAAGAAAGCGCGAGACAAAGCAATAAAAGAAATTAGGTATCAAAAAATATATATTCGAACTTAAGGGGGGAAATAGGGTTAGGACAGCGTTTTCTCAATGATTTTCACGAATTTTTTTATAGTATAAAAAATTAATATAATTTATTGAAACTTTGAGAATATTTTATACATATATTTAAGTATATACTATAAAATTTTTGAAGAATTTCCTTGAAAAACACCGAAGATATTAGCGACCCCATATTGCAGGTCACAATCAGACTCAGCATTTTGCGTACATTCTGGAAACCGCAATTTTCATCTGAAATCAAACGAGGTTGGAATCTACTTTTATTATCTGTCTCTCTTGTATATGAACCTAAATGTTATCAAAATATAGAAAATTGAATTTTTTTACAGGGGTCAAAACAAAAAACCATGATTTTTTGCCGTTTTTTACAACTTTATTGGCAAAAAAAAATTATTTTAAATAATGATAATATTCCGATTTTAGGTTCATATAGAGCGCAATACTATGAAGAAAGTAACTGCCAATTTTCAAAACGATTGGTTGATAACTTTTCAAACTAGCGTGTACGCAAGTTAAAAATAAGTCGTTTTCAGAAAAACGCGTTTGAAAAAATAGTGAGAAGAGCTACTGAAGGAGAGCTACTCACTTTGATGGCTTATAACAATAGAACGAGTCGGAATTTTCATTTAAAATTTTGGGAACATATTTTTCAATAGTTTCACTAACAATTTATAAAATTTAAAAAAAATCGATTTTTTGAACCGTCTAACCCTATTTGCCCCCCTTGAAGGAGAATAAGGTAATTGTCCACATGTTTGCTTATTTAAATATACTAATTATTTAAATATACTATTTGTAATCTTACGAAAAATGTGCACGTATCAACACTTTCGCTATTGGATCATCAGTCTCTCGCGAAGCTTATCACAAAATAAGGTCCGACTTCAGTTTGTGCGAAGCATGATTATGGATACACGAGGAATCGTGGTATCTGCGGTCATACATCACGTTATGTAGTATATAAAATCGATGTTATCAAAAAGACTAACTTGGCTCGCGAGGTTCTACTAAAAAAATCTAACGTCATTCCGTAATGCTGATCAGTGGCAGTCCGATCAAGCGGCACGGTTGTCAATCGGCCAAAAAATCTGCTAAGAGAACTACATTTCAACGGGCGAAAAGGGAATGAACATTATGCGTGGACAAAATAGGTAGCTTTTACGCAGTTTTCTTTTGGCCGTCATCTTGTTAATTTCATCCAAATTTTGAGGCTTAATCTCTGAGAAGACAACCGAGAACACTCGTCTCCAAGCTATTTGTGAACTAACAGGCATACCAAACTTATTTGTCAGTAACATTTTTTATAACAATTTCCGAACGTTGTATTAATTATTCATTGGATAATTATAAAGTAAATAATTCCTAAATGAACAGCAGCTGTATGTATTTATTCAGAATCCAGCGATTGCGCATAACGTTCGCCCGCTTTACGGGCGTTAAATCCTTCCTAGTCGAATGAACATCCGACAGTTGCTATTTCGCATTATCAATGAAAGAAGGTAGTTTAAAAATGACTATTGAAGAAAGAATTTCTCGCATTGCTCGAATGCGTACTGTGGGAAACAAAAAAACGGCTACTTGCATGTGTGTATTAACCACTATCCAGCACACATTGTCGATCAGTCTGGGTATGTTTATGTAGTTTCATTATGCACATGCTGTAAGCTTGATAATGATCCGACGAGTTTGCAGCTGCTGTGCACTGGACAACGGGAAAATACGCGGAATGAGGCTGACGCAAATCAAAGTATGTGCGTGAGAAAGAAAATCCGAGGGCGGGAGAGAGTTGGCAGCCGACGAGAGTTAATTAAAGTGATCAACCGAAGTCATGGCTCCAGTCTGCGCTAATTCGCGAAATCCCCGAGGAACTCTCCACCCTGACCAATCGCGAGAATTAATGGAGTGAAAAAAAAAAGGACGAGCGAGAGGGTGCATGTGTGTACAGCGGTGCTTTCTCCCATGTCCCATGACCAACTACACATTCGTCCGTGCCTATGTCGATCACGTTTCACCTCCGGTTATTAACATCGCGAAACGACAGTGGCTGGGTATTACTGGCGCTCTCCCACTCGGTTGACTAATCCTGGCACTGACTACGTACCGACGAGCGACATGTCATTTCGTGATGAGCAGTTCGCCTATGCGGATACACGCATACACTTTATATCTCAGCATGGTTAACTATCCCGCTGGATTGGTTTAGTCTCTTGTTCGAGTTGTTGGAAATCGGCGGAACAATTCCTATGCTGATTATTGACATGTGCCGCGAATTAGCGAACATAGAGGGTTGAATATTTTGACGAACCAGAATCGTGTCCCAAAACGCCAATTCGCGGAGTATAATTGGTCGTTGATTGGTGATGGCGACGTCAACGGGATACGTGATAATCGGCAATCACAAGTCTATAGAAGAACTAGTGATACTTTTCGGCGCGTATCAATGAGTTATTTTTCAATCATGCTTCAAGGGGTCCTATTGGGAATTCAGGAAAATAATAAAAGCCTGCCAACTGATTACGACGCTGAATTATATTTAGAAATGTCTCAGGAGGAATCACTTATCATGGATATTGAAAGAAAAACTAAAACTTTTATATCCAGTGTCTTGAACGTCAATCGATGTAATTGGCTCTGATGCAGAAAAGGTTTCCGATTATATTCCTCGATAAAGTGGATAACACATGAACGCGCAACTCTGACCCAGATTACATCTATTTGATTGCGTTCTCCATGTATGTTATCCGTCTTTATGTCACATTTTTATACTGTGAAATCCCGAAGTTGTTCAGAGTCGATTACCGTGATGGCAACCTCAATAATAATACTCTCTAACAAGATTATTTGAGACTACCGTTTTACGGAATCCGTATGGATATCTCATTTCTTTATCGATACCATTATCCTTTTTCTTGAACCGTTTTAAGCCCTATGTGCCAGTGATTTTTTCGTCAAGTTGAAGTGGAACAAGAAGTGAAACCGTATCACGAAAGAGGGTAATGATCTGTTTTTCTGATTGTCCATAAAAATCTGGGTACTTAGTCAGCAGACAGTAAAATTAAGTAATTAAGGGGCGAAATAGGGTTAGACGGTTCAAAAAATCTAGTTTAAAAAGTTTTCGACCAATCGTTCTGAAAATTGGCTTTCATCATAGTAGCGCTCTATATAAACCTAAAATCGGAATATTATCATTATTTAATATAATTTTTTTTTTGCAAATAAAGTTGTAAAAAATGGCAAAAAATCATGCTTTTTTGTTTTTTGATAGAATTTAGGTTCATATAGAAGAGAAACATATAATAAAAGTAAATTCCAAAATCGTTTGATTTCAGATGAAAATTGCGGCTTCCAGAATGTACGCAAAATGCTGAGTCTGATTGTGACCTGCAATATGGGGTCGCTAATATCTCCGGTGTTTTTCAAGAAAATTCTTCAAAAATTTTATAGTATATACTTAAATATATGTATAAAATATTCTCAAAGTTTCAATAAATTATATTCATTTTTTATACCATAAAAAAATTCATGAAAATCATTGAGAAAACACTGTCCTAACCCTATTTCCCCCCTTAAGTAACAGAGGTCAAGAATGGCAAGTGATATGACGGGCTCGCCTAGAGAATGTATGTATGATACATTCTATCTCGTATTACACCGAATGGTCGTGGCATTACTCTCACCCCTCGAGGACCACCCCAGTCGCCTCTCTCTCTTTCTCTCTCGCTCTTTCTCTCTTCGTCTTTCTTCACAACTCCCAGAAGCACAAAAACGCTCGAAGTGGAAAGCGAATGAAATTGCTGCTGGTTGCAAGGAGAGAGTCTGCGGTGGTGGCCATGCAGCCACCCGAATATTACGCCCAAGACGAATGCCCGTAATAAAGTAAACTGCACAATGGTGGCGTCTAGGCAAGACGTGCCTTGAGCAGGTTTTGTGCTGTGTGTAAGAATGGTGCTGAGAAGAGAGGGAAGAAGAATAAGAGCGTGAATAGTCGCGGCTGTACCGGCGACCATTTAAGAAAAGCTCCAAACTCGAAAAAGTGCGCCTGGCTTTTCTACGCTCTACGCCACATTTTTCCCTACCAGTCCCTCATCTCTTTCTTCCCCTACTGTTGAATCGCACTAAAGTTACATTTTCAGGCTGTATTCAGCGTCTCACCACTATCGAACGTAGAGTAGAATGGCAGATTATCGCGTACGCGCCAGAACGTGTCTTTCGTTCTTCCTATTATCCTAAATTTATTAGGCTCTCAACAACTCACAAGTAAGCAGTTTATCTCTTGCGATGTTTTGCTGTACTTCTATGAGAGTTCAGTGATCCTGACGCTGACAGCTTTGATTCTCGTCGCCATTGCACGTATGTGGTAGCAAAGATTTTTTCCGAGGCGTGCTAAATGTCAGCAGAAAGCATTCGCACCGTTTAATTTTCGGTACTCGTATAGCCACACTCTTTCAATCCTTCTTTTACTTGGGTTTCTTTCATTCGTTTCGTCGACGACGATACGGGCTTCGCGCATTACCAGTGCTTGAGACTACAAAGAAAGAGGCTCTTTTTCAATGATCAAATTACCGATTGTGCACCATTTATGCGCCCTTGTCAGACTCGAAAACCCTTGAGCGTGGCAAAGCTAGCAGGTTGGGAGTTTCGTCTTTGTCCTTTCAGAAAAAATCACGAAAATACTTGGTGAATTTCTGTTGTAACGTAGAATTCAGAATCATGACACGAGGTCACGGCGTAACTTAGTTTGTACGTAATGTACGAATGTTGCCTATGCTCATTTGGCTCGTGCACGCAATATTTCACGAATACGCGTAGAAAAGTTTCCTCGCTCTCGCGATACGCCTCGTAAACTCGAGTAACACGAGAAAAACTTTTATCCCCGAATTCTGAGAGAATATGTATATATGACGTAAGCGTGTAAAAATAGAGAATGCTCGCTATGTATGATCGTGGAACGTCGGTCGTCGGAAAAATATATATCGCTCGATAGGTAGGATGTATATTTGTCGGAGAATGCATGAAATGCTGAAATTTATGCAAAAAATGTTCGACGGGAACACAGTACGAGTATACTGAATAATTGAGGTTACAGAGTATCCGAGGGAAGGGTAGAACGACATGTAAGAATAACTGCTGGGTTTTTACGAGAGATGGTAATAGCTCTTTTTTTTTATTTTGTGATATTCCAACATCCCTTTTCTTCTCAAGTTTTTACGACCCCGGCCCTCGGTACACGTGACTTTTTATTTCTTCCATTTCCCGCGAGCACCCCTCTGATGTTCAGGCCGAAACTATGGCAAACCCTTGTCAATACAGGCGGTCCTTTTCAGGCTGGTATTTTTACGATGAATCACCATATTCGTGAAAAAACAACCTACCGCTCTTCGATTCAATTCGCCGTTCAGCTAGTGGCTAAACGGTCACCCAGCCGTATATCAATGACCTGTCGATTTAACTGTTTTCCATATTCAATCATAACATTTTCGAGGTTTACACGCATATGTCCTCTTCATAGTCGCCGCTGCCACTGACGACTACGGACCGTTTCGAAGCAGGGCGGTATCAATTGAAAACGCTGTGACATTGGTAGATTGCTGTCTAGCCCGGTGTACATTTTTTTTAATAGTACCGAACAATTATTGTCGGCAAACAACGTTTCTTCACATTTTTTTGGAGATATTTCATTGTTTAAAGGACTTACGTAACTTGTTGTTTTGTGTGTGGGGTTGTATCATGATTGATTTTGAAGAGCTTATTGAGCCAAACAGTTGGATTTGTGGTGTTGAGCCCCCCTCCCCTCCTTGATACTAAAGGAACACAATCCAACAATGAATCATTTTTTATCGGTCGTCCTTATATTAAAAATTGCCATTTGATAAAAATTATTACAATTGCCAACAATCTCCCCTGTTATTTACGTTACGGCAATAGTAACCCATGAGGGAAACCTGAGACTTTTCCGACTTCCCATTTCTCTTTTCAGTGCGAGTTCGTTCTTCTCACCTTTCTTCTCATCTTTCTGTTCATATTCCTTATTCATTCATTAGGACATAACGTTTCATTAGGACATGCCCCTTCATTCATTTGTCAACCTACCATAACAGCTACTTCGTATAATTGCGAAAAACACCATCCTGAGAGACACGTGTCACTTTATTCACTCGCAATTCCTAGCGATGATAACTTGCGATAAGCCAACTAGAAAGGAATTTCAGTTTCGAATAGTAATATTGCAGCGTATACGAGGTCTGTTCAAAAAGTATCGCGAATTTTGTGTTTTTTCAAAAAGTATTTATTCATTCATTAATATTTATTTTGTACCCTTCAAAGTAATTCCCCTCGGATATAATACATTTATGCCAAAGTTTTTCCCAATCCTCGAAGCACTTAATAAAATCATTTTTTGTGATCTTGTTTAGCTCCTCCTTCGATGCTGTCTTTATCGCTTCAATCGTGGCGTAGCGTCGTCCTTTCATGGGCCTCTTCAGTTTTCGGAACAGGAAAAAGTCACAGGGGGCCAGGTCTGGGGAATACGGTGGCTGCGGCATCATTAGAGTGTTGTTTTTGGCCAAAAATTCGCGTACAAGCAACGATGTGTGAGCAGCAGCGTTATCATGGTGCAAAAGCCAATTTTTGTTCTTCCACAAATCCGGGCGTTTATGACGGATTGCTTCGCGCAAATTGCGCATAGCTTGCAGGTAATATTCTTTATTGACTGTACGACCCTGTGGCAAGAACTCATGATGCACCACGCCCCTGCAATCGAAGAAAACTGTGAGCAAAACATTCACATTCGACCGAACTTGGCGCTCTTTTTTCGGTCTTGGCTCATGCGGCAGCTTCCATTGCGATCAGTGAGCTTTGGTTTCCACGTCATAACCATAAACCCATGATTCGTCACCAGTTATGACCCTCTGGAGCAATTTTGGGTCGCCGCTCCTTAGCAATGTTAACGCGACACTGTTTTTGTTCGAAATTGAGCAATTTTGGCACGAATTTCGCGGCGACCCGTCTCATGCCCAAATTATTGGTAAAAATCGAATACCACGAGTCAATCGATATGTTTAGTTAGTCAGCAACTTCTCCAACGGTGATTCGACGATTGGGCAATATTATTTTCTTCACTTCATCAATGTTTTCGTCTGTTGTTGATGTGCTCGGGCGTCCGGAACGCATTTCGTTGTTCGCATCTTCTCGGCCCTCTGAGAACATTTTGTACCACCGATAAACGTTGCTTTGGTCCAAGGTAGCTTCACCATATGCCGCAGTCAACATTCGGAATGCATCCGCGCACTTAATATTGTTTTTCACACAAAATTTGATACAGATTCTTTGATCCATTTTTTGGAATAGGCAAAAATCGAAGACAAGCCAAAACATGTCTAACCAAAACAGCTGTCAACAATTAACTAAACATTCAAAATGCCCGATTCTTTCAGCATAAGTGAGGGACATGAGTACCAACCTAACGCCACAAAAAAATTGAAAATCGAATATACGCAGGCCGCGGAAATACAAAATTCGCGATACTTTTTGAACAGACCTCGTATAGGCGCTCACTCAGGCCAGTTAGAACGACGTATTGAATGAACCAAATGTACACGGGTATACTGGACCATCGACGAACAGTTGATTATAATTAGGTTCCCTCGAGAACCTAAAACTAATGTAATACTTATGAGACATTCCAATCTGATAATTGAGTCCATCGGATTGAATTCCACTTTCATGTACAACACGAACTAGGTAGAATAGAGTAATCGAGAATTTATTGCAATTCCGGTTGACATACCGAGCGGTACGTACAACACATACGGTGACAAATGTAGTATATAATAGTGTGTTGTACGCGTGCCTTTGATACAAACAGAAAGGGAACCGGTAGATCACGCTCGTTTGGGGTCAGTGGGAGGAAGGTTGTCTGTTAATTTATATCCATGTATATGTACGAAGCACAAAAGGGGAACGTATCGACGATGAGGTCGTCGCAGATGCTTGGAAGAGTACACCTAATTAGTGCCATTATGGCTGTACTGTTTTGCCAAATCCAGGAACGCGTTAATATTGACCATGCCGCTAGTGTCGCGTCACACGGAAACTCCTGGACCACAGTTCTGCCGGTAATTGATGCATTGTACTATAACGGTGGGAGAACAGTGGTGCGAGAGATCAGGGAATGCATTTAATTATTTTGATAAAAAACGGAAACGAGCAGCCACACGCGGTAACGTCAGCAAATGAATGGAACACGTCGAGGTGAAACCCGATGGAGCATAGTGCGCAGCACCCGTGGGCTTTCCATCGTGATTTCACACATCGATCTCCGTCTCATCACACACATACATCATATCCCGTTCGCTCGTTTATTGGTTCGATATGTTTGCCATCTCGGGGGCCTTCGCGCATTTCAACCCCCTTATGCCGTCTCTCCGGTGGATTCTACGTTCTTGCCGCAATATCGTACTATCGGCACCGTATTTATGTCCATTGATGAGAACATTCCATTCTAGATATGTATAAAAATTTCTCATTATCATGAAGAACGAGCTATAACTGAATGCAAAGTCAACGTTGTGACAAAATTGCGATTGATGCGAGAACGACGAGGTCGCGGAATTCTCCAGGAATCTAATCTTCCTTGATGGTTTCATAGTACATGAGCAATATTTGAGTCGAATATAGATGATGAATCTGCATTTGAGCGTTTTTTTCGAGCACATTCAGCCTATACAATCGTTTGTGCGTGATCGGGAAGCCTGATCGGGAACACGGCATATATATTCGAGTGGAAATATCTCATAAAATATCTCTCGATCGCGAGACCTGTAACCTGAACACACGGGCAAAATTTAACAAACACAGCGGAAGAAATGAAAAAAACGATAGTTCCGGTCCGCGACGAGCTGGTATCGCGAAACTACTGATTGTCACGCGGCTGTGCTGGGTATAGAAATAATTTAAAAGCTGTCCCCGAAGATGAGAAAGGGTCGTCGTTTGCACGGACAGGCCAAATAATAAATGCACCCAACGTGCCGACGAGAGGTGAGTGCCACGCGTGGAGCTATCTCGTACATTCTGCCGGCAAGCTCTGGTCTCAAATTTCCTCGCAGCCTAGACAGAGAGTAAAACCTTTCTGGCACAACAGGAGACCAGACAAACGGTGTGCCGTGTGCACGATGGTGCGGTTTTCATACCGGCATATTCGGCCCTCTACACCGACCCCGCGCCTCACGTGTCGAGCACACGTGTTACGCTTTATTTTTTTCTTCTTCTGTTTACCACCCCTTGTATACCGCTCCCAACGGAAAATGGCTGTAAATATTTACGCGCGAGGACGTGTGTGCCGGCTATTTTATTTATCGTCCACGTAGAATATAGCCCTTGTAGAAACGCCATACCGTCGAACACACACACCCACGGGCGTGCGCATATATGGGATGTACGTTTCTCGTCTGGAACGGGGAGCAAGGGGAGTATAAAGCTTTCGTTCACCACCAGCACATGCATGGTTATATAAACATCATCCTTGCATCTCGCAAGCCGTGCCTCCAGTCTCAGCCATATGTCATAACGTTATCTGCCCCGTATGAACCTAGTCCACGTTACGTCATTTCGCCACGTTCCACGTTGAACATTGTAGCAGAAGGAGAGTTTTTAATACGTAATGATATAGTGTAAATCCATCGATTAATGGACACTCGAGGGGTCGTACATGTTCAGTCCGCTCGATAAAAGTTCAATGATGCGGATATCTTTAGGAGAAAAAAACTTTTGGAAAAACTGAACTATCGGGCAAAAGAGGTTTCTGTCCTGAAATACCGGACTCGTTTTCATGAACTCTTACAATTTGCGGAATTGTATTCTTTCATAGTTTCCGTCACGCGGAAACTATGATTTTGAATGATAACAGAAAATTATCTCTTTCCGATTCGTACAGGGTGTTGTGTTTTTATACACGCAATATTTTTGGGAATTTGGGAATAGAATTGACTGGTTAGAAGTTGTTCGAAACTCGCTATATCAAGACCAAATGCAGTATGCCCTTCGTAAGGTCATCAGAAAATTAATCCCCATATTAAAATCACTGATATACAGTTTCCATTAACGTGTGAATTTACTGGTCTCATAATTCCTGTACGATTATTATATTAGGACTTTATGGATTTCTGAGTTTATGGCAAGGTTTTCTGTAGTTTCAATTCATTCTTTTATATCGCAATCATTACCTGAAAAAATTAGTAGGAGTTGTTGCGAAAAATTATGCTAAAAAAGGTTTCCTACTTTGATTGAACAAGATTCTCATGGCTCTACCAGTCATTTTTCGTCCTTTCGTCATACATACCCCACGATAATTATCCACCAGCAGTACAGTTTTCACGTAGCTGTCGCTGCTTCAACTGTTTCTCTGTTTTTCCGCATAATAATGAAAGTAACAAAATACACACATAAATATCTCTCTATGTTATATAAATATATCGTCGCCGCCCCCGTGTACAAGAGTTGACCAGCCCAAACAAACCTAAATAAACCGAAACATGCAGAACTGCATTTGCGGTCATTTTCGGCCATTCTGGGAGGGAGCCGGGGGGTGGGCTCGCGAAGCGCGGAGGAAAACGAGCGCTTCCTGAAGTAGACATCGAGGTTCCGTTCGATCCCGCGCGGAAAGGCAAATTAGGGTTCTAATCCAGGATCTGCTTTATCCAAAGTAGACGATACCTGTGTGTATCTAATATACACAGAGCGTATAACAAGCTTTATCGGTAGCGAGGTACCGGTGTCGATAGCACGTAAGTCGCGGCGGGTTCGCGCGGGTCAGTCATTCTGTTTTTGGCAGAGTGCCGGACGACATTATTCCTTCGGGACTCTCTTGCCGGGGGCGCAAAGGCCGACAGTAGAGAGCCCTTTCATCCGCTGCTATGTATACCGCCATACACTGGCGGTACTACTTCGGCGCTATGTACTGCGCTCTATGCTGCAGCAAGGCGATTTTTATTTTCGACTTTTTTTTTCTTTTTCAGCCCCCACCCGAAATTTTGTTGGATATGTCGAAAAAGAAATTCCCTGAAAGTTACAGCCCTTAATATTAACTCTAACAAGGAAAGTACTCGAGGTGTCCCCCTCCGATTTTGTTGAAACTCAAGTATGTTATAGAGCATTGAAAACTAATTGACACGTATTTTTTTTTATCGGCGGAAAAACGGTTTCCAGGGGTGAAACCACCCCCTAAAGTTACTCATGTTAAGGAGCGGTTTTGCAGTTTCACATAGAAGCAGTGCATAGATTTTGATGAAACAAAGATTAAAATGTTTCTTGTGCGAAAAAATGAAGAACCCACCAGATAATGAAAAAAATATATATATTTTAAGGTGTTGAAACACCCTCGAACATCCACTTTTTGCTCCCTACATTGAAAACTTGCGAATCGATTGGAATGACAATTATGCTATTGTATAGCGGAAATAAAATTAAAGTTGACGTGTTTTTGTATTTGTGCGAGAAAATTTGTTTAAGGGGGTAAACTACCCCTATTCGAGTTTTTACATTCCAGGTGTCTCCTTGTCATTCCAAATGTGTTTGCCGATACGAACTCTTTCCATTAAGCTAAAATTAATGTTTCACCATTTTTCTGTAATTTTAAGGGGTAGAAACTCCCTCGAACATTTACGTCTTGCACCCTACATTGAAAACTTGCGAATCGATTGGAATGAAAATTAGACTGTTTTATAGCGGAAATAAAATTGAAGTTGACGTGTTTTTGTATTTGTGCGAGAAAATTTTTTTAAGGGGGAAAACGCCTATTTGAGTTTTCACATAAGAGATATCTTCTAACTCTTCTCATTAGGCTAAAATTAATGATTCAACGTTTTTTTTTTAATGAGTACGAATACTTAAGGGCGTAACCACCCTTTGTAGCCCCTTTTTTAATAGATATTCAAAAGTTTCCGAACTACTGCCAAGACATTTTATGATGTTACGATTTTCGTATTTAGATAAACTTACGCATCTACGAGAAGCATAATTAGGAGGGATTATACTATACATCATTCGCTAACACATCCTTTTTTTATATAATTTTCCTCACTTTTTCACATATCACTGTGGGCGTATTTTTTTATTATTAGCATAAACACGGTGTATATATATTATGAAATGATATTACCCGTAAGAAAGTGACAGGTTTTAATGGAGGAACTAATTTCTCTGTATGGATTTTCAGTTAGGTGTTACTTTTACCTAAAACAGATGTGCTAGATTCTTTGAAACGGGAACCTTAATAGTATATTTCAAGTGAATCGGTTGCTTCTTTCGAAAGGATCATATGTGTATGTGAAGTATACTATAATCCCTCTTAATTATGCTTCTCGTAAATGCGTAAGTTTATCTGAATACGAAAATCATACCATCATAAAATTTCTTGGCCGTGGTTCGGACACTTTTGAATAACTATTAAAAAAAAGGGTTACAAAGGGTGGTCTGCCCCCTTATGTATACGTACTATTTAAAAAGAAAACGGTGAATCATTAATTTTAGCTTGATAAGGAGAGTTCTTATCGACAAACACATTTGCAATGACAAGGAGACAACTGGAATGTAAAAACTCAAATAGGGGTAGTTTTCCCCGTAAAAAACTTTTCTCGCACAAATACAAAAACACGTCAACTTCAATTTTATTTCCGCTATAAAACAGTATAATTTTCATTACAATCGATTAGCAAGTTTTCAATGTAGAGTGCAAGACGTAACTGTTCAAGGGTGTTTCTACCCCTTAAAATAACAGAAAAATGGTGAAACATAAATTTTAGATCAATGAGAAGAGTTCGTATCGGCAAGCACATTTGGAATGACGAGGGGACACCTGGAATGTAAAAACTCAAATGAGGGTAGTTTACCCCTCATTTACACATTGACATGTGTAACTTTAGGGGGTGGTTTCACTCGTTGAAACCGTTTTTCCGCCAAAAAAAAAATACGTGTCGCTTAGTTTTCAATGCTCTATAATATACTTGAGTTTTAACTAAATCGGAGGGGGACACCTCGAGTACTTTCCTTGTAAGTACTTTCCCAAAGCGTGAGAAGATTTTCCATCTAAAATACACGTAAATCGATTTTTTTTTTTTTCGAATTTCTATAACTCAGCCGCATTTTATGCTATCATATTGTTCTTGATTTCGATTTACTCAGAATAAAACAATCTAAAAAAGTGCCTCTTGCGGCGAAAGTGTAAATTGTACTGGTGAGTTGGTACGGGCCACTGAAGTTAATTTTTACCCTAAATTCTCGTTTTTTTTGCTGTTATCTCCGGAACAATTGACTTTACAAAAAAAATGTGAATGAAAAATTTGTTGGAAATTTAATTTTCTACAAAAAAGGTTCTATCGACCCAATTGCTTAGATTAATATTTCTTGATATATTGAACATTAACTTATGAGTAGTATAAAATTTATAAAATATGAAATATTAAATAATAAAAATAATAATAAGTAAAAAAAGTTCAATATCTCAAGAAATATTAATCTAAGCAATTGGGTGGATAGAACCTTTTTTATAGGAAATTGAATTTTCCACAAATTTTTCATGTAGCTTTTGTTCGTAAAGTTAATTGTTTCGGAGATAACAGCAAAAAAACGAGAATTTTCGGTAAAAATCAACTTCAGTGACCCGTACCAACTCACCAGTACAATTTACACTTTCGCCGCAAAGGGCACTTTTTTAGATTGTTTTATTCTGAGTAAATCGAAACCACGAACAATATGATAGCATAAAATGCGGCTGAGTTATAGAAATTTGAAAAACAAAAATTCGATTTACGTGTATTTTAGATGGAAAATCTTCTCACGCTTTGGGAAAGTACTTAGAATTAATATTAAGGGCTGTAACGTTCAGGGAATTTCTTTTTCGACATATCCAACAAAATTTCGGGTGGGGACTGAAAAAAAAAATAGTCGAAAATAAAAATCGCCCTAATGCTGCAGTATATAAATATATTTGAAAAAATAAAAAAGAATGAGGAGCTTGGAATGAGAAAATTAATGATGGAATGACGAGACAAATTGAAATGTCGGAACATAAGTGGGCTGATCAAATTAGACGTTTGTATTGTTATTAATGTTATCACGTCCCTTTCCCTTTGTTTCCATTTACATTCCATTCCATGAGACCCGCCCTTCGGAGTATTGCGCCCAGCCACTCTTTTTTAATGCCGAAATTGCGGAAAACCTGGTTACAGCCAACACAGGCTACATTTTACTGAATTCCAGTTGCATTAATTTCAGAAACGGACAAAAACTGCCTCCCGTTGACTACTCACCGTGCAAAATTCAAAGCATGGTTAAGCGATCAATCATCCCAATATTGACCACAACTGCTTAACATCGAAGACCACCGACGCCGCGCAACGACCGCGCGTTCACTCCCGTCGGTATTATCAAAATATACGCAGATATTAATACAGCGTAGCGATTGCGTGATTGCACCAGTTTCACCAATGGTTCATATTTGCTACTAGGCAATGCGATGATGGATCGCGGTTAACCAGTCACGACGTGTGGGTCGTACATAGATAACTAGAAGATTGTCGATATGAACAAAAGAAATGACTGGAGTGAACGAAAAAAAACGAAGAGCAGGCTGATGAGTGACACACGTTGAGAACATAAACGTTTTTGCCTCTTCTATAACGATATAACCTCGCGTAAGAATGAATAGTTTCGGCGGAATCTCATCCAAACTACATATATTCGTGGATCAATTTGATGTCACGCCCATTTAAATTGGTGGTGGAGACGTCAATGAACTTTAGTACGAGTGCAAAATGTTTTCTTTTCGTTTTTCCCCCTTCTCCGCCATACCCTGTATCGATTTTATTTCGTTGTATCGAAAAAGGATAGCAGGGAGCGACGTACAAACGACCGGGTGAAGGACAAACACGCGGTTGATGAAAGGATCACATCGTCGAACGTGAAACCTTCGTGTGTATATGTATATTTACGCGAATACGAGTCCATCCTAAATCGCCATCAAGCTGCAGTCTAGTTCGGGCCGAGCTATCTCTATATATGTACATATGTATATATGCACACCGCTATCACGCAACCCCTTTGAGCTGCCCGAAAATCTCCTTGATCCGTCGAAAATGGGTTCAAACCTCATTCACTGTATATCTATAGACCTGTACAATATATTTACGTAGGCAAAAGAAAAACTGATTTTTGAATCAACTCGAACGATCGTCTGTGGATAAACGATGTATGTTTCCCGTTTCCTCTCTTTTCCATCGATCGACATAAGCTTGGGTCAACTATGCAGGATCTCTTCGAAGTTATGAGGCAATTTTTTTTTACATAGTAAATTGTATTCCATATGCGTTACCATCGTTCAAATGATTCACGGGCCTTTAGTGAATTACGGATAACACTTAGCACGATACTTTTGTTCTGCCGTTGAATAGACCAAATACAAAATGGTACAGTAAATTCATATACTTTTATTATACTTTTCATTCTCCGGGTGGATCTCTTCCACTGCACATAACTTTACTTTTTTAGACTCGGAAAATAATCCGAAGCGAACGAGAATGAAAGAAAAACTGGAAGAGCGAGAGAGGGGGTGACAAAGAGGAAATAAAACGATGTAGTTTCGTGTATACGTATAATGAAATATGATTGGGAAGCTCGGTTTCTTGAAAATCACAAGAGCTAGACACGTCGTCATTCGAGAAACAGCTGTATATTATATATCTTAGGTTCTTCAGAGCCAGCAAGTATACCGTCGTATATTTTAGTTTGCTTCGCCCGCTTAACCATCCCATCGCGGACAATATGCTTTTTCGCGTATCTCATACTTCCCTTTTAATTTCATATCTCCAACCCGCTCCTCTCTCTCTATCTTCATTCTCCGCGGTTTAATGTGTATCATGATTTTTCGCCAGTTTTGCATGTTTCACTCCGTACTCTTGTCAACGAGAGCTCTAACTCCTCACCAGTAACGCGGCCGCGTCTTGTCCCGGTATATATAGGAGAGATCGAGGTAAAACAGCCACCTGGGGCAAAACGACGCCCTTAAAAATTATCGAAATTTTTTTTTTTATTCCGTATTAAAAAATGATAATTATGATGGGCGTAAGTATACACGATTAAGCTCGAAACGTCAAATCGGTAAGTCATAAAGAGTTTTATTTTTCGAATATTTCAAGTGACCGATGAAAAAAAGTTCGAAACACCGTTAGCCCCCCTTTTCGGGATCATTCTCAATGAGTTCGAATGTTAATCGACGTTACACTCAATTCACATTAGAACGAAAGGCGCGTCTGGCAGAAACACCGTGAATAATGGAGAAACGGACAAATTTTCAGGAAGAACCGTTTTGACTCGAACGCGATATAAAACCGGTCCAAATTTTATTTTTGCATTACATGCAATGAATTTACGCTATTCGCGGCAGCGTTCTAGCAACGGTATATCCTTAGGGGGTTCGTTTTGCCGCGATCTCATCTCTGTACATTTATACGTATGTACATATGTGTTTATCGGTTTCGCTCTTTTCTGGCTCTGTACACGAGCGCGAAATTCTTTCGAGCAAAGTTTCTTGAAAATCTTTTATAACCACGAGGGTGAGCTATAATACGTATATATATTGTATATACATATATTTCCAGTCAACGAACAACCGCATATAGCCGACAATTTTCACAGCAGTCTAGCATCACATATGCACCCAACCTCGTAAATGCGATATACAATAATACGGGATCATCGGATAATAGAGACACAAAATCGATTTCACAGATGTATAATATACATCCTACACTAAAACAGCGCACTGTCAGACACTCTACATATATAGTTGACGCACTGAAACTAAAAGGCATTAATTATCCTAGCGATAAATAAATCCATTGACAAAATGGATCGGCTGATTTCTTTTTTTGCCTGTAGATAAGAAACGTGTCGCATTGTGAGCTAATGGCTAAACCGATTGATCGTTCTGATAAAGAGATAAAAATCAAAATGAGTTATTGGCGTAAACATATACGAGGTCTGTTTAAAAAGTATCGCGAATTTTGAATTTCCGCGGGCTACGTATATTCGATTTTCGATTTTTTTGTGGCATTAGGTTGGTACTCATGTCCCTCACTTATGCTGAAAAAATCGGCCATTTTGAATGTTTAGTTAATTGTTGACAGTTGTTTTGGTTAGACGTGTTTTGGCTTGTCTTCGATTTTTGCCTATTCCAAAAAAGCAGCTTCCATTGCGATGATTGAGCTTTGGTTTCACGTCATAACCATAAACCCATGATTCGTCACCAGTTATGACCCTCTGGAGCAAACTTGGGTCGTGGCGGACCGAGTCCAACAGCTCCTTAGCAATGTTAATGCGACACTGTTTTTGTTCGAAATTTAGCAATTTTGGCACGAACTTCGCGGCGACCCGTCTCATGCCCAAATCATTGGTAAAAATCAAATAGCACGAGCCAATCGATATGTTTAGTTCCTCAGCAACTTCTCTAACGGTGATTCGACGATTGGCCAATATTATTTTCTTCGCTTCATCAATGTTTTCGTCTGTTGTTGATGTGCTCGGGCGTCCGGAACGCATTTCGTTGTTCGCATCTTCTCGGCTCTCTGAGAACATTTTGTACCACCGATAAACGTTGCTTTGTTCCAAGGTAGCTTCACCATATGCCACAGTCAACATTCGGAATGCGTCCGCGCACTTAATTTTGTTTTTCACACAAAATTTGATACAGATTCTTTGATCCATTTTTTGGAATAGGCAAAAATCGAAGACAAGCCAAAACACGTCCAACCAAAACAGCTGTCAACAATTAACTAAACATTCAAAATGGCCGATTCTTTCAGCATAAGTGAGGGACATGAGTACCAACCTAACGCCACAAAAAAATCGAAAATCGTATATACGTAGCCCGCGGAAATTCAAAATTCGCGATACTTTTTGAACAGACCTCGTACAAACTAATCGCAGCCTTCCCTATTTAAGGTAGTAGTCTGGTAACTTAAGCCGATTTTCATGTCTTTTTTGGAGGGCGTTTTTTTGTAGGAAAATAAAAATGAATCGTTTTGGATATTTAGGATGTTTTTATTTACATATTAAAGATACAAAAAAAAATAGTTTGAGAAAACATTTTGATAAAATTAAATCTCGTTCTTGAGATTTAATTTTATCTTAGGCATTTTCGTTCTAGATTTGCAATTAGTTTCTGAATTATTGAAATTCGCTATTATTTTGCACAAATCGAAATGGTCTCCCCGATTATTGTTTGAATAAACGTAATTTCACTGCGTGTTATATAGTTTATTATTATTATTATTATTATTGATCGAAGTTGGCACCTCGAAAAAAAAGCGCGTGGGTGGCCCCGGTGATTTTGGTTCTTGATGTTATCTGAAATCAAAAATTCTTGATAATTCTTAATATATAGACATGTCATTCTGGTCGGAACTACTGAAGTTAAATTTCATCGATAAATAACCATTTTGTTATTTATCCATGAAATTTAACTTCAGTAGTTCCGACCAGAATGACAGGTCTATAGATTAAGAATTATCAAGAATTTTTTATTTCAGATAACATCAAGAGTCAAAATCACCGGAGCCACCGACGCGCTTTTTTTCCGAAGTGGCAACTTCGATCAATAATAATGATAACAATAAACTATTAAATTTTTTCAAACTAAATTTTTTTTGTATCTTTAATATGTAAATAAAAACATCCTAAATATCCAAAACGATTCATTTCTATTTTCCTACAAAAAAACGCCCTCCAAAAAAGACATGAAAATCGGCTTAAGTTACCAGACTACTACCTTAATATCTTATATCAGTATACTGAAAACTCGTAGAAATTTATTTTATCCATTTATTGAATAGAGCAAAGTTTCTCTGAATTAAAATCGGAATTCTTAGCGAGTTAAAATTTCCATCGCACCTACGGTTAAGACGGCTGCACCACCGACGAGAAGGACCGCCGCCGGGCAAGCATTCATTCCTTTTCTACTTTGATATTTTTATGAGAAACTCTGCATTATGCAGACCTTCATGGAAGAAAACCGACCCATCACGTTGTCTCTGGCTCTGTCTCTGGATGGTAGACTGTCTCTATCCTCGGCAAGAGAAAGTACATAAACGCGCGGTTACGTGCGTATATATATAATTTTAATTTTAATTACTCGGGACTGAGACGCTGGCACGTCTCTTGATAACTATATCCCTGTCGCTTCGGTAGTATACTTTAGGCTTCATAAAGTGGGGCGATTTTGTTCGTCCCGACAACAACCGGTCATATTATTTGATTCGACGAAGGTAAAGAGCATAAAGCGGAAGTTTCTGCATTTTTCATAACAATTGCAACATAACATTGCAGCAATTAGTCTGTTTTTTTGGTATATGACGATCTTGCCACACAAAACAACTGTTCATTTTACAATGACGTCTGGTTTGGACCCGGCGAAATTATGACTTTTTCATCGTTCGTTTACTAAGAAGACGACTATTTCATAACCCTTCTTTATCCTCTCTCTCTCTCCTCTTCTTTTTCTTCTTCTTCTTTTCAGTCCTTTGATTCTTCTGCCTCTCTTTCGCGAAATTGGAAGGAACGTTCATTTCACTCTCGTGAGCTCATATAATTCGACCAGAGAGACGAAAACGACGAGACTTTACAAAGTTATTATTTTACGCAAACCCGCTGGGGGGCAAAGGAATCACCGTCGTTCTCGCTCAGCCTTAACGAGAAATAGAATTTGTATTAGTTCTCTCGTCTTCTCCATCCTTTTCATTCGCTGACCCAAATCATCATTGAATCTTGTCGGAACGACGAACGTGTAACGTTCTTGAGATTTAATTTTATCATAGGCATTTTCGTTCTAGATTTCCCATTATTTTCTGAATTATTGAAATTCGCTATTATTTTGCACAAATCGAAATGGTCTCGCCGATTATTGTTTGAATAAACGTAATTTTACTGCGTGTTATATAGTTTGACGTCTGGTTGAAAGACAACACGGTTTTGTTTAGTTCGTGTGCGGGGATATTCCGCCTACGTGTATATAGTTCCACAGTAGCATTAATATGATATTATAGAAGTGAAAATTGGACTGACGAGAGATGCCGGATCTGCCGAGTGACAGACTCATTATAAGCCGGAACGAATCGGTTTCTTACGACGAGAACCAACCAGTGTGAGGTATAAAAGCCGCGACTAAAGTTTCTTGTCGCTGTATATAGTTGCCGTTCATTTTCGAGCTGTCTAAATATCACGGAGATCCATTGACCACGCAAAATTACGAATTACAGGAGACTCGATCAGCCGTATACAGAGTTGGAGCCAAAAGAATGGTGAAATTACTCGGTGACAGGTAAAAAATCTCTTATGTTTTATCCCTATTCTCGTCTGTGGCATTGAGGGGGGAAATAAGGTTACACGGTTCAAAAAATCGATTTTTTTTTATTCCATAAATTGTTAGTAAAACTATTGAAAAATATGTTCCCAAAATTTTAAATGAAAATTCCGACTCGTTCTATTGTTATAGGCCATTAAGGGGGGAAATAGGGTTAGGACAGCGTTTTCTCAATGATTTCCATGAATTTTTTCATAGTATAAAAAATGAACATAATTTATTGAAACTTTGAGAATATTTTATACATATATTTAAGTATATACTATAAAATTTTTGAAGAATTTCCTTGAAAAACACCGAAGAAAATGTATGACTGCCTTGACTTTGTTTTCCTTGGTACTATTTTTTCAAACGCGTTTTTCTGAAAACGACTTTTTTTGAACTTGCGTACACGCTAGTTTGAAAAATTTTCAACCAATCGTTTTGAAAATTGGTAGTTACTTTCTTCATAGTATTGCGCTCTATATGAACCTAAAATGGGAATATTATCATTATTTAAAATAATTTTTTTTTGCAAATAAAGTTGTAAAAAATGGCAAAAAATCATGCTTTTTTGTTTTGACCCCTGTGAAGAATTCAATTTTCAATTTTTTTGATAGCCTTTAGGTTCATATAGAAGAGACACATATAATAAAAGTAAATTCCAACCTCGTTTGATTCCAGATGAAAATTGCGGCTTCCAGAATGTATGCAAAATGCTGAGTCTGATTGTGACCTGCAATATGGGGTCGCTAATATTTTCGGTGTTGTTCAAGGAAATTCTTCAAAAATTTTATAGTATATACTTAAATATATGTATAAAATATTCTCAAAGTTTCAATAAATTATATTAATTTTTTATACTATAAAAGAATTCATGAAAATCATTGAGAAAACGCTGTCCTAACCCTATTTCCCCCCTTAATGGGCACTTCAGTGCAAATGTATGTTTAAATTTTACGAGGATAATGAGGATATTCCTCTCGAAATCGTTGATCGATGTGAAATATAATGTTTGCAAATTATATGGAAATATCGCAATTGCTATTGTCGTTGTATCATTCGCTCTGATTACGCGCTTGATGTTTAGCGATGACCAACAAATTCACGCGAGTTCGTTAAAGATGAGGTGAGTAGAAAATGACATTGTTTTTTTTTTACATCCAATAAGGCACGTTTTATTGCGCTGTACATTTCACAATAGTCAGGAACGTATCCGAAAACTGCATTAAAAAATCAGCACCGTGAGCCACACCGTAATTTACGATAACAATAAATAGTTTGTGCGTGGAATATATAATTTTGCGACAATAATAATGTTTTACTCGTAACCTACAGTGAAGCCAATTTTTTTTATTCGTTCACGACACGTCCGTGAGTATTTTATTGTCTAAAATTAACAGCAGAAAAAAAGTGTTTTATTGGGAACAAAACATTAAATTAATTTTTGTCCGTTGAATCGTCGTGGGGAATATAAAATATGAAATTTTTGTTATATCTCAAGCGTCATTTATTTGCTCGATATTATTTGCTTCGTCAGCAGGTGTTATTTGCAGCATTCGATACATGAAATATCGTTATGAAAAAGATTTAACTTCGAAATGGATAAGTAAAAAAATAAATCGAAAAATTCCGGAAGTTACTCTGAAGTTGTACTAAAATCTGGCCAATTCGCAGAAATATCTATTAAAGATCGAAAAAAAAACGTCTGAAGAACACTTCATATGTCACAATTCCGTCTTACACGCGGATAAACGTTCTTCTCGGCAATTTCGATGATCGTATAAAGTTCGAGTTTTTCGAATGCCCTCTTGATTACCACAGCCCGAGTTGGAAGGGCGTGATGAACGTAACAACGAAAACAAAAAGTTGATTGGGTTTGTCAAAATTGCAAAGCGAATTTAACACGCAATAGTTCAAAGCTCAACTGCCCGTCATCCGACGCGCAGCGCTGTCAGTATATAGCGTGCGACTCATCCTACACCCAGGCTCTCCTCCGCTGCGGCTCCGCTGAGTAATTATTATGCATTGCTATGCAAATAGATTGACATTTAATGGACCTCCTGGTAACCGATGCGAGGAGACAGCGAAATAGCGCTGTGCACCGAGGGATGATATGATGTCGAGGGTGTAGATCGTGTTGAGTGAGGGAGAGAGAATAAAGCGCAGAGGAGGCGCAGACTAAATTTCACGGGGAGATGAAACAAACGAGAGAAAAAACGGGATATAAAAGCGTACGTGCATGTTGCAAGCTGTTGCTGCTTCCTCTGATCCTATATATTGTATATTATATGTATATATATATATATATATATATATATATATATATATATATATATATATTTATATATCTGTAGTGCATGTATATACGGTAGCAAAACATTGTTTACTTGTTTTCCTCGTGCCACGTTCGCCAATTAACATCATTGAAGAGTTTGTGTGTTTATGGGTATTTATATACATACACATACACCTATAAACACTGTTGGCCATTTGGTTTATGATCAAATTTGACGTTGCAATTTGAGTATTTCAACAAATTTGTATCAACGTCACGGGCAGTTAAAAGCTATGCGAATGTGTTCTCATCGAGCAGTGAATGAGATTACCATAAAAGCATGAAAAATATTCTTCTTTAATTTTTATTTTTTTTTATAATTCCGTTGATTTTCCTAAAAATTTCGAAAATATTCAATTTAAACTGATTATTGGTCCACTTCCTCGAGTTTGGCAATTACTCAATTTTCATCAACATATTTCTATTCTCAAATAATGTCATCTTTTCACAACCATATCTCTCGACATCCTCACCGTTCGATATTTTGATTATGATATTTTGATTATGACTATTGTCTCTCGTCAACAAGTAGTTTCCCATTTCTCGTTAAACGTCGAAAAGAGATGGAACGTCGTACTTAAGGGAGGAAATAGGGTTAGACGATTCAGAAAATCGATTTTTTTTAAATTTCATAAATTGTTAGTAAAACTATTGAAAAATATGTTCCCAAAATTTTAAATGAAAATTCCGACTCGTTCTATTGTTATAAGCCATTGAGGGGGGAAATAGGGTTAGGACAGCGTTTTCTCAATGATTTTCATAAATTTTTTTATAGTATAAAAAATGAATATAATTTATTGAAACTTTGAGAATATTTTATACATATATTTAAGTATATACTATAAAATTTTGAAGAATTTTTTGAAGAATTTCCTTGAAAAACACCGAAGATATTAGCGACAGGATATTGCTTGTTTTTCTTGGTACCATTTTTTCAAACGCGTTTTTCTGAAAACGACTTTTTTTGAACTTGTGTACACGCTAGTTTGAAAAGTTTTCAACTAATCGTTTTGAAAATTGGCAGTTACTTTCTTCATAGTATTGCGCTCTATATGAACCTAAAATCGAAATATTATCATTATTTAAAATAATTTTTTTTTGCAAATAAAGTTGTAAAAAATGGCAAAAAATCACGCTTTTTTGTTTTGACACCTGTAAAAAATTCAATTTTCAATTTTTTTGATAGCATTTAGGTTCATATAGAAGAGAGACATATAATAAAAGTAAATTCCAACCTCGATTCATTTCAGATGAAAATTGCGACTTCCAGAATGTACGCAAAATGCTGAGTCTGATTGTGACCTGCAATATGGGGTCGCTAATATTTTCGGTGTTTTTCAAGGAAATTCTTCAAAAAATTTATAGTATACATATACTTAAATATATGTATAAAATATTCTCAAAGTTTCAATAAATCATATTCATTTTTTATACTATAAAAAAATTCATGAAAATCATTGAGGAAACGCTGTCCTAACCCTATTCCCCCCCTTAAGATATCGAATTAATAATAAACGTATACGATAGTATTGACCTCGGTCAGTACTGCATTGGGTGACAGCTTAACCATGGACTGGCTTGCGCGCCGAATACTGACAACAGACAGGCAGTTTTACTGAGTTTCTGATAGTTAGTGCAACTGAAATTCAGTAAGCTATAACCACCTATATCGGCACAGGTTTACCGCAGTTTCCTTGTGCCCTCGTGCAAATACAGGGACAGTAGGGAATTAGGAAAGAGCGACAGAGCACAACAATCTGGCGGGAGTCATATCAAAGAATTGAAATGGAAAGAAACGAAAAAGGAGGTAAAAATGTGAAAAGGTACACGATCGAAAACACTGACAGTAATAATGGTCATATACAAACCACTATGTACACTAAAAAAATAAATAAGATGTTTTAACTATATCGGACGGGTACACAAGCTGTCAAATACCATAAATATCTAATCGGCACAACGAAAAGGAACAGAATTCGTTGTCAAAACTATAAAATTGATTTGACAGTTTGTGTTCGGTCGACAGAGTTATACTAACTACTTTGTTCTCTCAGCGTAACCGTTGATAAAAATATGTGAAGAACAACGAGAGGCATATAATTCGTTGAAATATCGTCCTGTTCGTGTTCCCAGCTATATATACTTTCCAAACATTTTTCTATCTTTGCATACATTTTCAATCTTGGTTTCGAAACTAAAGTGCGCTTCTATCGTGCTTTTCTTCGCTCGTGCCTCTCATACAGGCGTTGCGGCAATTTTTTTTCTCTCCGGCAAAATTACAAATCCCGAGCCTCGGGGTGCAGCGCTGAATTCCCAGTTCGACGTCCGTTCTCTAACGTTTTCTCCGATATCCACATACGCGTACCCCACCTTTACCCGTAAAATTTCATGTTATATCTTGAGCATGGAATGTGTAGGTGTGCCACGAACAATTTCTGTACCGATATTCCGAGTTTTTGAAGCCGTGTGCTAGCTGGGCGTCTATATAAGGAAGCTTACTACGAGCCCCGCAGGGCCTTTTCATAAACGTTGCGCTTCTCCCGTGTGTGCACCCCTAGCTATGGGGGATAGTATTATATCCAGAGCCACGACAAGCCAATTGTGTAGTTTCGCGCACCGAGTGCGAAAATAGAGAGCGAGCGAGTGGAGTGGGCGGCAAAAGCGTAGAAAATTTAAACGTATCGGGCTATTGCGTACACGAGTGGCTAGGGATCGCACATATACGTAGGATACCGACAAAGCCCAACCATCTCGCACTATTATGCTATGGGATAATATTAGGACAGGTAATGTTTAGGATATGGATGAAAATTCGTAGCGCGAAAATTTCGACGAAGGCAGAGGATCGTAACGCGCTATTGATACGAGATGATACGGCGAATGGGAAAATTATACTTTCGCTTACGTCGACGGTTTATTCTTATATTATCGGTGTATAAATCACAGTATCTCGCAAAATCTGTACCATCGTGAATTAGAAGAGAATTAGTTAGCGAAGTCATTTCGTATATTTTCTTTTACAAACGGATTTATCAAAGAATTTCTTGAATACGTATAGTTTCTCAAAACAATCCCGGAGGTTTCTCCGCTCCAACAAATAGTACAATGTAAAAGAGACGTTTGTAGTATTCCTTTGTCCATGAGGATGAAACGATATTCATGAAAAATACCAAAATCCGTATTTATTAAGTAACCAAACCCATTTAAAAAAGTTGCGTGTGTATCGCACTTTGTCATGTAAATTTGCTTTCGCTTGCGTCAATGTAACTAAAAGTTGTGTACCATCGTAGAAATTATTTAATACGTTAGGGGAGACTGCGGCTGTTACATCTAATGAAACATTTGAATATCTTTTCATTCGAGCATCAATTTCACACACATATTTAATAGGTAAAAACTTTGATACTTCAACTCAATAATAATACCACTTTACACCATAAAATTTATAGTTGTATTAGATCCGTCGAGTGAACTATCGATCCTTCGACAATTCGTTATTTTATTAATGTCGATTTTTTTAAGATGCCACTATCGACCGTCTGCCTATCAGCTTACATTACTCTCTGAGCGTTCGTTTGTTAGCGGTTGAATAGTAAAATTAATTACAATGATGAAAATAGTCGACGAAATTCCTAACTCCACTTTTCGAAGGTTTGTCAACGGTCGCCATTATAACGAATTGTTTCATTTCGATATACCATTGAACCAAGGATTGGACAATAACTCACAGCAAGACTAAACGTATTTTCGACAATTTGGTATCATTAGTTCTCCAGTCCTCGGCGTACCTTAATAATGAGAAATAAATTGCGTATCCACCGAAATCACAAGCACCCGGGTAAAACTTCGTAATGACCATGAAAGATTTGAAAGAGTAACGAAATTAGCTCAATATACTATATATCAAGTAATGTGATGTATTATGAAATACGTGATGTAATAGGAAAAATAGTACTACGCAAATGCGTGTCATTCTTCGATTAAATAATAACCTGAAACTATGAATAGCTCCTAAAACTTTAATAAAGCTGCTAGAAAGTATTAATACTTACTAACTCTGTTCTGACGTGATTCAGAATCTAAAATGTATCCCATCTTGATGGCATTGCTAGAACCGTCGAAATCTGTGTGACCGGTAATGCCCGATCCCCTCTGAATATGATTTGTGATGTGTACAATACTTTACTTTCACCTCCGATTGTTTTTCGCCATAATTTTTACTGTATAATTTTTCTTTTTTATCTTATTATACTTTGATGAAGGGTCGACGTTGAAGAACCGTGATAATGGATTCGTGCGCTAGTCAAAGTGAGGCTCTTTTCTCTTTCAGCTGTCTCTCTTGTTATACGAGCCGACTTGAATTCGATTAATATATTTTATGACGGTGGTAAGTGATATCCGAGATTTTTAAGCGAGCTCTGCCCACATATGTGACGCCGGCTCTCATTTCGGCTCGTTCTTCCCGTTGGAAAGCAATTGAAACGATGCTTCGAGAACCGGTTTTCTCTTAACGAAGTAACTCGAACTGGTATCATCGATTCATTCCTCATCTTCCGTACTCGATATAACTTCTCGGAGATAATTAATTATGGAAAACGTCAGTTCGCAAGCATAATATGTAGGCGGCTTTGAGTTCATTAAACTTTTGCCATACGCACTTGTCGTGTCTCGTTTTGAGTTTCACTTTTCCCTCCAAAATCCTGTTCAACTCTACTGTTTTCAAGAAATATAACAAGGAACATTCTTAAATCTGGATATACTTATATTCCGGTTTCGCAACATTTAACGCATCGAAAAAGCTCGGATAGATATATGTATATAGAGAAAGGGAGTGATATAATTAGTGGTGAAAATGAGGGTGCATTCGTGCAGCGAGGAAAAGATAGAAAACAGGTCGTCAGTTGAAAGAAGAGCCAACCGGCTTAAGAAGAGATCCCCGGGGCTTTATGGCGTATATAACCCATCGTTATCCGTTCGTTTTTCCTTTCTCGGAAGAAGCAAACATCCTGCTCGATAGAATCGCAACGGTGCGCACAGTGACAGAAGATGCGGGCATAAAGTTTATATATTTGTATCGTGTACACTGGGAAAAATGGGCCGGAGCAAAAACGACGGAGTGTGTCCTGGGAGGATCAAAGGAAAACTCGATTCGATTGCGGAACTGTATATAGAAACGAAAATTTTGCTCTCGTCGGAAAAAAAAGAAAAGTGTATATATACCCATGAATACAGATTTGCCATCGGCAGATCTGCTTCATGGGCATATATACAGTGGATCAAAAAAGTATTCATACACCTTGCTTTTTTGCGATAACTTTATAGACATAAGCGATACGCAAAGAAAGCCAATTTTATTTAATAGTACATCAGGTACAGAAATAAACTGCAAGTAGAGAATTTTTTCCCAGGAATAATAGAAGAATTATGCAAAAAACCCAAAAATTTTCCGGCCAAAACAGTATTCGTACACTTACGATTGAGCTGCTAAACCTCGATATTCACTCACGGACGGTCTGACCTCTGCGTACAATGTAAACAAGTCTTCGTTTACACAATGGTTTTGACCTATTCCATGCGGTAGTAGATCTTCAAGCTCTGAACAGACATGATGGCAAAGAAAAGCAAAATATCAATATCCATGCGAGATAGACTGATTTTTCTTCGGAAACGCGGTGAAAGTTATCGAAAAATTAGTAAAGAACTAAATCTAAGTTTCGCAACAGTGCAATATATAATAAAAAAATACGAAAGAACAAACGGCACAGAAAATAAGCCACGAACCGGTCGACCGAGAATACTAACAGTACGAGAACGTCGGAGTACTGTTACAGAGGCTACAAAAAAACCGTTCACAAGTGCTCGCAGTTTAGCGAATGATGTCGCGTCAACATCGGAGAAGAGCGTGTGTCCCCAGACTATTCGAAACGTTTTGCATTCTGCCCAAATATACGGCAGAACTGCCCGCAAAAAACCATTAATTAATAATATAAATCGAGAAAAACGTTTAGGTTTCGCAAAAACCTACGTAAAAAAAATCTATAGAATTTTGGAAATGTGTCGTATTCTCGGATGAATTGAAGTTTAACATTTTCGGGTCCGATGGAAACAAATTCGTCTGGCGGAAACCAAATACCGAGCTCCAGCAGGAAAATTTAATACCGACTGTAAAGCACGGCGGAGGAAGCGTCATGGTTTGGGGCTGTATGGGATATTATGGCGTTGGTAATCTGGCTTTTATAGATGGTACAATGAATGCCCGGAAGTATATCGATGTGTTGCGCAGCAATTTGA
The DNA here is from genome assembly GCA_958009045.1 of Oxytorus armatus. Taxonomy (NCBI): domain Eukaryota; kingdom Metazoa; phylum Arthropoda; class Insecta; order Hymenoptera; family Ichneumonidae; genus Oxytorus; species Oxytorus armatus. The sequence continues at coordinate 18,117,692 of OY253744.1, forward strand.
AAGCAAGTGTAGATAAAATAGGCCTGGATGGAAATTTCTACTTCCAATAAGATAACGACCCGAAACATACTGCCATGAAAACGAGGGAATGGTTACTCTATAATGTCCGCAAACAATTGATTACACCACCACAATCTCCGGACATCAATCCTATGGAAAATTTATGGTACTCGGTGGATGTCAAAATTAGAAAAAGAAAAATAACAAACAAATCCGATCTCCAAAGAGTGCTTTTAGAAGAATGGACGAAAATGGCAAAAGAAACAACGCAAAAGCTAGTAGAATCCATGCCTAAGAGACTCGAGGCGATAATTGAAGCAAAAGGGATGCACACCAAATATTAGTTATAATTAACAACTATTATGATGTAGGTTTTCACTATAATCGTAATCGTAAGGGTATGAATACTTTTTTTGTCCGAAAATTTTCGTTTTTTGGCATAATTCTTCTATTATTCCTGGGAATAAATTCTCCATTTGCAGTTTATCTCTGCACCTGATGTACTATTAAATGAAATTGGCTTTCTTTGCGTATCGCTTATGTCTATAAAGTTATCGCAAAAAAACAAGGTGTATGAATACTTTTTTGACCCGCTGTAGATGTTCAAAGGAAAAAAATCGGATGACAAATCATTTTCTGGACGATTGTGGAGCATCCTACAGCCTAATGGTTTTCGCCACCTTTATTAATTGTTACTTCTGTGTCAATTCATCAATTCGAAAATAGTCTTATTAATCAGTAATGGCTAATTAATCTATAATAAAATTTGAAACAAAATTACATCACTCTTTCGATCAGACATTCGAACTTTCTTGAAGATTCACAAAGATTTTGGACTGGGCAACTCGCAGTACCTCACGGTCAGAGAGGAGTCTTTTTTCAATCAAGATTGGAGAAACGCAAGCGAAATAGAAGTACATATGTGCACAGTGTATACCGAAAAGGAGAAAGAGTAACGACTATGTATGTTGTACATAGCTATAGTGCAAAGAGAGCAGAGAGAGGATTCCTCTCTCTCTCTCTCTGGTATATTCGTATACTCTCGTCGAGCACTTTACCCCGGAGGGGATGATGGTGCTATAACGTTAAACCGGTCGCGGCTTTTCCGGATTCTCGCTTCGCGTATTTGCTTCGCTACTTACCCCTTGGGGTATCTCTCGCCATATATACAGACGTATCAAGTCTCTCTCTTCTCTACCTTCTGGTATAACGCGTCGAGCAATATATATAACACGTCGCGCATCTGATTATCCTCCATCGATTGTGTATTCGTATATATGCGCTCGAGTGTCTTTTCTACATGCATTCTGTTGGCTCCCTAGGGGTCTCCGAGACTTATTGGCGAATTATATTTATCGTATTATACCATTAATATATGCATAGCAGTGCGCAGTGCTTCGATTATAAACCTACGTTTGTCTCAATAGATTAATGGCTTTGTGAGAAAGGGCGCAAAGATACACGTCTATAATCCTTTATTTAAATACTATACGTCGCATAATATAATCTCGAAAAGAAATTCACTATTATTTCTATGCTTCGACTTGACCATAATTATTAATCCGGAAATAATTTACTGTCACCTAGGTATATACATTCTTATTTAACTCGACTCGTGTTGCGAGACATGAAAACTATATAATATGTTTTTCATTTATTATTCGTACCTAATCATTCATTTCCCGTGCTTTAAGAACCCAATGACATCAATTATTAGGATATTCCTGACAACGATATAACGATTATTTTGCTAAATGATTTTCTCGATCATAAATGTGGTCAATTAATAGTGAGTATCTCCACTTTATTTTACATATATACGTACCTGATATGTTGTTCAATTCACAATATAAATATCCCTCGCGTCAATACTTACTGGACGACGGAAGCGTTCCAGTTGTATAGAAACTTACCAGATGTTCATTGTAATCGGTGCCGTCACCAGCCCCACGGTTTTCTCATTTTCTCCCGGCCTGTGTCATTCGTGTCCTCCGGATTTACATTCCCACGGGTTATCACCTTCAGCTGTTTATGGGAACGGTGATCCCTCCGTCTCTGAATATTGAAATTTTACGAGGACCCTCTTACGTCGCAATCCGGTAACATCGACTCTCGGAGATATCTCCGGGAGTCGACGAGAGAGAGATAGGGAGACGGCTTACTTTTCGCAATGAACGAAGTGAACGGTAGTTTGTGGAGTGAGGATGCCTTGCGAGACAGAAGGATAAAACGGAGACGAGAACTGAGTAGCGACCGCCGACGCCTCCGGGAGTTCCTGCAAGCCCCATCCTCGAACTCGACTCCGGAGCGCGCACGGCGGGGAGTTGGAATCGTGGGGAATGATGCTGCAGCAGCACCACCTAGATATATGGTGTTACACGAACCAAGAGAGCGATTGCGCTTCCGGCTGCCGGATTGGCGGCAGTTTATTTCCACGCCAGCTGAAACTCTGCTTGCCCAACTCTCTCTCTCTTTCTCTCTCTCGCTCTATCTTCCTCCCACACATACACTCTCATCTATACGTTTTCTCTTAACGATGTGATTTATCGTTCAACCCGGCGAAATTCCCGTTTCCTACTTTTTGCCGTTGCGAGCCAAAAGCCCCCCCACAGGACCTGGAGCGCCTCTGCCCCGATCGCGAGTAAATGATAACGATATCACGTGAAAAATTCTTTAGTCCGACATTGAACATCGAATCCATAGTGTCTCGTTCGAATGTTCCCTCCCTTTCACAGCGCTCTATTTACCGATCGATGACTCGGTCGATAAATAGATCGGAGTGTGTATAACTGACAGCAATAGACGCGCGGTCGGTTCACGACTTCGGCTACCCTCCATGTTGAGCAGTATTGAATGCGGTCAATACTGCGATGGGTGACTGGTTACCCGAGCAGTGACTGGCACTCCGGCACTCTGACAGTAAAACAACTGAAACTCAGCAAATTGTAGCTGTCTGTATCAACTACGTTTTCCGCATTTTTCCAGTGTTCCTCATGCAAATGCGATCCAGTAATACATTAGGAAAGAGTGGCTGCTGACAACACTGGGGGGTGAGGGAGTCCCATGAAACGAAATGGAAATGGGAACAAGGGGAAAGGAAAAGGGACATTAAAGCCTGAAAAGGTATACGATGGAAATATTAATAAATATGTATGTATATGTATAGATTAATATATAAATTGAATTCAAATGCGTTTCGTACATATTTTATATACCATGAATATATTAACAACGAGATTTTATTGTCTATGTACAGGCATCGATAAACTTTGGCTTCGTCGTATCGTTCGAGTGTGTTGCAATTTTTTTTCCCCCTACCGATTGAATGTTATAAAACTCCGAACGGCCGTAACATCGATGATAGTTTTTGTGTGTATGTGTATGTGTGTGTATATATTTTTTCTCGGAATTATCGTAGTTATTTCCTTGTCTCTTCTTCTTTTATCGGATTCGTGATTGGAGCCGTTCCAGTCGTGTGGCAGACACGTGAATAGACTCGGGAAGGATTAGAGCCGGAAGTTAAGGAGATAGATGGTGATAAGATGGAAGTGGTATATTTCATATACAGCTCTCTTGAACACGCGAACTTCTCGTGTAGATGTCGTGAGTACGATGAACCGGAAGTGTGCTTGGCCTTGCCGGACTAGTCTCTTCAAGTCGATCCGCGTAGCCATTTGGATATATCCACGTGGTGTCTCTCGCGTGAAGAACCGACGACGGCGATGGATACTCGTAATCCACGAGATGATCGCGAAATTCACCTGTTTTCGTTCTCTCGATCTTTGGGGTGTAATTCGGCTCGAATATTACGGCTCGTCGTTCAATCTTGTTCGGAATCACGTCGGGATTTTCCTCCGTTGGATCAACATCCGTCTGCGGTTGCAACTGATGCTGCTGATGTTGCTGATGCTGCTGATGATCATCCCTGCTTATGTCCCTCACTATATCTCTCGGAGAACTTTTGGCAGCTTGATCTCTTATTGTTGCGGTAAAATCGCGGGAATTTTTCGTGTCACAATTTGACGCTTTGCGCGGCACAAGAGGTGCGATCGAACGATCCTCCTTGTTCTCGCAATGAACGACGTGTGTCTGCGTTTTGATCGGTTGCAACGGATGACTGCGACGATAAAGCGTCAACGTGATTCCGACAACGAGAATACAGACGGCCGTTATGCCACCGGCGAAGCACGCCACCAAAAGACTGTAGTCCGTGCTCTTTTCCGAAGATCCACGACCTGCCAAGACAGCAAGAGAGAAAGGAAAGATACATTCCGATTCCCAATAAGAGACACGAAAGACACGAAAGTACAGAGTTTTACGTGAAATCGATAACGACGTTTCCTGACATCTCCTCCAGTCTGTAGAAAATTATCGTGCTCCCAACGGTCTCTCTCTCTCTCTCTCTCTCTCTCTCTCTCTCTCTCTTTGAATTCTTAAGACGCGAATTTGCCCCGGGCTAGGTTTACGTCGAACGTGTCCGGCGAGCTAATCCTGTAACATGAGCCCCTACACCTTGTCCCGTATATCCTTGCCTATTGTCTCTAGGTTGGCGATGACAACGGGCTAGGCAATACCGATCGTGTGTACCGCATACGAATGGCATGACCCCAAGAGCAAAGAATAAGAACTAAAAGCGTCTCGGTATTGAGGACAAAGTCCGAAATGGTAATAACCTTTCCGCTTCTTGAGATTCGCCAAACGCACGCTAGTTCGTTAGCTGGAACGCTTCTTTGATGTGTACGCCTATTGGTGCGAGAATATTTGGTATACCCACACGTATACATCTACGTACACCTATATCGAGGGCTTTATCCGATTTCGTTGTCAAATAATGATTTTTTCCTTCCAAAAGTTAACACTGAACAAAAATGTACGTACTTTCTTCGACCCTACGTAATAGTTTCTATTATGTAGGCACGAGGTTCCACTAATGGTCATCAATAGCAAAATCATTCATATGTATGGATTAGCAGAGGTGGATATGTACACGCTTTTCTATTTTATTTCACGTTCTACTCGTACAAACGGTGCCAAATCAACTGCGATAAAGTAAAAAAAAAAAAAAAATATTTAAACGTCGCGAGATTAAAATCAGCGTAAATTTTTTCAGTGACTCAAATCCAACGATATCAATAAGCTGATGGTATTAATTTTTCAGCCGAGTATGCGGTTTAAATTTCAGTTAAAGGTATAAACAATTTGTAAGGAGAGTGCCAATTTTTTGATCGACCGTCGAATGCGCACTGCACATTACGTGAGATTGAACTTGGTACGGTACGTGGAACAGTGACATTTGCAGAATTGTCTATTCTAGTACGAATATCGATTACGAACCAATCCTCAAGGCACGAGAGATAGCTTTCTCAACTACTACCCTCGCGGCGATCAACAACATACAACCCTGTCTCCCTGTAAATGCCCAGGTGTTACGTTTAATCGAAGCCTACAGTTACTCGAGCGAAGTGAACTATCCTGGGTTACTTCACGAAACTCTATACCCGATGTTACTTCTCCAAGTATATGTCCATCAATTCGACACCCTTTCATTCTGGGTCCTGCCTGTGTGCATACGTGTCTATGTAAATACACCGAAACAGCTAGCCAAGCATGTGAAAGGATGACTATGAAAATGAATCTACGCTAAGCCCATGCTACCCACATGTTCATTGTCACTGATACAATGACGAAAGAACGGTCATCAATATCTCTCTAGACCCCTTTGGATATACCACGTGTTTACTCCCATGTACGTGAAAGATTAACGATAAACAGATCGGCGATATGAAATCGGTATTTACGGTATAACGTTGCCGTGGCAACAGCGAAGGAATAAAGGACATTAAGGGTAATTATTGGCTGACTCAGTCGGAAGGAACGGCGTATCATTTAATGCCCCAACCAAATATGCCTGTAACAACATACCTCGTGACAAAATCATATTTGCGACGAAATAATACAGAAAAAAAGTCGAATAAATCGTGAAATAAATCAGGGTCACCAAAAATCGGGTAAATTAATGAACAATCAACTGGTATGTACGAGGTCTGTTGAAAAAGTATTGCGAATTTTGAATTTCCGCGGGCTACGGATATTCGATTTTCGAATTTTGTGGCGTTAGGTTGGTACTCATGTCCCTCACTTATGCTGAAAAAATCGGCCATTTTGAATGTTTAGTTAATTGTTGACAGCTGTTTTGGTTAGACGTGTTTTGGCTTGTTTTCGATTTTTGCCTATTCCAAAAAATGGATCAAAAAATCCGTATGAAATTTTGTGTGAAAAACAAAATTAAGTGCGCGGACGCATTCCGAATGTTGACTGTGGCATATGGTGAAACTACCTTGCACCAAAGCAACGTTTATCGGTGGGGAAAAATGTTCTCAGAGGGCCGAGAAGATGCGAACAACGAAATGCGTTCCGGACGCCCGAGCACATCAACAACAGACGAAAACATTGATGAAGTGAAGAAAATAATATTGGCCAATCGTCGAATCACCGTTAGAGAAGTTGCTGAGGAACTAAACATATCGAGTGGCTCGTGCTATTCGATTTTTACCAATGATTTGGGCATGAGACGGGTCGCCGCGAAATTCGTGCCAAAATTGCTCAATTTCGAACAAAAACAGTGTCGCGTTAACATTGCTAAGAAGCTGTTGGACTCGGTCCGCGACGACGCAAATTTGCTCCATAGGGTCATAACTGGTGACCAATCATGGGTTTATGGTTATGACGTGGAAACCAAAGCTCAATCATCGCAATGGAAGCTGCTTTTTTGGAATAGGCCAAAATCGAAGACAAGCCAAAACACGTCTAACCAAAACAGCTGTCAACAATTAACTAAACATTCAAAATGGCCGATTTTTTCAGCATAAGTGCGGGACATAAGTACCAACCTAAAGCCACGAAAAAATCGAAAATCGAATATAGGGAGCCCGCGGAAATTCAAAATTCACGATACTTTTTGAACAGACCTCGTATATGCATCAACTAGAACTAACATTTTTCGATTGTACGTTGCTACTGATATTGATGCTCGTGAAATGAAACTTGGCAAATCAAAGAGATCCAAAGAGGGGCAGGGGATAAAGGGTATGGGTAGAGGATAAAAGAGTTGACACGAGAGAGAGGGGCGGGAGGGATTGAACAGTTGGTTTTGACACAGAGAAATAATTTTTTAGGATATCTCGTCGGAAATACGCGTATATGCACGTATACAAACAGATAGCGTTAAATATTCGGTCGTGGATATTTTATCGTCGGCATTTAGTCGTGCTAGGAATATCTGCGGGATATGTTATCGCGGGGATATTTTGTTACGAGGATATTTCGTTGTGGGATATTTTGTTGTGAAATCGGCTAAATGAATGCAACGTCTTGGCCAACTGCTCGCGACGACGATACTTATACACGCATATAGAATTGTAACTTTCGAAAAAGAGGGAAACAATAATGGTAGATACCACGAACAAACCTCTTTACCAAATTTCATCGCGCGAATAACCCACGAAACTCGCTTCATTCTCCACTAGGTTAACAATATACCGTACACCGTATTATAGTTTGCAGGGTCAACTCTCGCCAGAGAGTTTTGGATGAAAGAGAACACACTATCTTCCCCGTCCTTGGCTCGGAATATTTTCACGGTCCAACGAATATCAGAACTAGCAGAGCTATACAGATAAGCTCGGGAGTTGAACGATGACCCTGCTGTACGGGATATTACACTGCCAAGTTTGTATATAATATACATATACGGGTCGTGGTACACCGGTGGTGGTTAACAGAAGAGGGTGGAAGTTTTCGCGTGCGCCTTGTGGACAAAGTTAAATATGAACGTAGATACACAGATGTTATAAAATAGGAAGTTGCAGTATTATACCGTGTGTGCGAGATACTTTATATATCTAGTCGTTGATGATACGTACACGTTGAGTGTGTGCCTGCGATAGAAACGGTCACGCACACTGAAAACCCCTGCGTCCGGTATGAATAAACCATGGGGATGGAAATTAAAGACGATAAACGCGCTAGCGCGCACAGTCCTGCTAGCGAATGAGACGAGTGTAGTGCAATGGGAAAAGGAGAAGAGAACATAGAGAGGGTAGACTATTTTTCTCTAGGAACTTTATGGGATTTTAATTCAGGGCTCTTGACGAGGGGTAAAACAAAATAACGGAAAATCTCTTTCGTTCCAGAAGCTTGGGGGCTTCTGTGACGGTCACAAACGGTTTGGGTACAGTATAGCTCTGATCGAGAAGAAAGGATTATATGAAATATGAGGAAAATAGGGATGAAACACGTGCATTACTGATATACGATCTCGATGAATCTTTGGCATTTCAGCGTAATTAAAAATTCTGGATAATTAATGAATTCCCATCGTGAGCTTTAGAGAAGCTCCTTGATGTCCCTCGGACGAGGGGATAACAGCGCACGGACGGCATTTCACGTCAAAAACTTTAATAATAAATTTCGCTCCGTGTGAAAGGGATGTAAGGATCTTATACTCAGCTTACCTGTGGTGTACATAGCAACGCCCTTCAGAGACACCGGTTCCAGAATCACCGGATCGCTTCGACCTTTGGCGTTGACGGCGTAAAGAAGCAGTCGGTAATTTCTACCAGGCTCCAAATGCGGCACATCAAACATTGGACCATGATGACGATCCAAAATGTTTGATTTTTCACTGTGATTCAGATAATACGTGTTTATATGATGTCCGCCGTCGACTTCGAGCTCAAAACCCGTGATTGGCAAACCACCGTCAAAACCCTCGTTACATCTGACGATCAGCCAGTCTGCGTCCTGCGAATCCGTTGTCTTGAACTCGTCGCGGCCTGTCCCCATCGTGAGTTTGCGGGGATAGAAGAACAGTACCGTTAAAAGATGGGCAGAAAAGAGAACAAAACGAAAATGGCATGAAAATTGGAAAAAAGGGGTAAGGACGAAAAAACTCAAAATCGTATACGATGGCGACACCAATGATAAATAAATAAAGTTTTCCCAATTTTATCCCGTAATCAAAATTTTTGTGGTTTTGACCTCTAGCGAATTATTTTATCTTAATAATACCCCGCCAATACATCATCATTCAGAGTGTCGGCTATTTTTACGATATCATTAAAATACCAAATTCAAATGCTGCTATGGTGCTGCTTAAATATTCTAAAAATGAAACTTAAAATTCATTAGTTTCTTCAGATCGATGACACCATACAATTTTGGAATCCGACGAAAAATTAGCCCAAGCAAAGAATTAGATTATATGGTAAACTCATTTTCAAGACTTTTCTCTGCTTACTTTACACGGCACATTGATCAACTTGTCGTTGGCAAATAACGGTTATAGCTGACGTTCCCACGTAGAAATTGCCAGTATAATTCTACTGGCCAAGCTTTGGGCCAATATTGGCGGCCAAACTTTGGCCGCCAGTACTGGCTGACTATCTGGTCATACTATGGGCCATACTGCGGGCCATACTACGGGCCATACTACGGGCCAGTATAAAATAGAGTCTTATGCCAGTACTGGTTGAATTCTACTGGCCAAGCTTTGGGCCAGTATTGGCGGCCAAACTTTGGCAGCCAGTATTGTTTCAGTACTGGCTGACAATCTGGCCAAGCTTTGGGTCAGTATAAAATATCGTCTTGTGCCAGTACTGGTTGTCAATCTGGCCGCACTACGGGCCGGTATAATAACCAGATCTGGGCCAAAATAGGCTATAAAATACGGCCAAGCTCTGGCTTCGATACAGGCTTAGTACTGGGCTATAGAAATTGCCAATACTGAGAGTATTTCACTTTAACAGTTGCGTTCTGTAATGTAATTGTAGATTAGATTATTCTGATCAAAAGTCCATTATTTTGCAAACAACCAAATTGTTGAATTATAATTTACCCCGAACTTGAAATTGCACGATTAATACAATATTTTTTAGTGTAATATTTGCTTCATATAGCCTATATTTTATAAACACTGTTCTATAAACATTTAAGTAGGTATTTTAGACCTGTATATGTACTTAGTCTCTTATTATTGAAAACTACTCCGAGTATTTAGTATATATCAAGTACGTTTAATTATCAAACATTTATGCATAAACAACCCAGACAACACAGACATCCAAAGGACGTCCTAAAAACATCCGAAGAACGTCCTTACGTCCAAAGTACATCCAAAGGACGTACGTGTGCTGCGTGGGAAACATCTAGTAACGTGGTAAAAAGAAATATAAATTACTCCCAGAGAGAAATAGAATTTAAATAGACATTGGATCGGCGTCCACTAGACGCCAAAAGTGTCTAAAAGACGTCGATTCGATATCTATTTAATTTGCCATTTCTCGTTGAGATGTAATTTGCACCGTCGGCAAAATCGTCTGCCAAGATCCAGCCCAATGAAATAACCAGTATTTGTACGACCGTTGGTAACAGTACTAAGCCAGAAGTTTGTCAGATCTGGGCCAAAGTCCGGGCCAAAGTCTGGGCCAAAGTCTGGGCCACAGTCTGTTCAAAAGTCAGAGCCAAAGTTCGGGCCAAAATCCGGGCCAAAGTTCAGGCCAATTAAATAACCGGTACTGGCCCGACCGTTGGTGCCAGTATAACGGCCGGCTATTGCACTCCTGTACCGAATCTGTGCTGGCCCAATACTGGCAGCCAGTACCGGCACTACGGCAACCAGTATTGGCCCAACGCTGGGCCGTTACAATTTTTCTACGTGGGTTTTTCCCCTACGAATATTATTGACAACGGTATGAAAAGGAAACTTTCGGAACGGACAAACAGGAATGCAAACGGATATATTGGGGTGTAGTGTCGCGTTTAATAGCCACCCAGAACATACTGACCCATTCGATACGCGTAGGGTCCGGTAGACTGAAGAGCCGTACAATTCTGCAGAGGATAGGGTTTACCAGCGACGATTATCTGAAAGAGACATGGCGTTCTCTGTACGCCGATTCTATTTGTCGCCGAACACGAGACCGTCCCATAATCCATGTCGTCGTCGGGCGTGTAATTCAGTCGTGAGCCATGCCAGTGATTGGTAATACGCTTCGATGGTTTTATCTGAGTAAAACGATTGGACGGCACGTTCATCAGTTCCCCGGAATTATTGAAGGTCCAGTGAAACGTTGTCGGTGGTGGTTTCGACTGTACACCACACACAAGTGATATAGTCTCGTGCTTGAGGGCACCTACCACTTGAGCAATCGACCCATCCTTGCAAATTGGTGCGTCTGGAATTGGCAATGAATTCGTTGCTGATCAAACGTTGCCTGTCGCAATATCACGCGTGAAAAGGTTTCGTAATAATCCAGTACGACAAAATTGGGGCTTGTTGGAAGACATTTTTACCACGAGACATGTGTTGTAAAACCTAAGTTTTGTTACGTGAAATTATCGATATCAATAGCTTACACATCACTTCCAAGGTCACTGGTCGACTTATTGCTGGACCCTCAACATTGGTCGCCATGCACGAATATTCGCCAGACGATATTCGTGTAACGCGCTGAAGAACAAGAGACTGCCGACCGGGCAAAAATATTCCCGCTGTTGCGTTCTGATGAAGCTCCTTGCCATTCTTGAACCAGCCGAGTTTATAAGCTGCTGGATTGGCTTTGACGTCACACTCGAAGTAAACGTCGTCACCCTCGTTGATGTCATTAGGACGAAGGCTCGAACCGAATTTTATTGTAACGACCGGAACGTCTGAAATTGTTTCTCCCGATTAGACAACGAGTTTGTGGCTAAGTGGAAAAGCATTGTTTCACCCATAATTCTTGTATTCAGCTCATTCATATTCTTACAGTATACAACCAGATGCCAGATGTCTTCAAGAGCGCTGTTGGGTACACTGGGATTCTCGGCACGACAGGTGAGAAACTTGTCGTCGTCCTCAATGGTCGCCACGTAACTCAGCACGCTCCTCGTCACGTTTTGTCCTTCTGCAAACTATCGAGCAACTCTGTAACTCTAATGAGACCCACCTATACCCGTGTCGAATGTACGGAAAGTGTTCAACGAAAAAAAAAAACAAGACGATTTCATTTTTCCAGTCTCAACTATTTCTCTATGTCTATATTTCAGTGAGTTTCATAATATGTATAAGTTAGGTCATAGAATATGATAGATGTTAGTCTGCTATTAGAGGAGGATATTCACGTTTCTCGCCATATGCTTTACTTGGTGGGTACCCTTCCACCAGGTGATGACGGCTGCCGGCCGGGAGCCTGAGGTCGAACACTCGACCTCGTAGGTTTGCAGAGCCGACAGATGATTCTGTTTGTTCGTGATGTTGATCTCTAGCGGTTTTACTGAACAATGAAACATCATTCGATCTATTTTGTCTTCATTTTTTTCTCTTTCTATTAACCGTGTGACTAATATTTTACGAAATATCTCTACTCGAATGTTCAATCTAGAATCGTACTTACAATTAACGTCTAAAACAATTTCCGAAGTAACCGGAGATATCAGATGAGTGTTGCTCGCGCGACAAATCAATCTCGCACTCGAAAATTCTCTAGACACCTTAGGCACATCGAGACGATTGAGCGTGACATCGATATTTTCTCTCTTGTATGTTTCATCGAGAAGCTTGCTCTCGAGGTACCAAGCTACTCTTGGTGGTGGCTTGCCACCAATGACTTCGCACATTAGCGACAATTCACTACCTTCGTTGAACGGTTCGAGTATCTGGTTGAAAGGTCGTTCCGCGTTGGCAAATATAATTGGTCTCTGGGGTGGTTCTGCGTTCGTATTTGTAACAGACAAGCGGATAGTGTTTTACCGTCGATTCTCATTAGAATAAAAGAAAATCATTTTTTATGATTTTTTAAGAAAATACTTGTGAAAACACCTTTCTCAATGCACATTATACATTGAACCGATATCATTCGTTTCGGGAAATGTGCTGACGTCCACGTTAAGGGGGGAAATAGGGTTTGACGGTTCAAAATATGGATTTTTTTTTATTTCATAAATTGTTAGTAAAACTATTGAAAAATATGTTCCCAAAATGTTGAATGAAAATTCCGACTCGTTCTATTGTTCTAAGCCATTAAGGGTAGAAATAGGGTTAGGACAGCGTTTTCTCAATAATTTTCATGAATTTTTTTATAGTATAAAAAATGAATATAATTTATTGAAACCTTGAGAATATTTAATACATATATTTAAGTATATACTATAAAATTTGTATACATATATTTAAGTATATACTATAAAATTTGTATACATATATTTAAGTATATACTATAAAATATTAGCGACCCCATATTGCTTGTTTTTCTTGGTACTATTTTTTAAATGCGTTTTTCTGAAAACGACTTTTTTTTAGCTTGCGTACACGCTAGTTTGAAAAGTTTTCAACGGATCGTTTTGAAAATTGGCAGTTACTTTCTTCATAGTATTGCGCTCTATATGAACCTAAAATCGGAATATTATCATTATTGAAAATCATTTTTTTTTTGCAAATAAAGTTGTAAAAAATGGCAAAAAATCATGCTTCTTTGTTTTGACCCCTGTAAAAAATTCAATTTTCTATTTTTTTGATAGCATTTAGGTCCATATAGAAGAGAGACATATAATAAAAGTAAATTCCAACCTCGTTTGATTTCAGAAGAAAATTGCGACTTCCAGAATGTACGCAAAATGCTGAGTCTGATTGTGACCTGCAATATGGGGTCGCTAATATTTTACAGCATATACTTAAATATATGTATTAAAATTTTATAGTATGCACTTAAATATATGTATAAAATATTCTCAAAGTTTCAATAAATTATATTCATTTTTTATACTATAAAAAAATTCATGAAAATCATTGAGAAAACGCTGTCCTAACCCTATTTCTTCCCTTAAGTAAAAAGTGGTCGAAACGAAAGAAAAGAATGCAACGTGTACGTGAAGTGTAAAATGTCTATTATTGTTGTATTAATTATTATTATGTTAAAAAAAACATTTACTTCATAATTATTTTCAATAGCTTTTCATTCGATTGATGGTCATCACTGTGATTGCCATAATATCCATTAAGATGTAAACTCTAGTAAAAATCATTATTCAATGGCTCGCTCATCATCCAATGCCCAACACTCGTTATTTATACAAAGAAATCCTTGGCAAACTTTCGCGAGTGTAGAATAATATTCCATCAATCATGCACCATTAAATCTCTTGGGAGGTTCGACGTATACACCGTCGGCCGAGTGTCCGATGCACCTGTTGCTTCGAACCCCTATCTATTAATTAAATTAAAATTGCATGGATTCCAAGGGCCGTTAACTGGTTATCCAGATTGCCTCAATAGGACTTTTCATCGACAAATTTTTCTGCAAACTCTCTTTCTCTCTCTCTTGCAAACTATCTCTTACAACTTCTCGCAGTGAATCATTTATTTACAGGCAATTGGCATTTCGATGCTTGAACCTTGGTTATCTATCAATCTCGATATTGATTAACTTTATAACTATTATTGATGCCTCGGCCAATGCAATGATTTGAAATAATCGGGTGTTCACCGAATCAGAGCTCTAGGATCGATACATAGTTAGATTTAAAAAAATACTAATAAATGAACCATCGCCAATGTAAACGATTTACTTTGTCGCCGTTCAACATCAATGACATTTGTAAACAACATACGATATTTCGACGGTTTAATTACATATTCATGTCAATTCATATGTGTAGTCATGCCGCATGCGCATAATCGTGCCTCACCGATCACCGTCAGATTGATTTTATAGTTTTTCGTCGGACTGTCCTTGAAGTCGACTCGGCATCGATAAACCCCGTCGTCGGCCGGGTCGAGAGGATCGATCTCGAGCTCGGCCGATTTATCGCCGTTTCTCATAGTCGCCCGTTCACCAAAAGCCCTCGGATCCGACCAAAGTCTCGCCTGTAGTATATCACGACCGCGAGCGTCGACGCTGAATATCGGCTGTCTGCTGGTCTCCTCGCGATACCACAGAACCATGACCACCACCTCTTTCTGCGTCCGTGGATCAATGTCGCACGGCAATCGAGCCTTGTATCCAGCAACCGCTGTGAGTTCCATTGTCTCGGCTGTAAAAAAATAATTTTCCAAATTTCGTACGTGTTTCATGCAATTTTAAAGATCTCGTATATGTAGGCACTGAATTTTGGCTACGGTGTAATTTCTGCTATTGTCAATTGTCCTACTGCATCTCAGTATTTTCATCAATAGCTCGAGCGACTTGATGACTTTTAATTATTGTGGGTATTATTTATTATTCGTTTGCTTTGCCGTCCGATATATTATAGTCTCACGCAAGGATACTACGACAAACTGTGCCGGAAGTCGTCACGTCTCATCCCCGAGAATATGAATAGGTAAGGACTACAGTCAACACTCGAAATTCCATTTTAGACTGGAATATAAGATTCGAATCGTCGACTTGATTCTTCATAGATCACAATTGTGAATATTAATCTGCCGATAACGGCGGATATATCGGGAAAACGAGAACTACTAGAATAATAATCATCTGAAAATATTATCACACGTGAGAATATACCAATAAATTATGACATCCGAGAGTCTGTCGCTACATTCGTGTCTCGAAAACATTTTCAATGCCCCAAAGAGTATCTTAGCGGTGAGCTCATAAAAGTGTATGAATGCCAGGACTTCCTCGGAGATGGAGAAAGCGAGGATGCGGTTGCGGCGAGGGTAAAATGAATTTTAGATGCGCTCTGTGGGCTCTCTCGTGCTCAAAAGTAGCAAAACGGCGGAACATAGATATATCGAAATTGCGTTAGCATCGTACTACACATACATAGAATATGATATATATATGTATACGTACATGGGAAAGATAAAGAGAACTATGGAGAAGTAGAGGCTTCCCGAAATCGTAAAGAATCAACGTTTTACCTTGGCCAAGAAGGAATTGTTATCCAAGCTCCCGTGGTGCTCTTAAAAATCTCGCAAGCGTTTCGTTCGTTCCCATCCGCGATACCGCATATATATATTTCCACGCAGACTATGTCTGCCCAACCTCGTTTATACGGCTATATGGAGACTTTGGTACATCTATATATATCTACTTACTATCGTACATTTTCTTCTTGGACCAGTAGTCGCAAATTTCCACGGTTTTAGTCAGTATTTCCGGTTACGGAGAGTAGTGGACCGAGTTACTGCAAATTGGCTGAAGCTCGGTCAGTTTGGATGTATACTACGTCTATCGAGCTGAAGAACACCGCAGGCAGACTCATATAGATACACACATACGAGATCTGTTCAAAAAGTATCGCGAATTTTGAATTTCCGCGGGCTACGGATATTCGATTTTCGATTTTTTTGTGGCGTCAGGTTGGTACTCGTGTCCCTCACTTATGCAGAAAAAATCGGCCGTTTTGAATGTTTAGTTAATTGTTGACAGCTGTTTTGGTTAGACGTGCTTTGGCTTGCCTTCGATTTTTGCCTATTCCAAAAAAAGCAGCTTCCATTGCGATGATTGAGCTTTGGTTTCCACGTCATAACCATAAACCCATGATTCGTCACCAGTTATGACCCTCTGTAACAAATTTGGGTCGTCGCGGACCGAGTCCAATAGCTTCTTAGCAATGTTAACGCGACACTGTTTTTGTTCGAAATTGAGCAATTTTAGCATGAATTTTGCGGCGACCCGTCTCATGCCCAAATCATTGGTAAAGATCGAATAGCACGAGCCAATCGATATGTTGAGTTCCTCGGCAACTTCTCTAACGGTGATTCGACGATTGGCCAATATTATTTTCTTCACTTCGTCAATGTTTTCGTCTGTTGTTGATGTACTCGGGCGTCCGGAACGCATTACGTTGTTCGCATCTTCTCGGCCCTCTGAGAACATTTTGTACCACCGATAAACGTTGCTCTGGTCCAAGGTAGCTTCACCACAGTCAACATTCGGAATGCGTCCGCGCACTTAATTTTGTTTTTCACACAAAATTTCATACAGATTCTTTGATCCATTTTTTGGAATAGGCAAAAATCGAAGACAAGCCAAAACACCTCTAACCAAAACAGCTGTCAACAATTAACTAAACATTCAAAATGGCCAATTTTTTCAGCATAAGTGAGAGACATGACTACCAAGCTAATGCCACAAAAAAATCAAAAATCGAATATACGTAGCCCGCGGAAACTCAAAATTCGCGATACTTTTTTATCAGATCTCGTACACGCTGAGCGATCGGGAGAAAAAAACGTGAGAGAGCAGCACGCGTGATACAATAGAACAGAACTGTAATACGCCAGAGTATTCTTGGACCATGTAGAACAATGTTACTCTAGTGCATGAAACTCGTAATTTTTATCAGCACTAAGATATGTACCTATCGGAACATAAACTTAATATAGGTTATATAAATATTTATAATCAATGATTCCGTGAAGAATGTGGAAAGTAAAGCTGGTAGAGAGCTGATAGAAGGTAGCGGGAGAGCAGTGAAGCGATAATTAATCGGTGTTCCCTCTGCACCGATTTATTGCCTGATTTACGCGAAGTAGTAGGTGGTCCAATGATTTTATTGGCACTCGACGGGATCTCATCAATCCTCTGGAACGGGGTGTATACAGCAAACCCGCAACGAACGGAACCGACCGACACTACAAACGGTAATGGTGCCATCACCATCAGAAAGACCGCGTTGGTGTGCGCGTGTATAATATATATATATATATTTGGAACAGGAACTAGTGTGCGATTGGGAAAACCCGAGAGCATCATCCTAACAACACAGAGATCTAGGTATCCCGCGATCACCCCGAGTGTCATCTGAAAGAGCGGAGTGAAGGGTCTCGGTGTATCGTCCATTCGTTCAATACATATATGTATATGCTATGGGTTTGAGACATTAATCAACCCACCGTATTTTCCAATCTCGCGAGCTCACAAGAACGAGAACACTTCCTCTCGTCGATGTATATATGATAAAGAGAAGTGGAGGAGTGATAGAGAAAGGAAAAAGTGTGAGACAGCAAAAAATGGCGAGCGAATGACTCTTCCTATACATCCCCATGGTGGTTCGAGAGATTTTTTTGGCTTCTCGATCCTACTGATTCATTGCGTGTGTTCACATATATACATACGAGTATGTTTACACAAATATACAGGACCACAGCAATCACGGTTCAGTGACATATAGACAAAGACGGATATACGGAATAAAGAATCACAGAACGCACAAAAAAAAACCCGACCGTCGATAAAAATTTCACCCTGGAGAATAATCGCGAGATTGCTCCGAATTGACCATGATACCCAACAAAAAAAAATGGCCAAGGCAATTTTCAATGTATTCCCAAAGGCTACAGACGAGCCAGCATCAACGATCCCGCAAAAGAGAAAGGGATTCTCCACTTCCATACCGCGGGAGAGAGAAAGAGAGAGCTAGAGAATCACACACAGGTATTATGTCAAAAGAGAGCCCCAGAGGACTTTACTCGAACTCTCTTTCATACTGGAAGAGATAAGTTCGTTAGAGCGATGTTGGGCAGAGAATGTAGAGAACCGAATATTTTTGGGACTTCTGAAGAATTTCGGGACACATTTTGAAATTCTTCCAGAATTATAGGAATTTTCCGAAGTTTCCGGAACGTGTTGGGGGTAACGGTCCAAATTTGGATTTCGAAATGTCCAGCTCCCTTGGAAAGATTTCCATCCTTCTTTCGAGCGTATATACAGTAATGTAACAACCAATTAATTCGACGCGTA
Organism: Oxytorus armatus; assembly: GCA_958009045.1. Classification (NCBI taxonomy): domain Eukaryota; kingdom Metazoa; phylum Arthropoda; class Insecta; order Hymenoptera; family Ichneumonidae; genus Oxytorus; species Oxytorus armatus. The sequence goes on from OY253744.1 coordinate 18,136,420, forward strand.
AAGTAATGTGGATTACACTATTTTGTTTACTAGCGATTGGTACATATTTTTAATGAAGAACAAGAGAGAGAGAGAGGGAAACTTGGCGCACTTAAGGGGGGAAATAGGGTTAGACGGTTCAAAAATCGATTTTTTTTTTATTTCATAAATTGTTAGTAAAACTATTGAAAAAAATTTTTAATGAAAATTCCGACTCGTTCTATTGTTATAAGCCATTAAAGTGAGTAGCTCTCCTTGAGGCCCCGAGCGCGCCACGTGTATAACCGAGCGTACTATTTTTTCAAATGCGTTTTTCTGAAAACGACTTTTGTTGAACTTGCGTACACGCTAGTTTGAAAAGTTTTCAACCAATCGTTTTGAAAATTGGCAGTTACTTTCTTCATAGTATTGCGCTCTATATGAACCTAAAATCGGAATATTATCATTATTTAAAATCATTTTTTTTTTTTGCAAATAAAGTTGTAAAAAATGGCAAAAAATCACATTTTTTTGTTTTGACCCCTGTAAAAAATTCAATTTTCTATTTTTTTATAGCATTTAGGTTCATATAGAAGAGAGACATATAATAACAGTAAATTCCGACCTCGTTTGATTTCAGATGGAAATTGCGGCTTCCAGAATGTACGCAAAATGCTGAGTCTGATTGTGACCTGCAATATGGGGTCGCTAATATTTTCGGTGTTTTACACGGAAATTCTTCAAAAATTTTATAGTATATACTTAAATATATGTATAAAATATTCTCAAAGTTTCAATAAATTATATTCATTTTTTATACTATAAAAAAATTCATGAAAATCATTGAGAACGCGCTGTCCTAACCCTATTTCCTCCCTTAAATGATTCGAATACGCGATATAAGCGGAGGTAAACGTTAATCGCTTCCCCCACTCAAATTCAGACCATCTGAGAGAGAGAGAGAGAGAGAGTCTCTTTTAGGGTCTCCTATGTGCGAGAACGATCTCTCGAATTTTGGTAAGCCCTCCATCGTGCATTTAATCGAGTCATTTAATCGTATCTACTGCAGCATAAAATCTATGAAACGATGGCGATAGTGCTGGTGTTGTTGGTGTGGTGGTTGAATTTTCACACGGACGGTTATGTTAGTTAGTCCCGTAGTCGACCGTCGACGGTACATATACCCCCGCCGATGTATAAGCATTCTTTGAACACGCATCGGCTGCACACACCGGAGCAAAGTACCACCGGCACAAGCTCTGAAATTCATTGAAGCCAGACGATGTTAATAATCCCCGGGTATAATTAATGTTCGGCAGTGAATGTGCGCTGGGACAGACTAGTGTACGCAAGCGCTCACGCTTAGGGGTAACTTTCTCTCTCTCTCTCTCTCTCTTTCTCCCTTTCTCGCTGCTTCTCATATCCTCTCTACCACCCTTACCGGTGATGTGCTCTCCGGCTCTGTATGATCGTCATTATAACGTCGGCCACGCGAGAACACGACGGCAAGCGGCTTTAAGCATGTACCTATAATGTGCGTTTATGCGCTTAATATACGTGCACTGCGCTAGAGTAGATATAGTTGTACGATAAGAAGTTTACCCAACACCAAACGGTATACCTTACGTATATGAACGAAAGAGCCAGCATACGAACGACCGAGAACCATCTCAATGCTTTTATGATGTGAATACGCATCGAGGAATAATAATCGTATACCCAACCCATTAGAGTGGGACAATACTATACGGATATTATCTATAAACGTTGTACGGTGAATAGGCTAGAACTTGTGCATCCTTAGGTTTTATATCTGAAGAATAAAACGAAAAAAATCTTCAACTCAAATGGTTTGGATTCGACCACCACAGCCGCATAATGGTAAATTATCTACACATATAAACTATAAACCAAATAGTTTACATCCAGCGAAAGACAAAAGGTCCAAAGTTACGAACCTCGTTCAAATAGAACCTTTCACCATTGTATTATATCACGGTGACTGTATGATCTAGTTGAGAAACGCACGCTTTGATTGTACCTCCTTCGCGTGAGTTACAACAACACCCCATAATATGCCATCAAGGAACGTCGTACTTCACGCTCACCGAGCAGTCTCTAAAGCAAGACGTGATTGTCGCATAGTTATATACACCACAAGGGAATATAAACGGTCGATGATCACACACAACCACACACACACACACAAAGCCAAAACACGGCATACAATGGATGTGAATCGTGAGATTGAAAGACTTGAACGCCGCACTGGGAACTGTTAAACATCGATCAATTAATTTAATTAAATCCGACATCGAAAATTCATTATATACAACGTTGATAATGCGGAGAGGCCGATTTTTTATCCATTCCAATGGGGAAACGGCAACGGTGAAAATGGATTTAAAAAACCAGTTCATTAAATTGAAATGAACTTCGGTCGAATCGAAGAAAAATATATAGATTTTATTTAATCCAATTAAATTTACTTTTGTTCAAATAAAGTTTATGCTGTCGTGCCTCTGTCGTGGCTCTCGATATAAATAAATTAAATGACATTTTTTGTTTGTCATTGTGTTGCATATTCTGGAGCTGCTGTGAGCATTTCTGAGGGGAATCTTAAAAAAATGTATTTTTCTATTTATTATATTTGTACTTTTCTTTCATTGATCAACAATATATTTTCCCGCTCTTTTCTTTGAGAATATATGATGATGATAATGGTTGAAATGGACGTAAAGTACAGGATTTTCGTGAGAATGAACGAATGAACATTAATAGACGCTGAGCAACGTGACGAGAGAGAAGTAATTTCCATACCTAGTGAGCGGTATCGCTAGAGTGGTGCACGTACTTACATGTATATATATTATATTTGCAATGCCGACGAGAAACGTGTGTATGCTCTGCCGTCACATAACTGGGATTGCATTAGGTCGTTTACTTTGACTCTCGCATGATTAATAAATACATTAAAAAAAACGTATATCCCACGGCATCATCCGGAAAGTGCACATTTGAAAGGGAACCATCGTTAAAGATCCGTCGAGGCCTTCGTGTTATATCTCCAAAGGAGGTTGTTAAAAAATTAATCCGAGAATCGAGACATGTTTGAATGAAAGTGCACCCTTGCCTTGTATTACAATTTCCGCACAGCAACAACAGGGAGGACGACGAAAAAAAAAACAGTCAGTGATAATAAGGAAGAGAAAAACGGAACGGAAAACACTGAATGGCTCTTCTTATTCTCCCTCACTGTTTCTTTTTTTCATCCTTCCCATCGCTCTCTGTAAAAAGTGTAAGACACGAAAAATGTATACAGTTTTTCTTCGCGTCATCTCGAGATTCGAATACCTCATGCGCTCCCGGTGATACATTACAGTCTACGCTGATGCACCATGGTGTATGTGTACCATCAGCAAATAAATAACATGAAACGAAATGAAGCGAACAAGCTCGGGTTGTTATAAATACATGTATTTATATTTGTTATTCTTGTCTGTTCCAACATATAACCTTGCAGGTTTTTACGTATAAACCTTCCCAATTTCTCTCATATCACTATCTACCCGCACTGCGCTGAGCTAACCTAACTTCCGTAGCATCCGCAGTTGCTTTTCAGCTACACTGTATCGCGTTCGTCGTGGGCACGGAGAAACTGTGGAAAGCCCGTGCCGGTACAGACGACTTCTATTTTTTTACTGAGTTTCAGTTGTCTTACCATCAGAAACTCAGAAAACCTGCCTCCAGCTCAGCAGTCGGCGTGCAAATCAGTGCATGGCTAAGCGATCACCCATCCCAGTATTGACTATGGTGAAGGCTCCTTAACATGGGAGATTGCCGAAGCCGCCCACCGACCACGTACCCACTGCTATCGGTTACATGTATTTATAAATAAATATAGTACATATACATATATGTTTTTCATAAGAAAAACCCACAGCCAACTGCTATACGGTTGTATCACAGAAATGGTGGAGAGAGAGAGAGAGAGAGAGAGAGAGAGAGAGAGAGAGAGAGAGAGAGAGAGGGAGGAACATCGTTGTGGTAGAAGCCGCAGCTGCAACGACCAGATCCTGGCACAATTATAAACCCCACGTTTGTAATATTCAGCGAACTAATAGCCCCTGAGTTTCAAGAATAGAGTCGTGAAATTAAATACAACGTTATACGATATTATGTGGTGCAGAATAGAGACGAAGACGGAGCTTTTCGTAATGTGACAACAAGATCTTCTTATAGAATAAATTGAAACAGAGAATGTGGTATAATAAAATGGGGTCGCAGTAAACAGCGATGGGTGTTCTCCCAATAATAGGATTAACATAGGAGGCGATACATTTGAACGCGGATTTCGGGAAACAAAGCTCTATGAGGCAGCAAAAATCAACCAATATATCTAAATATAAATTTAAGAAAGTCAGACGGATACCAGTCGATGTATCCATGGAATAGCGCCTGCAAATGATTCCAGAGAAGACAGTGGAGTAAAAGACGTTACGTGGTTGTGCGGTGTCTGTATGTTTGTGTGTATGTCTCATATACGAGGTCTGTTCAAAAAGTATCGCGAATTTTGAATTTCCGCGGGCTACGTATATTCGATTTTCCATTTTTTTGTGGCGTTAGGTTGGTACACGTGTCCCTCACTTATGCTGAAAAAATCGGCCATTTTGAATGTTTAGTTAATTGTTGACAGCTGTTTTGGTTAGACATGTTTTGGCTTGTCTTCGATTTTTGCCTATTCCAAAAAATGGATCAAAGAATCTGTATCAAATTTCGGAAAAAGTCACAGGGGGCCAGGTCTGGGGAATACGGTGGCTGCGGCATCATTAGAGTGTTGTTTTTGGCGAAAAGTTCGCGCACAAGCAACGATGTGTGAGCAGGGGCGTTATCATGATGCAAAAGCCAATTTTTGTTCTTCCACAAATCCGGGCGTTTATGGCGGATTGCTTCGCGCAAATTGCGCATAACTTGCAGGTAATATTCTTTATTGACTGTGGCCCCCCCCTGGCCCCCCCCCTTGCCACAGGGTACGACCCTGTGGCAAGAACTCATGATGCACCACGCCCCTGCAATCGAAGAAAACTGTGAGCAAAACCTACACATTCGACCGAACTTGGCGCACTTTTTTCGGTCGTGACTCATGCGGCAGCTTCCATCGCGATGATTGAGCTTTAATTTCCACGTCATAAACATAAACCCATGATTCGTCACCAGTTATGACCCTCTGGAGCAAATTTGGGTCGTCGCGGACCGAGTCCAACAGCTCCTTAGCAATGTTAACGCGACACTGTTTTTGTTCGAATCATTGGTAAAAATCGAATAGCACGAGCCAATCGATATGTTTAGCTCCTCAGCAACTTCTCTAACGGTGATTCGACGATTGGCCAATATTATTTTCTTCAGTTCATCAATGTTTTCGTCTGTTGTTGATGTGCTCGGGCGTCCGGAGCGCATTTCGTTGTTCGCATCTTCTCGGCCCTCTGTGAACATTTTGTACCACCGATAAACGTTGCTTTGGTCCAAGGTAGCTTCACCATATGCCACAGTCAACATTCGGAATGCGTCCGCGCACTTAATTTTGTTTTTCACACAAAATTTGATACAGATTCTTTGATCCATTTTTTGGAATAGGCAAAAATCGAAGACAAGCCAAAACACGTCTAACCAAAACAGCTGTCAACAATTAACTAAACATTCAAAATGGCTGATTTTTTCAGCATAAGTGAGGGACATGAGTACCAACCTAACGCCACAAAAAAATTGAAAACCGAATATACATAGCCCGCGGAAATTCAAAATTTGCGATACTTTTTGAACAGACCTCGTATATATATACATATATATGTGTGTTCTCATATATATTCTACCGAGAAGCAAGGCTAGAGTACACTCGTCGAGCTGGACGAGGAGGTAGAGAAGGAAGGTGGTGCATCAGAGACCGAGGGCTATGGACAGAGGTTTGGCCAATTTATACTAAATAATTTAACTAGGGTTTCAGCGGTGGTTTGCCTCTGTACGGAACCTCCGGTATGTTTGCCAATTCAACGTACAGGCGGTGCCTGTTTTACTACATGTATACAGTTTCATACTATGCATACGTAGAATTGCATACCAATTACGCATCCCGTAGATTCAACATATACGTATCTTTTATCAATAGAGAAATTAGCGATCCCTCTCAAATTCCTAACACATGTGTTACTTGTCGCTGCAACCGAGTAACGCCTAAGCGCATTTAATTTGTTTGATGCATCAGTGTTCGTGTCTACGCTGCATTAAACGAGAGTTCACAATTTCAGATCGATGTTGTATTATAAATGGAACATTCATAATATAAATATTCGAATGGAATCCCGGGCTCTTGAGGTGCTAAAATAAACATCCCCAGAGCGGCTGGTCCATCGTGCAAAATAACAGCTCTGCCTATCGCTTTCTCTGTCTCTGTCTCTGTCTCTCTCTCTCTCTCTGACTCTCTCTTTTTTCTTCCCAAAATGTTATTTTCCCATTTTCACGAATACGCCAAATAGTTCGTTTATACTCTCGCATCAGCCTTTATGCGTTTTATATAAACTGACAGAATAAGATAAAAGGGATGTTCCATGGCAGTGATAAGGGGAATATAACAATAGTGAGAGCAGGTTCCAGTGTGTATAGGCTATTTTCAATCAGTAAGCTTCGATAAAAGCTGGAGACTGCCTATTAGGCATTGTTATTACATCCTTTTTGCTTCCGCATAAACAAAGCTTTGTTTAAGGGAAACAACACTTTAGAGTTTTTAATACCAATACGTTCAGATTATACCAAATCGTCGGAAAATAGTATTCAAAAAAAGTCCGTGTGTATTTTCGTAAGGGTTTTCAATGATTTCAAAAATGTCTGTGATTGCTATAACTTTCGTACATTTTTTGTTAATGAGTTAAGATTTTCCAAAAAATGTCTGATTACGATTTAAGTCGAGTAAATTTCGAGCCACCAATCGACGTCATATTTTTCATAGATAAATTAGGATTGCAGAATATTTGGTATCAAGTTTTGAAGATTTTATAAAATTTTCATATTATCTAAAAACGATTCCGACCTTCAAACTGAAGCAAATCACATTAACCAACGGATTACAGAACGTAGAAAAAAGGTGAAATTTCGATGTTGTACTTCGTTCGCCATGAGTAAGCCAAAAACAGCCACTTGCTCGTAGCTATCGATTTGTAAATTTTTGAAAACGCGCATGAAGCGATATTGTAAAGTTTCAATTTAGACTTTATTTTTTTCAAGACTTACCAACAGCAAGATTTGAAATATTATATTTGAATGTGAAATTCTGCGAAACGGCAAATTAGGGTTCAACATCTGAGATGTGCCCTGAATTCCCTTTGTTCCCAAATCTCAAACGATCTCTGATAAAATCGTTTCGATAATCGCAACTAATTGCCGATAATTTACGTTCTTGTGCTTTTCACATACGTTCAATTTTGCCGAAATGGTCGCTGTGCGATGTCACACCAGATTTATGTATCTATCGCGGTGATAGTTTGGACGAAAGGAGAAAAAGAATCACGCCAACTTTACACCAATAGTGCGATGCGCATCTAACTCGATGAACGAACCTATATAGGACAAAGTTACGAGGGTGAACAACCTGAAACTTTCGCGAAAGCATGTATATCGACAGGGAGAACTATCGGCGAGGAGAAACGTACTATAAGAGAACAGTGAGCTTTTTGGCACACCGGAACACCATCCCCGGAGTTGCACTTATGCTCAGGCGCGCGTATCTATATACCGCCGGAATACATAAACTCACACGGATCTAATAGCAATGCACGTGCTACTATACTTACATACATATATATATAATATATTTATACATATAGCAGTATCGTGTGCGGGAAAATGTTCTGGCGAGAAAGCTGGCCAGACTGCCCGATGGTTCCGTGGAAGAGGCGAATGGGAACGAGTCCGAGGATCTTCGCGAAGGAATTCAGAAGGAAGAGGGAAAGGACAGAGATTATTATGCAGGATAGCACACTTTGAGGGAGAAACCATGCGAGAGCCCGAGGGGCGTGCGGGGGTTAGGGTGATGATGGGATATAGTAGTTTAAAGTGTGTGTACATACATATAGATGCATATATTTCTCGATATATATGTATATATATGTACATATTGTACATAGTGTAGTGGAAGGTTTTTGGAGAGAACAAATGCAGGACAGCGAGAAAGATGGAAGAGTGGAGGGGCCTCATAATAGGACAGAGAGACAGGATAACTTCTGGAACAGCAGGTGCGACAAAACCGGTTGTCCCACGAAATTCTTGTCGAAGAGAGTATTCCCATAGTTATAGCCACGGACCATTTATTTGGCAGAGACATTTTTCGTACCGACAAAAAATTGCGGTATACACCTCGTCGTATTTTCGCGTGCGTGTCTTTCGATGAAAAAATAAATAAAAAATCTCATAACGAACTCGTTAGCAATAATATATATGGGGCATTCCATACCGACTTACGCAACCTTGGGTCTGACCAATTGTCATTTCTCTGCTTTCCTTTACATTGTTGTTATTACGGAAAAGATCGACTGTAACTTTTTCACATTTTTCTTCTCCATCCGTTCTCATTTTATGATTTATTGAATAATTACATAATTACAATAATTACATCATATCTTGTAATGCATTTTAACGTTATTAAACTAAAAAAAAAGCTCAAGATCGTATTGACCATCTCAATCGAAGGGGTTTTAGTGAATGGGATTATTAGTTCTGCTCTTTAAAAGATACGTTTCTCTTTACTCTCGGATTCCAACGAATTTAATTTTTTGTTTGGAGGACTAAAACTTCAGCCTCATAATATAGACTAGGGTGGGTCAAATAAAATGACTAATTTTTTTTTTCCTCGATATAATGAAAAATGTATTGTTTGGCATCTCAGAAAAACCCTCTGCAAGTATGAGCCCTTCATATTTAAATTAAGAGGTCCCTCTTCGCGAATTGTCATTTCCCATTTAAATAACATGGAAACATTTTTTTTTTAACTTTGGACTTTTATTAGACTTAAACCGTTGATGTTACGAGAGTTTTCTAGCACATTTTTGTAGAACATTTGATGCTCTACAAAAAAGCTCTCTTGTGTCTAATCGATAAAAGTAACCGTACAAATAATAATCGGTGATAATTAGCTCTGGATTCTCTCATATTTGTTTGAAAACAATTAGTAATATATTAGTAGTATATTAGTGTATTAGTAATATATTAATAGTATATATTAGTAGTATATTTATTCATATTAATAACTAATATTTTTAAAAATTTGTAATTTATGTACTAAAATCGAGATAATTAGAATCCAGAGCTAATTATCACCGATTATTTTTTGTACGGCTACTTTTATCGATTAGATACAAGAGAGCTTTTTTGTAGAGCATCAAATGTTCTACAAAAATGTTCCAAAAGACTCTCCTAACATCAACGGTTTAAGTCTAATAAAATTCCAAAGTTAAAAAAAAATGTTTCCATGTTATTTAAATGGGAAATGAAAATTCGCGATGAGGGACCTCTTAAGGCCGTAGGCTGGTATAGAGCGAGATTTTTGACGTCATTTCTAATGTGCAATAACGTTTAAACCGTTGAAGTTGTCTTGATGAAAATTTACACGTGCATTTATTGATTCTTAGAGACTTGTACATGTAACTGTTGTATTTGTACATTAAAAAAAAAAAATTATTTTAAATATTTTCATGTAGTTTTTTGCCTTGTTGCAACATGGTGCGCCGAAATCGACGCCCACTCTGGACGATGTTGTATGCATCTGAAAAAAAAAAATATATATATTCTCAATCTGTATGAGTATTCTGAGCACTGGTAGCAGAATTGGTACTTGAAAACAATTTTTGACAAAATGGCGACCTGTTGAACTTTTATTGTTGATATTTCATTATTCGACAAGTTATAAAATGTCGGCAAAATTATTGTTCGACTCAATAAAAAAATTTTTTAAGTACCAATTCTGCTACGAGTGCTCAGAATACTCATACAGATTGAGAATATATATATATATTTTTTTTTCAGATGCATACAACATCGTCCAGAGTGGGCGCCGATTTCGGCGCACCATGTTGCAACAATTCAAAAAACTACATGAAAATATTCAAAATAATTTTTTTTTTAATGTACAAGTATTCTCTAAGGATCAATAAATGTACGTATAAATTTTCATCGAGACAACTTCAACGGTTTAAACGTTATTGCACATTAGAAATGACGTCAAAAATCTCGCTCTAGACCAGACTACGGCCTTAATTTTAATATGAAGGGCTCACACTTGCAGAGCTTTTTTTGAGATGCCAAACAATACATTTTTCATTATATCGAGGAAAAAAGAAATTAGTCATTTTATTTGACCCACCCTAATATAGACTATACCTGCGCACCATTTCGTACATTTAATTTACAATTCAGTTCTTTTTTGTGTATACTGACTTATTATCACGATTCGTTTATTCATGGATATTTCGCACAGACACACTAATTGGCAAATTACGCTATATTACGTTATGCTTTCACGCTTGCCTAACAAGAGAAAACAATTGGTAAAACGCTCGGTATTTTACCGAGTAACAATGACTTTTAGAATGGCACACCAATATAAAGTTATAAATTGCCACTGTGCAACGTGTGCAACCGAACGGAAAAAGAGAAAAAGGGAGAGAAATCGCTTTAATACGAATTTCACAATGCACGCACGTTCTCTCCGTCAATTGAAGAGACGAGAATTCAATAATAAACGAGCAAACGTTAAATTCACATATGAACACAATACGGGCAATGTTTCTCATGGCAAAAGTCACTCTGACTTTTTTTTTAAATATAAAGTATCCGGTACAAAATTTTTCCAATAGAATAAAAAATTGGTGATGAGATGACATATCATCTACGTGTCTATATAAAATTAATGCAATCCTAATTCAGTGCCCTATGAACCACGCGATGTATAGAACTGAAAAGACATGGATAAAAAAACGATCATCTGTTTTTTTGTGTAACTTTATAAACATTAAAGAAATATAAGCATCGGGGGAACTTTGTTTCTGCAACTGAGATTCAATCGAATCAACATTTTTCTGTTATTGGATAAATCAAGTTGTGCCCTAGGAGACGTTTTATTTCAGTGCCCATTACCGCAGATTGAAATAAATAAAGGGCTCTTTTGATGGATAACTTTATTCTCATAATCTTTCTGTTATAATAGATCGTTTTTTTTTCCTCTCATTACAGAATTTCATTTGCCACATAATTCAACACGCAAGAGACAACATTTCGGCGTCAAATAACGAAATATACTATTGCGTTTTCATCTTCGCGAGACTGGTCTGCGGTTATATCCACTCTTGGTTATAATTGTGAAAAAGAGATAAACAAACGAAGCTCGGGAGTGAGCGAGTGAGAGAGAGAGAGAGAGAGACAGAGAGATACGCGGAGGAGAAAAAGTGGCAAGGGATCATGAAAGGGGAGAAATGAGGATGAAGTAAAAGGAATGGGAGAGGATAATCATAACCCGGACGCCCGGGCTACTTCTCAGTGAGCGCACAGAAGATGGTTTTCACGAAACTCTGCTTGCTCGTGGAATCGATGAAAGGATCGTGGTGTGTACGCTTTATGAGGCCGCCGCTGGCCCGCGGCAAAATCACGCGAACCTGAATATCTACGTAAGGACGAAGAAGCGAGAAAACGAGGGAAGGAGATAATATGTTAAAGCGAAGGCATAAAGAAAGGAGAAAAGATCACGGCGTGGGTGGAAAAAAAAGAGAGATAACAGAGAGAGAGAGAGAGAGAGAGAGACGGGATATATGCGAAGAAACGAGGGAGATGGTAAAATTTCGCTTATGGACGTAATGAATCCCAGCTCGCGAAGAATGAGAAGAAAAAGATCGCGAGCTCCGCTTCCTCGTTCAACGGCGTGTGACCGGATTCTTGGCCTTTGGTGTATATATATACATATTCTTTTAGGATTTCATCGGTGTTGTCGGGGATAAGGCAGCGGGACAATCAAGCCGAGCGAACAATCGCTCCCGAGACCAATCAACCTCGCATTGAACGACCACCCCCTATCTCTCCCTTTTTCTCTTTATATGTATATTGCTCTTTCTTCTCGATGACTTGATACTCAGCCGCGGACTCCACGTGGTGAACTTCACGAACGATCGTTTCTCGAAAACGCTCTCGATCTTGAAAAGACAAAGCTTTATGACTCAAACTTGCGAAAAATTCAAGAACGCGAGATAGTTCAGCAAGGCTAACGAAAATACTAAAGGCAAATTCGGTGGAATGGCAATGAGAAACGAAGAGAAAAAAATAGTGATCGAAAACATGGTCCGTCGTCAACATCTATAAAGCATAGAATCGAGTGTTCTCTTTTGGTCTTTCGATCGATTCCTCAATGGACATTCTCGTCTTTTGTCCCGTTGCATTATCACATGATTTCCGGCATGGCGCCGGAAATTATACGATCCTTCGTGTGAATCACATTTTCGCCATCGCAGAAATAAAACGACATCGATGGAACGCGCGATGGATAAAGGGAGACAGAGTCAGAGAATCGAGTAAAACGAGACAGAGAATAAAAATGAGGACAAGAATTCGACGAATACTGCCGCAAGATCAGATACGGTAGACATTTACTTAAACGCCCGAAGGTACTCACAATTGCACTCATACACAAATCATAATGCGGGCTACAATCAAGATGAGCCGAGAACGCAGGACAGGTATATAATATGTATACAATATATCGACGTAATGACGATTATTTTCAGTAAACTCAAGAGACTCGACAGGCAGTCGATACATAAATATTGTACTTAGTCTAAATTCGGATATATGAATGGAAAACCTCTAGGCCTCCTAGCTAGATTTCTTAATAAAATATGCCCAGATGAAAGCCTCAACCTATTCCACTCACTCACCCTCATCATAACCTACTTCGCCTCCGTCTTACTCCATTCATTTATCCATATATAGCCTTATAACGATAATGCCTCATACCCGGCGAGACTTCCGCGGTTCGCAAGAAATCCGCTAGGTGGCTTCGAACGTTGAGTTTCCCGTAACAAGATCACCCGATCCTTATCCTTATTACTACCTCCTACTCAATAACGGATCACATACGCTAGCGAATTGCGATTCGTGATCCGAACGGCCAAACAATCGCGCAACTTCTTAGCACTTCATAGTGCGTATTACGAGTGGTGAAATATGTTTATAACTTCATCATCTCTTACTCCATCTCTATGAGAACGAGGGTTGTGAGAACAATGGCACTTTTCGTTAAAAATCCCATACAAAGTATCTCACTCTGTACACTGTAAAATAACCTCACTTACTGGAATCAACCTAGAATTTCTACGACTAAGATGTCTGCTTATATGCCCGCCCTACACTCCAATAACGCAATGAAATCTCCAATCAACCAACAATTCTGATTCCAACCAACAATGACATATCAGATGTTTTGATTCGGATACCATAGCATAAAACTGAAAAGAAATAAAAAATTTCGCAAAACATTGGGATAGCTCATTATCTGGCGTATGCTAAGCCATGAATGGCATACTCGTATATACTTATCAATTCGTCGTAGAGGAACGAGGGAGAACAGGATAATGCGTTAAAGTAATGAACGCATAAATCCGAAGCAATAATGAGGTCCATGGTTCGTCGTTTCTTCCAGCGAACGGGAGGACAATCTCATTCCGCGAAGAAACAGTCGGGGAAAAAGGAAAGAATAGAAATGGAGGAGGTCGTTGACCGAAGAACCCAGTAGGATGATCGCAAGACCGAGCTTCACCATCAGAAGACATAGGATGTTATATAACAGAAATGTATATAGTCATGTACGTAGAATATAGTAGACGGTAAGTATACATATGTATGTATATGTATTATATAACCGGAATCGTTCTGTTTGCACTGACAGAACTTCTTGGGTTTCATCTTTGCAGTTATTGCAGCGAGCTTTTTGTTTGAAATTTGCCCTCCTTCGTGCTTGAACATGCAGTGCCACAATGGTATTAGTGGTAGTGGCGATAGTAGAGGTTGAGTAATATAACGGCTTGCGCTCCATACTTCACATCGGGTCTTTTTCTACACAAATTTATATCTAACCTCTGTTTCAGCAGTATAGAACCATATTGCCATTTTTCCATACCGTTTCTGCGCACGGATTCGTAAATGCTTTTTGTTCTCCGTACTCCGCTCTTTTGCAGCAACATTTCCATCCCCCCCCCCCTCCTTTTCGCTCGTTTCTTATCTATGAACGACAGAGATTTGATAGTTTTTCAGAGTACGATTTGGTAGTTTTATTTCGCTCTATATATCTCCCGTGTGCATTATTTCAACTCGCGGCCTCGTCTCTTTCATTTCTCGAAGCCTCTTTTACGCTCTTTTACAAATTCAGGTCTCGTGGAGGTCTCAGAGTGCCTCGCGATTTTTCGGGATGGAAGAATCGAGCGGGACAAACAGGATAAACAAAATATTATTATGTATAAGGGACGTGAAAGATAGGTCGTTTTATATTGTAAGGGCGCGCTTTTAATCCAACCCCGCTGGCATCCGGGATGTATCTTCGTCGGGATTCGGCGTTTTTTTTTTTTTTTTTTTTTTTTTCAAATGAAAAAGCAAATATTACTGTACTATATTGCTGCTGGTCTTTTATGAAACGTCGGAGAGTAGAGAGTCGTTCGGGATCATCCGAAACAAGGAATCGCGACTTTTCGTGACCTACTCTCATTCATGGTTCGTTCTTTGTTATTAACATCTCATTCTCTTGAGAACAATTAGTTTTTAGCTCGGAAAAAGGTAGTAATACATTTTCATTCGCATACATATGGCCGGTACGTAAACAGCTTGTGTTTACATTTCGCGGATATTACTTTTCCAATGAATAACAAAGTTTATGAAGAATTTCATAAACTTTCCAAGAGTTTTGTTTTTCCGACGTCTTAATAGAAAGCTAAGCGTATACGGTATTTACCATCCAATTAAAATTAATTTAGATAACTAAATTAATTTATTAATCAATTGACAGATTGGTTCAAATAATCGAATATTCATGATGTATCGATCACCGATTCATTACCCCGAAGAATCACGCATCCAACTCGAGGTTTTATGACCAAAAAGTAATTTAAGGTAGTAGTCTGGTAACTTAAGCCGATTTTCATGTCTTTTTTGGAGGGCGTTTTTTTGTAGGAAAATAAAAATGAATCGTTTTGGATATTTAGGATGTTTTTATTTACATATTAAAGATACAAAAAAAAATTTTGTTGAAAAAATTTAATAGTTTATTATTATTATTATTATTGATCGAAGTTGGCACCTCGAAAAAAAAGCGCATGGATGGCCCCGGTGATTTTGGCTCTTGATGTTATCTCAAAATCGAAAATTCTTGATAATTCTTAATCTATAGACATGTCATTCTGGTCGGAACTACTAAAATTAAATTTCATGGATAAATAACGAAATGACGGACTTTGAAAAAAAATCCTTTTATTTTAGCAAAGAAGGGGTTGTAAAATAAAAAGTTAGGGGTGAAAAAATTTCTCGGTGGTTCCGACGAGAACTATAAGTGTGTAGAGTAGCCTGTTCAAATTTGAAAGCAATCGGTTCGGTAGAAAAAAAGTTAGGACCCGGGCTGCCAACTTCGATCAATAATAATAATAATAATAAACTATTAAATTTGTTCAAAAAAATTTTTTTTGTATCTTTAATGTGTAAATAAAAACATCGTAAATATCCAAAAAGATTCATTTTTATTTTCCTACAAAAAAACGCCCTCCAAAAAAGACATGAAAATCGGCTTAAGTTACCACACTACTACCTTGAAGCTTTATCTTCTCTCTCTCTCTCTCTCTTTCATCATCATTTCGTAGAAATCTCATGCAAAATGTTATAACGAAATAGAATTGGTGTATCGTACCAAAACCAACGTGGCACAGAATCTAGGAGGACATAGAGGCAATGAAATAGAAGTTGGCTAGGTCGAAAAAAATGGGCTCGACGCTGGGGGAATGCGTAACGGTTGTGGGCAAAGAGAAGCTTTTGTATATACGCAAATAAATATCTATGTATGTATATATATCGAAAGCCGGCAAATAAAAGGTCGTAACTCGCATGAATCACATGCAAAGTGATTTGGTTTGCGCCATTTTATTTTCTAGACATTCGATATAGATGTTTTTCGAGAGTGCACAGGTGTTTACGGCGGTAGTTCAACGCTCTCCATACCATTCGCCATTAATCAAGGTACAAAACGACAGAGAATGCAGAGATAGGTTGTACGGAAAATTTTAAACGCCAGAACGCGAGCTTGTGCACTTTATACTGACGGTGTTACCCACTGTGCTCTTGCCGAAGCGTTATATATATAAATGTTTCTAGCATATAGTGTAGTGTAGTAGTGTTTCTAGTATAGGCTAAAACCCTTGCCCGAAAAGTTTGACCAACGAGGAGTCATTCGTTAACCGCGGCGTCGACCGACCAGTGAGGGTAACTCTTTTTCGCCGCTGGCAAAGGGAAGAGGGCGAGAGCAGGAGACTGTACCAAAAGCTTCGGGTAACCTTTGAAATACCTTGCATGGTTTCATGTTTTTCACCGGCCACATATTGCCTCGGGCAACCCTTGCGTCTCGTTCCAAAACCTCGCAACTATACATTGTATGGATATATACGTATATATGGTGCTAACAAACAAAAGGATCTAACTAACATGACTTTATTAGTTAAATCATGTGGGTCACGCCATTTTGTATGCCAGCAGCCGATTCGGCCCTCGCATATTGTCTCGGTACGATTTATTTTCCCGCGCATGTATATCACATTTATATGGGTTGTGCTCGTAGCATTCCAAAGTATATAGAGTACGCTCGCTCTTGTACCGCAAATACTTCACGAATTCTTTGGGAACGCGATTCCTTTTATATTTATTTTGCCGTTTCGTCTGAACTTCGACTATACATCGATCTGACTCCTTCTCGCTACCCGAAGCTCTTTTTTTGTGTTGAGGATAAAAAGAATAAAGGAGAGACAATTAACGATCGATACCTAATAATAAATAGATCAGCATGACCGTCTAGACGAGAACATTAAAAAATGTCAAAGTGATTTGCATTATTCCAGGTTATTTTTTTTAACAATAGTCTCAAGAGACAAACTGTAATTAATCGGACGAAATGTACTGAAAAATTTGTCGAGGCATTTATAAAAATGAAACACTCTCAAAAAATTTCATCAAAGCGTCTTTGATCAAATATGGTAGAATCCCCTTAATCAGAAAGGATACTATTCTCATCGCATGTCTCAAATTCGATCGATTGACGAGAAAAAGAAATATCCACGTTGTACATTCCGCTTATGTCAAGATTATTTTCGTTTTTATACGACACGATTTATTGTTGACTGAATACTCTGTATGTGCAAGTGATCATCCGCTCACCCAAAAGGCGAAATGCTATTTTATTGTTTTCCATTAATCCGGTAACCTTATAATTCGTCAACGACGTTTGAGCAGAAGGTTCTTTTTTAAAAAAATTATCAATCTCGGATGTATCATTTATGATAGCAGCAGCGTGACTGCGTTATAAAATCAACAAACTACCTGTGCAGTTACTATCGACTTACGAAAAGTAACACGATTCAAATTTCTTACGAAAACTAACACGTTTCGAATTCCACCACGAAAATCAACGCGTTTCGATATTCGACGCGAAAACTAGCATGTTTCGGCTTTCATCGCGAAAACTAGCATGATTCGGCTTCTGCCGCGAAAAGTGGCATGTTTCGGCTTTCGTCGCGAAAACTAGCATATTTCGATTTGCACTGGAAAAAGTAGTATATTTGCCGAACTAAATCGAATAAGATTCAGAACTTTCACAAATGTTTTAATAATTTTTTCGGGAGCACTATAAGGAACAAATGAAAAACATTAAGGGTGCATCGCCCGTACACCCTTAAACATTTATATTCCTTTTCTATTAAAAAAATAATAACATTATTGAAAATACGATTCGCAAATACGATACGCAATATTCCACCAGTCAAAAACTAAAATTGTTCGTCAATGATATTTTTCATGACTTCAAGTTTCGGAGTCAGCGATGGAATTGATCAAAATTATTGTTTATAAAAAGTATATTCTACTTACAGTCTGAAGAATCGTTCATTGTGTTTTTATTTCATAAAAAAAAACACAATCTTGGAGTGATCAACGACTAAAGTATAAAGTACAGTTGACAAAATCTTCAAAACAGTGGATTGAGATATCTCGAGAAATGTCAGGTCTTGGACAAAGTAGCAAGAGGGAAAAAAACTGATATTGTTAACTTTGCATACACTGCAATTGTTTTCGATTTTCTTTTCTCTAATTTTTTTTACCATGGTCTTTTAACTCCAAAATGACGAGGCATTTGCTGTTTGACATCTTATGATAGGCCTAGCAGACCAAAATTCAAACAGTAAAATATGTATGAAATAAATTCAAACAAAAAATAAAACAGTATAAAATGACGAGCATAAACATTTCGTCAATTTGGAGTAAAAAAGGATGTTCAAAAAACGTGGAGTAAAAAATAAGAAAGACTTCCAGTGATACTGAAACATGCTAATTTTCGCGGCGAAAGTCGAAACCTGCTAGTTTTCGTGGTAAAAGCCGAAACATGCTAGTTTTCGCGGCGAATATCGTAATGTGCTAGTTTTCGTGGCAAAAGCCGAAACATGCTAGTTTTCGCGCAGATATCAAGCGTGCTTGTTTTCGTAAGAAATCTGAAACATGCTAGTTTTCGTAAGCAGCGTCGCTATAAAAACGACCCTCTCACCCTAAGGAGCCTTTCTTGTTGATCTGAATGAGCTAATGTACACTTTCCCGATGTAAATAGAAATTGTTTCGGAAGTAGCGAATTTCCTCTAATCTATAAGCAATTGTAGTGCACCTATGTTTTGTTTCTTCACAAAAAAGAAACTAGACATGTTTGCGGAAGAATGAGTAATTAACAACAACAAAAATTATTCATTTTCAGTTCATAGATTTGTTTAAAGAGGAACAATTTATCACCATGAACACATGTTTTGGCAGGAAAAATAAATTATAATATTTGATGTAATTATATTATTGATAATGCAAAAGATGAATTATCAATAAATTCCTCAATGATTTTACCTCCATACCATAATCCTTTAACGAAATAAAATTGCGCAAAGAAAGTGATTCTTTAGTAACGCTGACCTTTAATCGATCTCAATATTTTATTCTCAACATTTCCTTCGGCAAACCGGGTCGACATGCGAGAGATCACTTATTTATCCGAAGGCCATGATGGTCCAGACGGACTTACGCCAATCGCCCGTTTACATATATATGTCTATGTGGTACACGAGAGCGAATCGCTAGGGATGAACTGGGCGGCGGGTGGATAGTACAGGGATTCGAAGAGGGGGATGAGTTCTCTCGTAAATCGCTGCCATATTTCTGCTCGCGAAGTATCACCGAAGCGGAAACGATCGGATCTCTCTTCGATGCATATACACGTCGAAGAATGGCGCTCGTATACACACACGTAACCCTTCTATATCGCTCTGTAGTGTGGTTATATGCATATATAGTGAAAAAAAAACCGAGGGGGGAAGTGTGTGCGACAGGGATATGGCAAGGAACTTAGATACGTGAAGGGAGAACGAAGGGGAATGAAAGCTACTGAGGTCGGGGGAGTATGGGTGGAAAGGCGAAGCATGGGCAACAGAAGTGGGTATGGCCCAATACCGCTTGTAGATTGCACTCACTGCGGAGCGATGTCGCACGGTATTGCATGGACCATATATGCCGGTTCACTTCGACGGTGCACGTTTCGTGAACGCAAATGGTTACGAGGACCTCGTGCATAAGCGTATATATAGGTTATCACCGTAGTACGTATAGTTATACAATCACGAGTGCATGATCGTCCCGAAAGGATAAAAATAAAGAAGGAAAACGGGAGGATCAAGGGTGAGAGACAGCGGTCGAGATCGAGAATGGATGAAAGAATGGGATATACGTAGGGAGAGGGATGAAAGGGAGTAAGAATAAAAAGAACGAGACGTATAAAGTATATGTTAGGATTGGGATGAGAAACTACGACGACCAATCCACATAGGTGTACCACCGGATTTTTCTTTCGCGAAAGTAGATCGTTTTACGTAGATCTCTCGCGAATTTAGCTTTCGTCCTATCTAAGTGATCAAAAGTATTACGATCTCTTAGATATATTTTTTTCAAGTCGATTCATTGTATCATTATTATCGTGCCCACGGTCTATTTGATCTATCGATTCCTCAAATAGGAAACATTTCAATGAAAAAAAAAATTGTCTGAGAAGTCTAAATATTACGTGTTTCAATAAAATATCTATATAGACGCGTGTATCTAGGATTGTGTACTTACAATCTCGCTATTCGTTGCTCGTACAGCGATGAAATGATTTACGATCTTTTCTAAATCATTCTTTTTTGTTTGGAATTTGTATCGTTATAAGCATTCCGCCGCTCTGTTTTATTTTTTATTCCTCGTAGGTATTCGTTCGATTATTAATTCAGTCGTTTATTGCCATACCTCGCGATTACATTTTTATTTTACGTTCACAATGAAAAAAGGGTCTACGGGATAATCAGGAAATGAGGAAAACAATGTGTCCATGCGCGCTGTTTGCAATCTCGGATGCTGTACATGCCCGGAGCTATCGATTGGAGGAACGGTCCCCTGACGTTCGAGTTTCATATCGGATCCTCGTTGAAATTTTTCTCCTTTTCAACGAGATCTTTTTACTTCCTTCTTCTGCCCCCTTTCTCTCTCGCTCTCTCTCTCTTCCTCACATTGTCTCACAACATTCCAGAACAGATGGAAATATGCATTAGGGAATCGTTTTAAAGCTATAAAATTCTATAGCAATATCTCCGGCTCATATATACTTCCGCGATTAGTTCCCCCAGTTTATTGATTATTCATTACATTGCCTCTTGTATGCGCTATGTTGGCATGTACATAACCACATAGAGTCGGATATCCGGTCGAAAGAGAGAGAGAAAGATAGAGAGGAATACAATTTGTCGAGTACATTTTCAGTACGATGGTCTGTTCATCACCAAGAATCTCGGATTTTCCCATCCATCCAATTAAAATGTTCCATCTCCTCGCATACACCTTCATGCAGACATTCAGCTTTTTCTATATTTCCTCTTCGTTTTCCTCTAGCATTTGTCTCGCATTACTCGTAGCGATAGAATCGTAGGGATACGAGGGAAACTCAGGAAATACCCGAGGGAATATTGTTTCCATATAACATATTTATATGGATAACACATTAAGAGAGTCAGACATTTTTTTTTTTACTCATTGACACTCGACCGTGTATCTTTGCTTTGGAAAATGTGATTTGTCCATTTGTACGAACTACAGGCGCGATAAGAAACACAAAAGTAAACATATGAAAGGGATATTCTTCCACGACGTTTTATCACATACCTCAAATACGTTCACGTGATTTCAAAATATAAAATTTATCGTGTGTGTTTCGGGACGATCGGTGTATTACGAGAGTGCAGTAACACAGAGGGTGACTTTTTGGCGTGTTCTTATACGCTGCTGCAATCACATCGTGAATATACACCTTTCGGGATTACGATGTGTACCGCGAGCATTATAACTTCGATATGGGCGCGATAAACTCTGTCTAGCCGAATAACTGTGACTATGTACGTGCAAATATCACAACGCACCCACTCTCGGCAAATAGCAGGAAAATTCACATCGCGATGTCACATAAAATGTTGTATTTTCTTGCCGTCGAACAACACACGTTTCGTTTCTATTGTCAAACAAAACTGTGGTAAGGTAAAATATATCCAATGTTTACGATACACCGAGTGAATAAGCAACAATATATATATAAACATTGTGAACCGAGAAAAGTATATTTATTTCGTTTAAATAAATTGTTTGGGGTATAAATTTAAGCACGGAAAAAGAAACCGGCAGGGAACTGGGTGGAAGCCGGAATGATGCCTTAAAAAAATCACGCGAAAGGAAAACGTGTGGATTAGTACATGAATTCGAGAAACTGGTAAAATAAAAGGCCTTAGCACCGAGATAACTCTTAGAAGAGCTATGAAAAAGACAATAAAAGCACGGTCAGGCTTGAATGGACCAACGAAAGGGTTAATATTTTCATTTTTATTTTAGTTGAGACGATAGAGAGTAAAATCTGAAAAAGGTACCACAATAAACATTATATTACATTATATCACATCTTTACATTGCGCAGTAAAGATTAAACCTAATCAAGACATGAATTTTAGAACAAAACTCTAGCTTAAGCACAAACTTAAACATATATATATATCTTAGGGTGGGTCAAATGAAATGACTCATTTTTTTTCCTCGATATAATGAAAAATGTATTGTTTCACATCTTAAAAAAAGCTCTGTAATTATGAGCCCTTCATATTTAAAGTAAGAGGTCCCTCATCGCGAATTTTCATTTCCCATTTAAATTAGATGGAAACATTTTTTTTTTAAGTTTGGAATTTTATTAGACTTAAACCGTTGATGTTAGGAGAGTCTTTTAGCACCTTTTTGTAGAAAATTTGAGGCTCTACAAAAAAGCTCTCTTGTGTCTAATCGATAAAAGTAACCGTACAAAAAATAATCGGTGATAATTAGCTCTGGATTCTACTTATCTCGTTTATTAGTACATAAATTTCAAACTTTTTAACATTTTAGTTATCAATATGCATAAATATACTACTAATATATACTACTAATATATTACTAATATACTAATATACTACTAATATATTACTAATTGTTTTCAAACAAATATGAGAGAATCCAGAGCTAATTATCACCGATTATTTTTTATACGGTTACTTTTATCGATTAGACACACGAGAGCTTTTTCGTACAGCATCAAATGTTCTACAAAAATGTGCTAAAAAACTCTTCTAACCTTAACGGTTAATGTTTAATAAATTTCCAAAGTCAAAAGAAAAAATTTCCCATGTTATTTAAATGGAAAATAAAAATTTGCGATGAGGGACCTCTTAATTTAAATACGAAGGGCTAATACTTGCAGAGCTTTTTTTTGAGATGCCAAACAATACATTTTTCATTATATCGAGGAAAAAAAAATTAGTCATTTTATTTGACCCACCCTAATATACATATGTATATATTCTAGGTTAGCGATCAAGATTTTGTAGGGGTTGCTAACACTTCAGCTTAACGTCGTGGTGAAATTGGAATGAAATATAAAAAAACGATGAAGTGGAGGTAGAATTCCATACTTGGAGTAAAAAACATTATCCATCTATAGCATTTAGATTTTTAAATACATAGCCCAGTTGAAATTCGAAACCTCTGTTGGCATCAAGTTTTTCCGAATAGGTAGAAAATCAAAAACCAGGTTCAATGCCGTCCGTTTAATTCCGAAGTGACTGATGTAACACTTAGTACACATCGACCCACGCAATCAATTTCAATCCCTTATAAAGTTTGTAATGAGCAATTTTTCGTCTAATTAAATAGAAACTATTGACAAATACAGAATTGCATTACTTTATGTTTGTACTGTGTCAAGATAACCCTATTAATTAAATTGCAATCAACGCTCTACACCGAGTGATTCTAATAAATCGCGGAGCTTCGGACACACTGAACGGGATGTGTGCACATAAAGGAAAAAATAAATAAAATGGAAATATCGTTTGGTCATTCGTCGCGATTTCGGACAGATAGGTATTTATCGGTAATTTAACGCAAACGTACCGGTGGAATATGGCTGAGCGCGAGGATTGGTTGAAGAGGATGGGAGAGGGGGCGATTAAATGTTCTCCTTCGCTGATGCTTTTGTAGCGCGTAATTACGCAATATCGTTGTATAATTACCCGACGTAAAATGTGTCCGAGCGAAGCTCACCCTCTACTACTGAAACGTTGATCCAACGATTCAGAGCACACACACTCCCCGCCACCCGCATGGCCTGGCCTGTTCGGCAAATGCGCCGCGAAACCCATAAATTTGTAGCTTTGCATTACTATCCGTGTTTTCGTCGACTATCGCTCTCTCGCACCTTTGCCAAATATTCTCATTCTTTCTCTCTCTCTCTCCCTCTGTCTCTCGTCATTACACGTATCATGGTCATATATAATCGTCATTTTCACCATTAGCTGAACAATCGAGTTCGTAAAACGTTGAAATTGTATATAACTGCATCGTTTCGTAACGAAAATATTCAATGTCATTTTTATAACGTGACACCTCAAAATACAAATTACCTTTACGCAAAGCTAAACGTCATTCGAATGTGAAAGCCATTCCAAATGGACTCTTCATTAAAATGAATATCAGTAATTATTCGAAACAGTGGTAATTTTTAAACATATTCATTAACGAATAATTATTGCATCATAACAATATTTTTTTAAATGATTCTTTATTATTTCAATCATGCATCTCTGATTGTATATACGCGAATGCTCTACACTCTGATGAGTCAATAAATAGCAATGTATGTTTGTACAATTGTGCTATGCCACGGACCAATTACAATTTATAAAACATAATTGGCAAATACATCAGCAGTGGATTCGAATTAAGCGAATGATCGATGAATATCGATGAATACTTTGCATGATCAAACTCTATAAATGGATGGCTCGTGAATCCCGAGTGCCTTTGCGTACAACAGATTCGACGAATATTTTGTTGAACCTATCGACAATGAATTTTCATTAGGTTAATTATGATTCAAATTCAGAAATGGATGCATAGTTATGCTTCAAAAGTACTTTGAAAATTGTTTCTACAATCTGCCTACGCATTAGTTGCATTGATAATCGTTTGTTCGATCTAATGAGAAAATGATTAACCTCAGAAAAAAAGGCGTGCAAATTAGAAACTTGCACATTCCTCCGTCATTATTTTATTTCATTCATAAAGCTCGCTCTATGAGCGAGCTTGGGCTTGGGTTTTGTTTTATTTGGTCTTCGCCATCGAGGAAGTCTTTGTGAAGGCGTTAAAATAAAGACGCAACAATGCGTTAGCCGATCATTTTCATGTTTTTTCACTACTAAATTCGATCTCAATAATTTATTATTATTATGAAAAATTTATTGAAGTAATAGCAAGCACGATAATTTTGCAAACAATACGAAATTTCAAACGTGTCAAATTGTATACAAATTTGAAGCCTTCACCAAATTTTTTCAAATTTCCAACATGATTCTCCAATAACCTTTCTTCACGGCACGTGCCGCCACGATAGTTGCACACGTACTAAAATTATAGCAAACAACGAATATCCCATAATATAAAGAACATTCTCATAAATTCTAACAATAAGTTCAGCAAAATCTTAACCCTTCCACCGATTACCACTGAATTCAATGCCAACCATCTATTAATTCCTGGCATATAAAAAGTGACGTGAAGCGTTTAAAAAGTGACATGCCGCGAGGAACGAGTAGATAAATGTTGTGTGCAGGAAACAGTATTTTAGTAAAAAGGAATAAAGAACGTACGGTGGATTGAACAGCAATCTGCATATATGTCACAGCGTTCACTAATGTCGGTGCAGTAATTGTTTCCAGACTCTCCTATAGATGCTATGCTCTCAGTATTGTGTGGAGCAATTTATGCTTAAGCTTTATGTATCTATATGATGTTATATATATATATATATATATATATATATATATATATATATATATATATATATATATAGATTAGGGCGATTATTTTTCTGACTATTTTTTTTTCTCAGTCCCCACTTGAAATTTTGTTGGATATGTCGAAAAAAAAATTCCCTGAAAGTTACAGCCCTTAATATTAATTCTAAGTCCTTTCCCTTAGCGTGAAAATATTCTCCATCTAAAATACACGTAAATCTATTTTTTTTTTTTTTCAAAATTCGATTTACTCAGAATAAAACATTCTAGAAAAGTGCCTATTGCAGCGAATGTGTAAATTGTACTGGTGAGTTGGTACGGGTCACTGAAGTTGATTTTTATCCAAAATTCTCGTTTTTTTTGCTGTTATCTCCGAAACAATTAACTTTACGAAAAAAATGTAAATGAAAAATTTTTTGGAAATTTAATTTCCTACAAAAAAGGTCCTATCGACCCAATTGCTTAGATTAATATTTCTTGAGACATTGAACTTTATTTTTTTTTAATTTTTTTATCATTTAATATTTCATATTTTATAAATTTTATACTACTCATAAGTTAAAGTTGAATATCTCAAGAAATATTAATCTAAGCAATTGGTTTGATAGGACCTTTTTTGTAGAAAATTAAATTTCCAATAAATTTTTCATTCACATTTTTTTCGTAAAGTTAATTGTTTCGGAGATAACAGCATAAAAATGAAAATTTTGGGTAAAAATCAACTTCAGTGACCCGTACCAACTCACCAGTACAATTTATACTTTCGCCGCAAAAGGCACTTTTTTAGATTGTTTTATTCTGAGTAAATCGAAACCAAGAACAATATGATAGCATAAAATGCAGCTGAGTTATAGAAAATTGAAAAAAAATTCGATTTACGTGTATTTTAGATGGAAAATCTTCTCACACTAAGGGAAAGTACATAGAATTAATATTAAAGGCTGTAACTTTCAGGGAATTTCTTTTTCGACATATCCAACAAAATTTCGGGTGGGGACTGAAAAAAAAATCATAGTCGAAAAAAAAATCGCCCTAATATAGATATATAAATATATATTCTTGCAAAAATACTTGCAAAAATATTATCGTCAATAACTTTTGAATACACCGATCGTCGGTGATTACTGCAATATTGATAAAATCATGATGTCATATTTCCGTAATGCATCGGTTAAACAAACGAGCTTGCCCAACGGCTTTCTCCCTTTCCTCGTCTCTCGTAGTGAACTTGTGCACTCACGTCCAACATTCTTGTCAGAAAACTACTATTGACAGGTGAAATACTCCCCAGAGCCCGACCGTGGACTAACCTCATCAAGATTAATCCACTTTTTGCTCGAAGAGATGCCATATTCCCCGCAGGGAAGAACGACAGTGTCGGGTGTCCGCATGATTAACGAGTACATTATTTGACATCTATATAGGACACAGGAAACTCGTCCCGAGAGCAGAGAGGATATATTCCCAAAATAGCCGCGGGCTCCCATGCCAACCCCGGGCGATTTTCTATTCTGGCTATACGTCACTCTCCTTCACTCTTAACAACATTGACAATGTTCGAGAGAGACATTGAGTCCCGTTGGCTTAATTATAAATTGGAGACCCCTTAAGAGTCCCCGTTGAATAACGAGAGTCGCGGAGAATACGTCACGCGAACGTTGGTATACACATGCGCATCGAAAAAGTAGTAAAAACGACACTGGTCAGACAAAGCAGACAAGTTCTTGAATTGTATTAAGACATTATTTGTAACTCCCCTCTCTTTCTGTCTCGCTCTTTTTATATGGACATAAGAGATACGTTTATTTACAGGTTGTATGCTGAAGAGACAAAATAAACTAAAACCTCACCCTTGTCAACATTATCGAGATGCCAAGAAGTCAGTATGGTTGAGACAATCTCGATAATTCGCCATATACATTTATTTCACTGAAACAAGCTTCATCGAATTCATACATCTATTTGAATTAAATACAATTTATTTTTGTCCTAATGCTGGCGTAATTTTACTAATTTAAAAAAATCATAATATAATATGCCATCAAGCGAAATTTCATTTTATTTGAGTGGATTTATCTACATGAAATAAACTTCTCTTTCTCTTTGTATATAAAATATACACGAGCAGTGATCGAAAAGAGTAGTAACAGCACGATACAATCAGACAACGAGAATAACGTTTATGTTTCGAAACAACGACCAAACAACACAATAGTTCAAACGCCGACGACTATGTACCATTTCCCTAAAGGAAGACATTCACCATAAACGCCACTAGTCGGTACTCATTTACTTTATTCGAATGCACATATAAGGTAATGTGCGAATAGAAGATTTTTTAATAGTAAATTGGTGATTAAAAAAATTTTTTTTTCTTTTCGTGGTAGAAAGTTAAAGGACCCATGTACACGGAAAAACAAAAAGTATTGTCACAAAATCCCATAGAACACAAACGCGAATGACAATTTTGATAATGCTATAATTTTCCTCAAAACTTCTCAAATGCCTTCATATATCAGGATTATTTGAGAATTTTCAATGCAGTAGTTTCAGAATTACGTGGAAGAGTAGAGGGATAAAACTTAGTTAAAAATGAACATTTTGATAAATAATATTGAAAATAATTATGTAAAAACATGTTAAAAATATTCTTGTAATCTCTAAAGTAATCTGTTTCAAACGAGCTCCGTGTGTTCGGTTAGAATTTTTTTTGTTTTGACATTGCACATTTTGGTCCCTCAAAAGTGGGCGGAAAATCTTTTTTGTAAAAGGACTCGAAATCAATCTGGGGAAAACCTCACTCTAGGTGCATATCAAATTACAATTGGATAGGGTAAACCGTTTAGGAGTTAGAAGTCTGTGACAAAAAGACGGACGGACGGAAATTTGAGTCTCATCAGAACGGTTCCGGTTTTCGGTACGGATGACTAAAAACGACTAAGGTCGGACGATATATATAAGCGTTTAATATATTTATGAAGCCAATTCTGTGAGTGTACCGGGAGGAATTCGAAGCTCCGACGATATCGTGAACGTGAATTAACATTCTTTTTTTATTCGCTTCACAAAACTCATTCGCTTTGATCGTTCGGACCGTATATACAAGGATGAATAAATGGAAATTGCGGTTTAACATATACATGCATACGTATATTCATATACGCATACTATACCCATATTTGTATACACGTGAACTGGAGTGATTGAGTTCTCGTTGTTCCAACAATTGACGTACAAAAACGGGTTCGATTTACGTCAAGCATGGCGGTATAAACTGACAGAATCAGGTGGAGGAATGAAAAATGTAATAAAATATTTCGTAAAAACGATTCTCGTGTACCAAAAACAAAATCTAAAATATTATTATTACTATTAGTACGAACTAGCCTATACCGAGGAAAAAATTTTTTGTTTTAATGAAGTCTGTTACACGGAGATTTATTGAGCTGAAGTGAAATTTGTTTGATTCAAATAACCGTTTATATTTTTAACTTCATTTTACGAATTTTTTTCATCAATAAAGCTTTGTTTTCGTAAAATTTTTTATCTTTTTCAGTTTTCAATAACAGTGTGTTTAACATATGCCAAATCGTCGGAAAACAACCTTACAAAATATGTCCAGAAGACAAAAGTTAATCTTCTATAACTTCAGAATGACTTAACCGATCGGGCCAAAGTTTTACACACACGCGAGGCTCTCGAAATTATTTTCATGACAATTGAACAACTCGATCAGACTTTAACCGAATTGTTAAGAGCATAAGTGAAGCAATTATCAAGCTATCAGACTAAAACTTCGTACACAAACTATCATTAAACCATTGCATTTGTTCACCATTGCATTTGAAGAAAATCGATCGAGACGTTTCAAATTTATGGAATTCTTAAAATTTCGAAAAAAAATGGCATAAAATGCCATGGCATATGGTGGGTCAAAAAAGTATTCATACACCTTGTTTTTTAGGCGATAACTTTATAGACATAAGCGATACGCAAAGAACGCCAATTTTATTTAATAGTCCATCAGGTACAGAGATAAACTGCAAATGGAGAATTTTTTCCCAGGAATAGAAGAATTATGCAAAAAAAACGAAAATGTTCGGGCCAAAAAAGTATTCGTACAATTACGATTGAGCTGCTAAACCTCGATATTCACTCAAGGACGGTCTGACCTCTGCGTACAATGTAAACAAGTCTTCGTTTACACAATGGTTTTGACCTATTCCATGCGGTAGTAGATCTTGAAGCACTGAACAGACATGATGGCAAAGAAAAGCGAAATCTCAATATCCATGCGAGATAGAGTGATTCTTCTTCGGAAACGCGGTGAAAGTTATCGAAAAATTAGTAAAAAACTGAATCTAAGTTTCGCAACAGTGCAATATATAATAAAAAAATACTAAAGAACAAACAGCACAGAAAATAAGCCACGAACCGGTCGACCGAGAATACTAACGGTACGAGAGCGTCGGAGTATCGTTACAGAAGCTACAAAAAAACCGTTCACAAGTGCTCGCAGTTCAGCGAATGATGTCGCGTCAACATCGGGGAAGAGCGTGTGTCCACAGACTATTCGAAACGTTTTGCATTCTGCCCAAATATACGGCAGAACTGCCCGCAAAAAACCATTAATTAATAATATAAATCGAGAAAAACGTTTAGGTTTCGCAAAAACCTACGTAAAAAAATCTATAGAATTTTGGAAACTTGTCGTATTCTCAAATGAATCGAAGTTTAACATCTTCGGGTCCGATGGAAACAAGTTCGTCTGGCGGAAACCAAATACCGAGCTCCAGCAGAAAAATATAATACCGACTGTAAAGCAGGGCGGAGGAAGCGTCATGGTTTGGGGCTGTATGGGATATTGTGGCGTTGGTAATCTGGCTTTTATAGATGGTACAATGAATGCCCAGAAGTATATCGACGTGTTGCGCAGCAATTTGAAAACAAGTGAAGATAAAATGGGCCTGGATGGAAATTTCTACTTCCAACAAGATAACGACCCGAAACATACTGCCATGGAAACGAGGGAATGGTTACTCTATAATGTCCGCAAACAATTGATTACACCACCGCAATCTCCGGACAGCAATCCTATTGAAAATGTATGGCACTTGGTGGATGTAGAAATTATAAAAAAAAATAACAAACAAATCCGATCTCCAAAGAGTGCTTTTAGAAGAATGGACGAAAATAGCAAAAGAAAGAACGTAAAAGCTAGTAGACTCCATGCCTAAGAGACTCGAGGCGATAATTGAAGCAAAAGGGATGCACACCAAATATTAGTTATAATTAACAACTATGATGATGTAGGTTTTCACTATAATCGTAAGTGTATGAATACTTTTTTGGCCCGAAAATTTTCGTTTTTTTGGCATAATTCTTCTATTATTCCTGGGAAAAAATTCTCCATTTGCAGTTTATCTCTGCACCTGATGTACTATTAAATAAAATTGGCTTTCTTTGCGTATCGCTTATGTCTATAAAGTTATCGCAAAAAAATAAGGTGTATGAATACTTTTTTGACCCACTGTAGATATATTTATTGAGACGCTTTAGCATCGGGTCAAAACTTTCTGCGTGAATTGGGCACCGTCAAACGACATTTGGTATTGGATTTGGAGAAAATCGCTTTAAACGTGCTGAATTTGTGGGATTTTCAATTTTCTGAAATACACCCTCCAAATCGAGCAAACCTCACACTATCAAGTCAAAGGAGAGAGAGAAATGATGCAAATTGAAACTTTAAATATTGCTTTCTCATAATTTTTGCGCGTACACGAAAATCTGCCTCCACGAGGAAACA
The DNA here is from genome assembly GCA_958009045.1 of Oxytorus armatus. Taxonomy (NCBI): domain Eukaryota; kingdom Metazoa; phylum Arthropoda; class Insecta; order Hymenoptera; family Ichneumonidae; genus Oxytorus; species Oxytorus armatus. The sequence goes on from OY253744.1 coordinate 18,167,929, forward strand.
AAAATTGGAAAAACTCCTAGCTTATGGAGCTAGGAGTTTTGTGGCAATATATTTGTGGCTTGTGGCAATATACAAGATTAAATTCCCATCATAGCTCTACTTACGTACAGTGATACTCGATATTATCAAATTTTTCCATATACTGAGAAAAAAAAATCATAGTTTTAGTGACGAAGAAAAAGATAACTTACTCTGCTCGTCCACGTTACGGACGATTATGTCCGCGTGTCCGAGTGCGACAACGCACATAAGCAGCAAAATCGTCATCATACGTGTACCTCGTTGTCGTCGTTATTCGGATTGGTCGTTCTCCCGAAGAGCACCAAATATAGTCCGAACGTAAACTCCAACTTTCACCGAAAATTACGTTTTCGCGAGGCGAGGCAAAAGATTGACGCTAGGTGCAACCCCCCCGTTACACAATGTCTATAGTTATCCCTGCTGATATTGTCGATAACTTGACAGAAAGTTACGATAGAGGTTGATATACGTGTCGTAAAGTTTGAAATTGAACGAGTCGGGTGTTTTGATGAGTAACGCGCAATCTGAGCTTTTGACCCGTAAAAGTTTCTATTCTCGGTCAACAAATTCACTCGATAAAGCGTTTCCCGTCCCAAACATCGTACACACACACAAACACACACATATACACGTACACATTTAAGGTTAAGGACGTATTATACGTTCTTCTTCACTGTGAATCATAGGCACAAAAGTTTTGCCCTCCACTTTGCACTTTCCGCACAAACACACAAATTTCACCCATACCTTGTTCTCTCTCTCTCTCTCTCTCTCTCTCTCTCTCTCTCTCGTTAACACAAAATCCCGACGAATTATAGATGACAGCCTTCTCGCTCTCGTGACCTACACATCTATGTATATACACTGTGGCTCTTCACCTCGTTAAATCGAGTTTCCAAACTTCGCGAATTTATACTACGTTGATATGGAGATAGAGAACGAACCCAAGGGGTTGGGAGGTTCTTCGGGAGTCATTCCGAGGGCCGCCGGAAAATCCATTCACATTGTATGGAAACTGATCTAGTATGTAGATTCGCTCGAGTCTATATCGTTTCGATCCTCTCGACGAGCATTTTCTCTCTCATCTCCCAACTCCCTCTCTCTCTCTCCCTAAATCATTTCATCGACGAAAATCACTTTGACATCAGTTTACCGTCGTTGGCGTATACCGATGATTCAATTTTCCCCGTGAGAGACAAAGCCACACGGGTTGGAATCGATTTTTCCGGGGATACTATATTTAACGGAGGGATGGGAAAAAAAAAACTTTCTCACGATCGTAGATTGATCGGTAAGTTTTATTAACGTTTGTTTGTTGGCGTCGTTTAAAGGAAAATATTTGGTATACGAGAAAACTATGACTAATCGGTAATCACTCTGTTATTTTTGCGCGTAATTGCCAGAGCATGTTTCGAGGCTTAAGAGACGAAACACCAGGATCGATAGTTAAAATGAAGTTTGTAGCAAAGTTTGAAAATGTTCACTCGTCATATTGAAATCAAATTTTCTAGCTGTGGATCACACTTTTTTCTCTATGAACATTTCTTGTTCGTTTCTGTTTTTTTTTCTCGTCTCGCGATATATGTCTCTATTTTTGATGTTGGTGAAATGCAATGCTCGGAGCTATATGAAAAGGCGCGCTTACGGCTGCGTTGCGACAGGCCTACTGACAAGGGTTTCCTGAGTTTCGGTCCTGGTCGGTTGTTCTCGTGCGCCGTCGCCAAGAATACCACCACCGCCACCAAACCACCCCCGTTGGCCGGTTATACAGCATTCTCCTACGACTATTCATCCCTCGCGTACGCTGTTACGCCAAGTCTATAACCCCCCTCCACCTTCTTGCTGTATAGTAAACTATCCTGTGTGTACGCAAACATCGTACGTTACTACCGCCATATATATACGTATGTACACGACCACCTAGCCAATTTTCCCCTATTGCAAGGAACCCTGACCAATAAAATAATGAGAAAAAAAAAGGAACTCCCAAATTAGAAGGTTACGCGCAGCAGGATATTCCTGCTACATCCACCTATTTTGTAATTCCGATCACCACTGAGGGTTGAAACGAACCCAAAAATACGAGGATGTTTGGGAATTGACCGTTTCAGTTTCGTTAATGAAAAAATGCACGAACGAACGTTCCTGTGCGTTACAGAATGAGGATGAAAGATCTTGTGTTTGACACCTATATCATTTATTATAATGATTCGAATTTTATTCACAATTCCGTTCTTTCATCCCCCTTTCTGTTTCGTAGAGGAATTTTCGTATGTCTTCGTAAAACAATCTATTGAGCCGTGATTTACCGAATTTTTTTGGTGATCTTTTTTTTCTCATCGAAATTGCATTTATTATTTCAATAACGTTTTAATTTTATCGATGTATGATCGATATATCCACTAGTCAGAGTCGAAGATAACAAACACTGTGTCGTAGAATGAACCCAATTGAGAACATTATCGTTATGAACTGCGTTCATTCCACAACACAGTGTTTGTTATCGGACGACTCAAAATTGTCAAAAACATCGAAAAATGGTGTTAAGGGAGGAAATAGGGTTAGGACAGCGTTTTCTGAATGATTTTCATGAATTTTTTAATAGTATAAAAAATGAAAATAATTTATTGAAACTTTGAGAATATTTTATACTTATATTTAAGTATATACTATACAATTTCTATACATATATTTAAGTATATACTATAAAATATTAGCGACCCCATATTGCGGGTCACAATCAGACTCAGCATTTTGCGTACATTCTGGAAGCCGCAATTTTCATCTGAAATCAAACGCGGTTGGAATTTACTTTTATTATATGTCTCTCTTCTATATGAACCTAAATGCTATTAAAAAAAATAGAAAATTGAATTTTTTGAAGGGGCCAAAACAAAAAAGCATGATTTTTTGCCATTTTTTACAACTTTATTAGCCAAAAAAAACTATTTTAAATAATGATAATATTCCGATTTTAGGTTCATATAGAGCGCAATACTATGAAGAAAGTAACTGCCAATTTTCAAAACGATTGGTTGAAAACTTTTCAAACTAGCGTGTACGCAAGTTCAAAAAAAGTCGTTTTCAGAAAAACGCGTTTGAAAAAATAGTACCAAGAAAAACATGCAATATGGGGTCGCTAATATCTTCGGTGTTTTTCAAGGAAATTCTTCAAAAATTTTATAGTATATACTTAAATATATGTATAATAAATTCTCAAAGTTTCAATAAATTATATTCATTTTTTATACTATAAAAAAAATAATGAAAATCATTGAGAAAACGCTGTCCTAACCGTATTTCCCCCCTTAATGGCTTATAAAAATAGAACGAGTCGGAATTTTCATTTAAAATTTTGGGAACATATTTTTCAATAGTTTTACTAACAATTTATGAAATAAAAAAAAAATCGATTTTGTAAACCGTCTAACCCTATTTCCCCCCTTAAGAAAAATAGTTGGGATGGAGATACGTGTGTGCTACAACTTGCTATCGTTATACAGTTTGTGAAGCCGCTATAACTTGACTCCAGGCGCTAAACTGAAATATGTTATCATTGAAGCAGTAAAATCTCATTGCTGAAATGATTTACACGACAGAAACAAGGAAGTGGTATCGATTTTCGACATTTAACCCGAGCAAACTTCCTGTATAACTCTTTTTCACAACTCAAGCGACAGGATGATTGATTCAAAAATTGGCAAGGCTCAACGAAACGGATAACATTTTACAAAATGTTGATTTTTTTTTAAATTAATCTAACGTTGAAGCTTGAGCCGAACAGACTATTAAGTGTGCAAAAGAGCAGAAAAAACGTACACGTTTCAATTTGGACATTTTCTTTTTATCCGAATACTAACATACGAAAGTGACAAGTGTACCATATTAGGAAGTTGCGTGAATTGCTAATCGTTATATTAAGTCTAGTAAAAAAAAAAAAACCCGGCTCTTTGACTGCATTGTCCACAATGAGTCGGATCTTCATTACCCTTAGCGGAAACAGAGTCTTTATGCGTCCAGGGCCGGGAGGACGACGCCGTTGAACGGGCAAACGCGCGGGCAACTCGTCGGGGTATGGGGAGACGCGAGGGGATGGTCGTGAGGTAAAAAAAGCTCCGGTTTGTATATATACCTCGACAGGAGAACGCTGTGGTGCACCGGGCATCTCTTTCGCATTCAGAATGAAAAAAAAACAAGCTCGAAGTACTGCATATACATATATACGTATAGATATATATATATATATATATATATATATATATATATATATATATATATATTTCGAAAGCTTTTGCGAGAGAGCGGTTTCGTCGCACGAGAGAAATAACAGACGAAGAAATAGCCGTGGTATACACAATGCGAAAGAGGAAAAGTACGAATGACGAGCGAAAGGGGGGAAAAGTGTGTGTGGAAGCGGCGGGGAGGGGGGGGCAGAGAGGAAAACGACGAGAGTGCAAGAGGGGTGAATGAAGAACAGGCCGCAGGAAAAGTGGCACACTCCGGGTTTCTCCCTTGTACCACAATTTCATTCCTGGCGGACCGTGAAAACTCGCCTCCGTTGCAATTTGAAGAACAAACAGCTCGGGATGATGGAAAGGTTAGGGGGAAAGTGAGGAAAGTGGAAGGGAGAAAAGAGAGAAGGTACGACGGAAAAGAGAAAACGAATGGGACGCGAACAAAAGGGTTGAAGGATGAAAGGAACAATGAATGGTGCAATTTGAAGTGATTTAAAAAAGCTCTCTCTCTCTTTCTCTCTCTTTTGTAATGTTACATGCCTATATAGCGTTAAATAGTCAAGTGTCAAATGGTAATCGTGACTGTAATAGAAGCTGAGTCAAAAGCGAGAGATCCTAATTATATAACTGAAAAGAGAAGATGAATAAAGAAGCCAATTGCTACATTATAAAATTCACCCTTATTCTACATACAACTATGAAGGATGAAGGCTTTCAAATCGATCACTGAGCGGTAAGCAGTTTTTCTGCGTTTCTGGTAATACAACTGAAACTCAGTAAAAATTATCATCGCCTGTATCGACCAGGTTTTTCGCAATTTTCCTGTACCCTCGTGCAGATCCGATACAGTTGTGTACTAAGAAAGCGTGGCTGCTGACGACACTCTGGGCGCGGGAGCGAAATGGAAATGGGAACGAAGGGGCACCCTAAGGGCGGAAATAGGGTTAGACGGTTAAAAAAATCGATTATTTTTTTATTTCATAAATTGTTAGTAAAACTATTGAAAAATATGTTCCCAAAATTTTTAATGAAAATTCCGACTCGTTCTATTGTTATAAGCCATTAAAGTGAGTAGCTCTCCTTCAGTAGCTCACCTCGCTATTTTTTTAAACGCGTTTCTCTGAAAACAACTTTTTTTGAACTTGCGTACACGCTCGTTTCAAAAGTTTTCAACCAATCGTTTTGAAAATTGGCAGTTGCTTCCTTCATAGTATTGCGCTCTATATGAACCTAAAATCGGAATATTATCATTATTTAAAATATTTTTTTTTTGCAAATAAAGTTATAAAAAATAGCAAAAAATCATGCTTTTTTGTTTCGACCCCTGTAAAAAATTCAATTTTCTATTTTTTTGATAGCATTTAGGTTCATATAGAAGAGAAACATATAATAAAAGTAAATTCCAACCTACTTTTATTTCAGATGAAAATTGCGGCTTCCACAATGTACGCAAAATGCTGAGTCTGATTGTGACCTGCAATATGGGGTCGCTAATATCTTCGGTGTTTTTCAAGGAAATTCTTCAAACATTTTATAGTATATACTTAAATGTATGTATAAAATATTCTCAAAGTTTCAATAAATTATATTCATTTTTTATACTATAAAAAAAATCATGAAAATCATTGAGAAAACGCTGTCCTAACCCTATTTCCTCCCTTAACGCACCTTAAAAGGTACATGAAGGAAATAACATAAAATATAATATTCTGTAACCACCGCTACCAAAGAAAAAGGCGTAACCTGAAGAAGATATGCACGCTTTTTATTTTCGCCAAAAAAAAAAAAATAGCTCACAAACAAACTGGGCCCTGGCAAACATTTTTCACTACTGCCTTGTCGATGTTGAAATTTTACTAACGGCCGTTTTCGGAAATTTCCAAATTGAATTACGCCCTTCATCGTGTACGCATTGTGCGACAAAATAAAACTTTTTCTTAAACCTGAAACCCATCCGATTTTTTTTCAATACCAAACAATACATTTCGAAATGTGTACAATCTTGTTTTATTAACTTATTAAAAGTACAACAATTTCGGTGATGAACGAAATCTTAAAAAAAAACCCTTTTTTGAACCGTCCTAGTGCGCATACATCGTGTAGAGAGGCGACTGCCTGGGATCGATGCTATGTCATCAAGAAGCATAGGTCGTATAAGTTTTACGTTTAAATATACCGTTGGTACATAGTAGTTCCAACGGAAAGGCAAGACGAAACACACGAGAGAGTACGATATACACAGAGGGCGACGTCCTTGCAAAGAAATAATGCTCTACAGCGTGCCATACGTATACCTTCCCGCCTAGTCACGGAAAGGGAGACGGCGAAGGGAGTGCGAAAGGGTTGTACCCTTGCTGGATGAAAGCTCGGAGCACGCTTTTGCTTTTGTATTTCGGTGTGGCTTTGTTCGAACCGACGAATCTACGTACACCCGTGTACTAGCTAGCACCTCGTTGTCGACGTCGACGTTGACGTCGACGAAGACAGTACGTCCAGTGACTGGCAGACGGAGAAATGGAGAACAGAGATAGGGGAGCTCTGCGTCGGTTTTTTCATTATTCGTGCATGCATTTTTTTCTCACTCGTTTTTTCTTTACTTTCGGCACTAGTCGCAAATGTCCACACGCCGGAGCATTATCGTTGCAACTATACACATCTGTTGACAATAACGCCATGCACGTGCGAAACACCCGAGTGACATAAAACATGTTTTACAAAAAAAAAAACAAAGAAAGAATGAAAATGATCCCAGGTTCGGTGAGCAAAAAGGAGAAAAAAAATATGACGCGTACCTCCCCGGAAAAATGCATATTCGAAGATATATTTTTTATACGAAGCACATATATTATGTTAAAATAAATCGAGAAGATGATCCGCGATAGATATTCGCGATAGTAAGGTAAACGGCCCAGTTTCTCACGTCTTTAAAGTAACGGCACCGGTTTTATATTATTTACGAACGCGTTACATTGTCAAACCGAAAAAAAATGATTTAACACGCTCATAATATAATGATTGAACTATTGTTTTAACAATGTACGAGTGCTGCCGGGATTGGTGACACTGTCGAAGCATCCATGGCCGCACTTTATGACGCCAATGAGTATCCAGCTTCTGACACTTCGAGACGTCATAGTCAAGTTTCGCGATTTGTCCTTGTTAGTTTGAGGGTTCTTCGAGGGTTTTAAACAAATTCGATGTCAGAAACTTCAAAGTAACTGCAATTTCGTCATGCACTCATTGGCACCGGGAATATAAGAGAAAAATTAACTTAAAATTCACCAATTACTTATTTAATCAATAATATAGTTCAGGCTGAAGATGTTCTGACGATGTTGAATATTACTTTTACAGTGGGTCAAAAAAGTATTCATACACCTTGTTTTTTTGCGATAACTTTATAGATATAAGCGATACGCAAAGAAAGCCAATTTTATTTAATAGTACATCAGGTGCAGAGATAAACTGCAAATGGAGAATTTTTTCCCAGGAATAATAGAAGAATTATGCCAAAAAAACGAAAATTTTCGGGCAAAAAAAGTATCGATATACTTACGATTATAGTGAAAACCTACATCATCATAGTTGTTAATAATAAATAATATTTGGTGTGCATCCCTTTTGATTCAATTATCGCCTCGAGTCTCTTAGGCATGGATTCTACTAGCTTTTGCGTTGTTTCTTTTGCTATTTTCGTCCATTCTTCTAAAAGTACTCTTTGGAGATCGGATTTGTTTGTTATTTTTCTTTTTCTAACTTCTACATCCACCAAGTGCCATAAATTTTGAATAGGATTGATGTCCGGAGATTGTGGTGGTGTAATCAATTGTTTGCGGACATTATAGAGTAACCATTCCCTCGTTTTCATGGCAGTATGTTTCGAGTCTTTATCTTGTTGGAAGTAGAAATTTCCATCCAGGCCCATTTTATCTACACTTAGTTCCAAATTGCTGCGCAACACGTCGATATACTTCTGGGCATTCATTGTACCATTTATAAAAGCCAGATTATCAACATCATAATATCCCATACAGTCCCAAACCATGACGCTTCCTCCGCCATGATTTACAGTCGGTATTAAATTTTTCTGCTGGAGCTCGGTATTTGGTTTCCGCCAAACGAATTTTTTTCCATCGGACCCGAAGATGTTAAACTTCGATTCATCCGAGAATACGACACGTTTCCAAAATTCTATAGATTTTATTAAGTAGGTTTTTGCGGAATCTAAACGTTTTTCTCGATTTATATTATTAATTAATGGTTTTTTGAGGGCAGTTCTGCCGTATATTTGGGCAGAATGCAAAACGTTTCGAATAGTCTGGGGACACACGCTCTTCCCCGATGTTGACGCGACATCATTCGCTAAACTGCGAGCACTTGTGAACGGTTTTTTGTATCCTCTGTAACAATACTCCGACGCTCTCGTACCATTAGTATTCTCGGTCGACCGGTTCGTGGCTTATTTTCTGTGCTGTTTGTTCTTTCGTATTTTTTTATTATATATTGCACTGTTGCGAAACTTAGATTTAGTTCGTTACTAATTTTTCGATGACTTTCACCGCGTTTCCGTAGAAAAATCACTCTATCTCGCATGGATATTGATATTTCGCTTTTCTTTGCCATCTCGTCTGTTCAGAGCTTGAAGATCTACTACCGCATGGAATAGGTCGAAACCATTGTGTAAACGAAGACTTGTTTACACTGAACGCAGAGGTCAGACCGTCCGTGAGTGAATATCGAGGTTTAGCAGCTCAATCGTAAGTGTACGAATACTTTTTTGGCCCGAAAATTTTCGTTTTTTTTTTGCATTATTCTTCTATTATTTCTGGGAAAAAGTTCTCCATTTGCAGTTTATCTCTGTACCTGATGTACTATTAAATAAAATTGGCTTTCTTTTCGTATCGCTTATGTCTATAAAGTTATCGCAAAAAAACAAGGTGTATGAATACTTTTTTGACCCACTGTATGTCATTACATACTTGGATTACCCTCAATATTAGCAATTCGACACCTGCTTCGGCTGGTACGTTTTAAAGTGTTTTCCGACACTGTCATTATTTAAACTTGATGTTCTTGGTAGACATTAATATATAATATTTAAATGTAATATTGCACGCGGAAATAAGCGAATAATACAATTTACTTACCGTTAAAAGATCATTGCAATGATCGAATAATCATTTTCACGAAATATTTATTGCAATTGTTTCCAATTGAAAAAAAATGAATTTTTATTCATTCGTGATGTTGATTAATAATTACACATCGTTGAGATAATAATTGATTGTCGAATAATTGTGGAATCATCATTTGAATACTAATGAACATTCGAATGATGTCTCCTTGACGGAAAACTCAGAGAAGCGGATGTTAATACAATTTATTTAACGAAATATACCATTATTCATTCGAGGGGCTTGTCCTCGATCATTTATTTCATCAGACAGTTTATTTATATACAACGGTATGACTCGTTGATATGATATTTTCACGATTTTACATGTTTAATGAAGTGGGTCAATCATCAGACACGATTTTTTGTTTTCTTCTTACGAAGCGAGGTATAAAGGCTTATTAGATGTTAAACCCACCCTTATACCTCTTCACCACTTGACGCTCCTGCAGCCAAAAAGCCCTCCTGATATATATATACCGGAGAGAAAATCGTTACCTTCACTGCGGTCGCTCGCGGGCCAACACATAAATCTACCCTCTTGATATCTACAGCACACCCTCTGTGCAGTATATAGCCTCCTATATATACACCAAAAGACGAGGTAGTTCATGGTATTCGGGATTTAACGGTTTCGCGGCTAGTTAACGATCGGTAATGCATTCTCGAAAGTCTCTCCCTCGTTGTGCACATCGTACGGCAATACGTGTTTCGCATCCCTATCATCGTGCTCCGATAAAAATTTAGAATTGAACAAAAATATTTTTGTACGACTATAAATAAAAATAATAAAAAAGGTACTGAATTAATTTAGTGAAATGACTGGAGATGAAGGAAATTATCTGAAAAAAATTATTGAATCCCAATTTTTCTAAACTTAATTGCACCAACTAATGAATTGCTGGAGGAATTTATTTTTCCTGTCATCTTTTAATTGCGTGAAAAAATTAAATTGTTTTATTTAACGTACTTTTAGTTGTGCCAAGGTATATTTTATTCAATATAACATATATATATAAAGAATCTAAAGAGCTACATACATAAGCTAGGGGAACAGGAGCTTTGGTATTGAATTTGACGAGAATCAATCGTGAACTCTAGATTTTATGAAATTACAGATTTGTTCGATAAATGGCTGCGATCTAACCACCGCAATTGATCATCTAGCCAGCCAATATTTTCGACAGAAGTAGGCCAGGAAGCCTGCGACGTAGCTGAGGATGCATGGTATTTAATTTAACCAGAATCGATAAATGGTAATATGTTTTGTCAGACTTTGAACTTGTCGAACAAAAAAAAATTCTTTTTTTCCCCCCAAACTTTCGTGAACTACGAGCTATCAAACCAAATATTCTATAAAAATTTGTTACGGGATAAAATTGTTTATAATTCAGTTTGAGTTGATTCACCTTCATAGGGAAAGCTATCTGATGAATATTTAAAAAATTTCAATTTATTCGAAAAATCACTGAACCATCCAGAAAACACGCTCCAACTTGAAAGTTGCAAATGAATCCTTGGAATTTTTAAATCATCACAAAGCATTCTCCATGAGAAAACCAAAATCGCAAAACTAATTTCTTCATAGAGGGTAGATTTTCAAATATCAAAAAATTATAAAAATCGTTGTGCAAGTTTTAATTTGTCTTGAGTGTTATATATTACGAGAGCTTCTCGAAAAATCTTATTGGTCGTCGTTAACAAAGATTATATGTGGTAACGAATAAAATTTTAATAATATATTTTTTTCCCTTCGCGATATCCGCGTGATGAAAATATTTTATTTATTTTTCGCTGTTTTGTTCCCGAGCTACAACATGACTATCGCATTAAATCATTGAGCTTGTACCTCCACGTAGATGTGAATTGCAATTAAGTTCTTTCCATTGAGAGCGATTTCGAAGATCACAAGATACTTGTTCTCGGGAAAATCATCCGGCATATTTTCCATCGGTAGGGTGTAGCCTTCTTGAAAGTAATTACCCTGAAGAATAAAAAAAAAGTTTGTCCTCGGTGCTTTTTTTTTTGTAAAAACAAATATCTTAATTATGAATCGAAAATGTGCTCACCGGTTGAGGCGGACAACTCTCGGTTGTAAAGCCGAGTACGGCAAGAAATGGTCCCATTAAAATTGGTTCCTCAACCATTTCACAAAGAGCCATCGAAATATCGATACCAGTTGCCATTGTGTACTTGCCCATCGACAATCCAAATATTGTGAAATGGCCCTAGAAACCCGAATCAATATTCGAAATCATCAGATTTTAGATGTCTTATAAGCAGCGAAAAGCAAATTTATATTTACCGAGAATCGCAATGATTTATTGATAAATAGTTAGCGACGAAATCTTGCAATGTTTCGAAACGTCACGATAAAATTACATCCAAATTGTGGAAAAATTTTCCGAAACTTATTATTTTCCGAAATATCATTCAAATGCCTAGATCGAAAAAATATCATCCAAAGCGTATTATGAAATGCAATATATTTTACAATTAATAGGGAAGTATATGATATTTTTTCCGACTGCCCGTTCATCTAATAAAAATTGATAATGCACTGAAAATCAATATGCCATTCGATACCTAAGACCTTGAAGTACTTTCACGATTTTTTCCCGATTTTTTGAGAAAGTTTCATTCGATAAAAACCAGCTTCAAGTTTAATAAGAAAACAGTAAGCGAAAATGATTATTCAATTGCTGCAATGTCTAATATATTAATGATTTAAAAAAAATGAAAATATGACAAAAAACATATGAAAATAACGGTGCTGATATCATACTTTAGGTACCATTATTTACTTAACGTATTCACTTTACTTATTCTGTACTTCAAGTATACAGAGTTAAATAAAATAGATTTAAATCAGTGAAATTCATTCTAGTGCTTGGTGATGTTAAGCGTCATTTTCGTAAAAAAAATTTGTTCACTCACTTCCGCTTCCGGTGGGATTTGTTTCACGATCGTCAAATTCGCGGTTATTGTATTTTGGTTGGTGCTTCCTTCGGCGATAAAAGCGTCGGTACTCTCGACATCGAAGTACGTGGGATCAATCGATTCAATCGACATGTCTTCGAAATATACTTGGAATTCGGCCTAGAATTAATTTTCTTTATTTACTCATGAGTCACGTATCTCGACACGAAATATGAAGTAAACAAACAACAATCCTTTCCTTTTACCAATCGAAATTTTAATTGTAAAAACGAAGATATTGAACAAAATGTACCTTGGCGCCGATTTGTCCAAGAGCGCACAGAACTATCGCAATGAATCCGATCGACATGGTCGCAAAGAGCTCGTAACGTCGACGTTTTAAACTGTCGCGAATGCTCGATTGTTCCACCCATTATATAGTCTCAATCAGAAATTGAATCTTTTCGCCATCGGTGAAAAAAAAAAAATTACATGCGACTGGTAACATGACATATGTCGTGTCGCGCAATTATCTCGTTGAATATTCGACGATAGGTGTCGATGTCACGAATAACGAAAGAAAAAAAAAAAGTAAAATAACATAACGTGTTCACTGACACAACGGATCGACCGGATCACTTCAGGCTGTAACACGAATAAAAATTCCAGCAACAGGCGAATAGAATATCCGACGCTGTTGCAGTGTCGACACTGTTCTAGAGAGTGACACGAGATTGAGTGTTCGATCGATGCGATTTATATATACTGTCGGAATAAAAAAAAATATATATATATATATATATAGATTTTATATAAAACGCAATTGACACCTTTCGACAAGGTTGTTTTATTTTCACGCCCTTACTTCAATTACGTTAAACGCAGCCACAATAGGATGGAATTATTCATAATGTATCGGCCGATCGGATCGACAGTTGTTTAGGGCTCGCAAAAAAAATATCTCCCTTCAAATTCAACGGTCATGCAATCAAGTGTTTCGTTGTTTCGTGCTTCGTCAATGTGCATTGTACCATGAGAAAATAATATATAAATATAGGTATATATATATATATATTGTATTAATACATATTAATCTACGATATGATCAAAATTAATCATCAAGTTCAAGGGAACCCGGAAATAACGTTACGCGAGAAGCACTTCGCTGTCGCGTCCATTCATTCATTTATCACGCTATTGTTCGAAACAAAAGAGGGGAAAGAGAGAGAGAGAGAGAGCGAGAGAGAACAAAACAATCTGACGATATTCAGGAAATGATTACTTTATTTCCAATCGTTACGCGGACAACATCGGTACAGTATGGTCATTATAATACACTAAGCCGACAAATATGAATTTATTCAATTTAAATGAATTTATTACGAGTATAATGGATTGAATTACAAGATTTATTTTGAGTCGGCAATTCGCGAAATTCACAAACAATTTTGCTTCATCCTGGACGAAAATTTGTTCTCGTGAAAAAAAGTGATGCGTGTAATGATGCGTGTAATGAACTTGAACAAATAAAAAATTCTATGACTCCGGAATGGCGTTACCCATCGGGTAGATATTTGCACGCAAGCGGAACTGCCAGTTCCGTTTATTTCATCTAATTCTCATGAATTTTGAACCACTAGTTTAGATTTTATATGATTTTGAATGAATTGAACCTTTTCAAAAATGTTTGATAGAAGCATAACTCGTGAAATTTTTGTACAATCAGGCAAAAATTTTCTACACAAATAGACTATTGTCAAATACTGTTTGTTATCAAGTTTTGAGAAAATCGATCGAAGCGTTCTAATTTTATGGAATTTTGCATTTTTCGAAAAATTCCTATAGGCCTTTGTTAAGACCAGCACAATTTTTGCGCTATGTAGTGAAAGTTTCCTACATCCATTAGCTACCATTTTCTTGATTTTCAATGAATTTCTCGAAAATTTAAATATATCATAAATATTGAATGCTTTTATCCATTTTTTCTAAATTCAATAAGAAATATGAAGAATATTTATTATTGAATTTAGAGAAAATGAATAAGAGCATTCAATATTTATGATACATTCAAATCCTCGAAAAATTCATTAAACATCAAGCAAATCTCACGTCATCAACTTAATGGAAATTGACACTTGCGATTGACATCGCTTCGTCAGCATTGTTGTGCATCCACAAAGTTTTCTCAACAATAAAGCCAAAAATGAAAAATCCCCGTACTCATTCAGGAACATTTGTGAATGCACAAAAATAATGAGAAAGTAATATGCAAGTTTCATTTTGCATGATTTGTTATACAGATTTTTTGTTAAATAAATTGACACGTTCAACTGTTTTTTGCATCATGGATCATATCAATTCGTGTTTTATTCGAATGAAATGTATTAAAAACAAATAAAATATTTTTTCTTGCTGTTAACTGTGCACCAACAGCGTATTTAAAAATTTTACACACACAAGACATAACTTTCATCGTTTTTTTCCTAATTCATTCGGTACATTGTTCGAAACGTTCCTGGCAGTCAACTGTTGAAAATCACCGCTACATTCAGCGTTGCAATTGTTCATCCAACAAGGCGAACCGTCTATCGTTAGATGAAGAGCTAAATTTCGTTTTCTCTCGCGATTCATCTCATCCGAGATTCTTATCATGTGAGCTTGCTCCTGACGCAAAGATTGCCTCATCTCGTAAACCTTTCTCGCCGCATCCGCCTCCTTCTCGGCTATTTCTTTCTGCAATGCCGCTATACGCTTGTTGAGAATTTCGTAATTCTCCCTGAGTGGATCTTGTTTTTCCACTCGGACTTGCGAGCTTTTCGGCTTATCCCTCTTACCCGCCACGTCTTGACTACCGTCTTTCTCCATCATTCCCGATGTCAACGTGCAAATACGATCATGAAGTTCTGCCAACTGTGTCAGCGTCAACGACTGCGAGAATATTTCAACGTTAATGCACAATTTTTTTTCTCCTTATAATTGCCCAAATCACGTAAAAGCAAGCATCAAAAAGATCTTATTAAAAAAAAATACATAAATGTATTTATTCACGATTGATCGATATATTTGTTCTTATATCCTTTTTAAGGGGAGAAATTGGGTTAGACGGTTCAAAAAATCGATTTTTTTTTTTCATTTTTTTTTAATTTCATTGTTAATAAAGCCATTGAAAAATATGTTCCCAAAATTTTAAATGACAATTCCGACTCGTTCTATTGTTATAAGCCATTAAGGGGGAAAATAGGGTTAGGACAGCGTTTTCTCAATGATTTTCATGAATTTTTTTATAGTATACAAAATTAATATAATTTATAAAAACTTTGAGAATATTTTATACATATATTTAAGTGTATACTATAAAATTTTCGAAGAATTTCCTTGAAAAACACCGAAGAAAATTTATGACTGCCTTGACTTTGTTTTTCTTGGTACTATTTTTTCAAACGCGTTTTTCTGAAAACGACTTTTTTTGAACTTGCGTACACACTGGTTTGAAAAGTTTTCAACCAATCGTTTTGAAAATTGGCAGTTACTTTCTTCATAGTATTGCACTCTATTTGAAATAAAGTTATAGAAAATGGCAAAAAATCATGCTTTTTTGTTTTGGTCCCTGTAAAAAATTCAATTTTCTATTTTTTTGCTACCATTTAGGTTCATATAGAAGAAAGACAAATAATAAAAGTAAATTCCAACCTCGTTTGATTTCAGATGAAAATTGCGGCGTCCAGAATGTACGCAAAATGCTGAGTCTGATTGTGACCTGCAATATGGGGTCGCTAATATCTTCGGTGTTTTTCAAGGAAATTCTTCAAAAAATTTATAATATATACTTAAATATATGTATAAAATATTCTCAAAGTTTCAATAAATTATATTCATTTTTTATACTATAAAAAAATTCATGAAAATCATTGAGAAAACGCTGTCCTAACCCTATTTCCCCCCTCAACGTATGAAGAGTTTTGTAAAATTTTAATTTCGTCAGTTGATAATAAATTTCCAACTAGCAACAGGTATATACCCAAACAAGAATAAATTTGTTCGTATATCGGTGACAAAAAATCAGATTCGAAACGAAGAAAATTGATGTAAATAAAAACATAATAATTTAGCTTTAATACTCCTCAATTGAATGGACTTTTCTCGTGTGCATAGCCCTTGGCGAGAAGAGGAAAAAAAGAAGAACTCACTCTCAGCCATGACTCAGCGTCGAAAGCGTCGCCCATTTGTTCGTGAAATTCCTGAACTTCGAGATCTTCGGCACCAAGATCCTGGCGAATAAAAATTTTTCCATACGACTCTTAGCCTCTCGTTCGGTCGAAAGTTTTACTATACCCCTTCGGAGTATACCGCTCCGAAGAGTCATACGAAAAAGAATGGAAGAAAAAAGAGAGCGAGACAGAGAGAGAAACGAGGGTAAAAAAACTTGCCTGGAGCAACTTTTTTAACCTAACGTTATCCTTGCTGCAATCGTTGAGCCTGTCGCCGATCTTTTGTATCTCCAGCTCGACGTTGTAAATATTCTCGGAAAGTTCGCGAGACTTCAGCAACGTTTGTACGACGATAGGCTCGATAAAATCGCTGATGTCCAGCTCGTCGTCGGGTTCACGAGCCATTGAAGGTCTCGTTGGAACTTTGCCATCGATATGACCGATGTACTCGCGAACGCGTTTCACACCTTTAGACATTTATTTTCCAATGGTTTCAAAGTTTCTTTGGCTTTGTGTTTGCTATATTAGAACTTTTGTTATCAATATGTTTTTTTTTATTACCTTGATTCTGCTTATCAAGTTTTTTATCCAGCAACTCGTTCGATCTCGCGTAATCGCCGCGCTCATCGAGATTCGTTTTGGAAATGCCATCGTCGTTCATAAACGGAACTTTCGCAGATTTCAGGACAATAGTTGGAACATCACCCGATGCTTTCGTTGTTCGATCCTCCATTTTCGAATCCCTACCTTTTTCCTCAAGCTCCTTCGGCAAATCCGCTTTTCGAGGTTCCGGGGCTTTGTATTTTGCTTCTTCCGTTCGCTTCGCGGTCTCCGATGCGTCTGCACGAGGGGCAGAGAGGGATAAGAGAGAGAGAGAAAGTCGATGGAAGCATTAAAGGAAAAAAGAACGTCGATTTGTGTCTCGCTGTATAAAAAGAGAAACGGAAGAGAATCCCACGTATATACAACTCGAATATTTTCTTCCTCTCGCCCATTTTACCTTTGAACTCGTCGATGTTATTCCTGAGCTTAGCGCTCTCGTTCTGGCATTCGCCAATCTCGGCCTTTAACCTTTCGTTTTCCCTCTTCAAACGATCGAGTTCGTTTCTCAAGTTACTCGACTCAGCGTCGGATATCCTCGACTTTCTTCGTTCCTCATCCGCGTCACGTACATATTTTTCACGATCATTCGTCAATGACTCGTTGTCCAAACGTAATTTTTCGAAATTTCCCTTTAGTCCGTTCATTTCTTTCAAATCCGCGCGCAATTTGCCAACATCAGCCTTCGAACTCTCAAGTTCATTTAGCATACGATTATTTTCATCTTTCAGTTTATTCGTTTCGTTCGTCAATTTTCCCATCTCGATCTCCGTTCGATCGACCTCCTTCTTCATTATTTCCATTTCCTGTCGACATTTTTCCAACTCTCCTCGCAGACTAGCTAGTGTATTTTTCAGCGCCTCGAGTTCCGCCATCACCGCGTCTTTTAATGATTTTTCATTCGACAAATTTTTCCCAAGCCTCATAACCTCGGCAACGAGTTCAGCGACTTCGTTCTCCAGCTTTTTCTTCTCGAGTCCAAGAGCCTCCAGCTGATTCTCTAAAAGTTTTGCCCCGGTCTCGGCAGCATCGAGGGACGTTTTCAATCTCTCGTTCTCGGCTTTCGTCGATTTCAGTTCACCCTCTTTTTCGGACAATTCGGCCTGGAGCCTGGCGAGATCAGACTTCAATTTGTCGATTTCCTTCTTCAGACCACTTGATTCTACCTTGGCCGCATCGTTATCGGCTCGCATTCTGTCAAGCTCGAGCCTCAATGTTCCAAGCTCTGATTTCAATTGCGCAACTTCTTTGCCAAGATTTTCTTTCGCTAATTTCTCCGAGTCAAGTTCATTGCGTAGCTTGGCCATTTCATGTCTTAAACCTTCCAGATCTTCGACAAGCTTAGCTCTTTCGGCTTGTAAAGCTGCCAGTTGGCTCTCGAGAGCATTGACCTTTGCCTCCGCACTAGCCAGTGCTTTTCGTAGATTTTCCAATTCCGGCTTGAGCGTATCGAGCTCATTCTTCAGTCTCTTCGATTCGTCATTGGCTCTGCTCAAATCAGCCCTCAGGGCGTCGGCTTCCGAGCGACATTGTTCGAGGTCGCTTTTGAGCTTGGCAATTTCAGCTTTGGATTCGGTGAGATTGGATTTTAATTTGTCACTCTCGGTATTGCACGATTGAAGCTCTGCTTTTAGCTGATCATTCGAGTTCTTAAGATTTTCCAGATCTCTCTTCAAGCCCGCGTTCTCGGACGACAATTTTTCGATCTTCTCTTTGTCGGCTTTTGCACTCTCGAGGTCAGACTTCATTTTGTCATTTTGTTCTCGCAGTGCTGACATTTCAGCGCGCAGTTTAGCCAATTCGCTCTCCAACGTAGCTTCACGTTTTGTTGAAGCTTCGAACTCTCGTCCAAGACGATCATTCTCATCTCTCCACTTAGCTAGTTCGGCTTTCAACGCTTCTATTTCATCCTCCAGAGCTCTCGCACGATTCAGAGCACTTTCCTTCGCCGATTTCTCGATATTAACTTCATCAGTTAACTTTGATATATCGTTCTTTAATTGTTCCATGGTACCGAAATTTTTTACCTTTTCACTCTCCAACCCGACCAATTGATTCTCGAGTTCCTTGACTCTAGCGCCACAATTTTCAATCTCTTTTGTCAATTTATCAATGTCACCTTTGAGCTTTTCGACCTCCATCTTTAGCTTGCAATTCTCCATTTTCCAATGATCAACGTTTTCCTGAAGCTGAGATACTTCTCGCCGTAGCGTCTCGTTCTCCTTACGCAGTTTTTCCAACTCGGAGGTCAAACGTTTCGCTTCATTCTCAAACTCATCTTTATCCCCGGTGCTCTCGGTGATTTGATCCTTGGCGTCGTTCAATTGTTTCTTCAAGTTCTCTTTATCCCTAACTAGATTATCCTTCTCGTTGTTTAAATCGTCTAATCTTCCGAGCAACTCCTTCAGCTCGTTTTTCAGAGCTAAAAGTTCTTTCTCCGCTGCGTCTCTCGCCGATTTCTCGGAATTCCAATCATCCTTCAGTGCGTCAGATAGGGCTTTCAATGCATCCACGTCTTTTTGAAGCTGATCCTTGTTGGACTGCAAATCGCGAATGCGAGATTCCAGACTCCCGATCGTTTTCATCGCTTCACCGAGTTCGTTCTTCAGTCTCTCCATGTCCGTTATCATTCCCGCTCTCTCGTGTCTCAAATCATCGATCTCGTGCTCTAGACGCTTTTGATTCTCTATCTGACCGTCACCGGCTGCTGTGAGTCTTTCGTTCTCCGCTTTACATGCGTCCCCTTTCCTCCTCAGTTCGTCTATTTCCTCCACGAGCCTGTCGACATTGTCTTTCAGACTCGAATTATCCATCAGTAATTTTTCCATATCCTCTTTAATAATGGCGTTTTCGTTCTCCACTTTTTCCAATTTTTCTCGAATCATTTCCAAATCGGCGTTCAACTTGACCATGTCAGATCGTAAATTATCATTCGCTGTTTTCAAATTATGCATCTCCGTTTTCAAAGCATCATTCTCGACAATTGCTTCATTGAACTTTCTCTTTGCCTCGTCAAGTTCGCGAGTGAGCGTAGACACTTGCTCTCTTAGTTGATCGTTAAGGGAATTGAGCCGGTCGAGATTAGCTTTCAAAGCTGCATTAGCCTCCTGCAGTTTAGCAACTTCCTCCCGTAAACTACTATTCTCATTCTCAAGTTTCACTAATTTGCCCTGAGCGTTTTCTAACTCGTCTCTAAGTTTCATCGCAGCGCTGTTCAAGTCATTATTTTCTGATTCAAGGGCCTCCGCGCGAGATCTCAGGCCGTAGTTCTCTCGCCGCAATGCTTCGAGCTCATTTTCGAGCTTCGATAAATCGTTCTTTAATTCAATCGACTCGGCCTTCGAAGAATCGCTCTCGTTAGTTTTACCGTCGAGATCCGACTTCAACGAGGCATTGTCTCGTCTCAATCGTTCCAATTCTTTTTCCACGTCGGCATTCTCTTTTCGACATTTTTCCATATCCCTTTTAATATTCTCCAGCTCTTCGCGCAATTTATTCACCTCCTTTTTCAGTCTATCGTTTTCTCTCTCAAGCTCCTCCACGTTTGTCCTCAGTGAATCATTTTTCTCCCTCATTTCCGACAATTCTTTCATCGCTTTGTCGAGTTCAACCTCAAGAGTGTCACTCTTTTCCACGAGTCTGTTAAAATCTTCACGCAATTTTTTCATCTCGTCCATCAGGCTCGCCAATTCACCTTTCGTCGCGTTCAACTCACTCTTCACTGCCGAATTTTCATCGTTCAAAGACTGTAATTGCTTCGCCAGATTGTCCGCTCTTTCTCTCATATTATTTTCATTATCTTTCAATTTTTCATTCTCCGCCTTCGTGCGGCTTAGCTCTTTATCCAACATGTCATTTTTCATTCTCTCATCGGCTAAATCTTTTTTCAACCCGTCAACCGTGACGACGAGTTTGTCATTTTCCACGCGTAGCTTATCAATCTCTGCGTTGAGCTTATCGGTCTGGTCCTTCAGCTTTGTCGTTTCTTCAGTCAATTTTTCCGTCTCGTCGCGCAGAGCGACATTTTCGTTGCGCAATTTTTCCAACATCTCGTTCATTTCGTTGAAATCATTCTTGAGTTTATTGTAATCATTGCAGCTACCTTCCAACTCGTCTATTCGCGCTTTGAGCCTCGAAATTTCGTCCTCGAGTTCGGTTATTTGAATTGTCGAATGTTCCGCCTCTTTTCTCGTGATACCTTCTTGACCAATAAGAGCATCTATTCTCGCTTGCATCGCATCCATTTTAGTTTTATAATCGCCGATACTCTTGTCTCGGTGTTCCAAAATGTTGATTATCTGATCGTTTCGATCGGATACGACAAGACGAATTTTGTGTAATTCGTCCAAAAGCTGAGCTCTCTCGATCTCAAGACCGTAAACCTTTGGTTTCATCGAATCCATCTCTTTTCTCAAATCTTCCATGCCCAATATCTCGAGACTAGATCTGCCAACACTTAGCAAAAGTTCCTCGACCTTTTTGTCACGTTTCATAAGTTCGTTCTTAGCGTCGGTAACCTCGGCCATAAGAGCCCTGTGACTGACCATTACTTTATCGAGATCTTTCGACAATCTCGCGACGGTTGTCGTTCGATCGTCAAGTTGATTACGCAAATCCGCTATCGTAACTTCGTTCTCGGACAATTTTTTCCTTAAATCGGCAATCAAAGTTTCATACTCTTTGCCATTGGTTGATTTTAAGATTCCAAGTTCAGGCGTCTCAGCCCTTTTGGGAGAAATCATAATGCTATCAACTCCCTTATCTCTCAAAGCATTCCGACAGACATCGAGCTCGGCGAGCAATCGCTCATTCTCCGCTTTAAGCGCGTCGCAACTCGTCGACAGATCGGACAGTGTCTCGATCGATTTTTCAACCACTTTAGAGACCTGCTGATCAGTTTTTTGGCCACCCTTCATCAGCTCTCGTAACTTTGCCCTCAGATGATTTAACGCAGCGCACGATGTGTCGTCCTCGGCTTCGGCTAATTTTATTCGCAGCTCCGTTACAGTGGCTTTTAATCTTGAAAACAGAATAATGGATCGCGAAAATTATTTTATTATTCATTGTTCCAGAGAATAAAATTTGAGTTATATACATTTTATTTTACGAACATTTTCGTTTGAGTGAAGACAAAAATGAATTATTTTATCGTGATAATCGTTCATACAGATTGATTATCGTATATTATAAATCAAATGCATATTGATTTACAATTTTTATAAAGTTTATATCATCCATCCTAAGTAAATATTATTTTTTTCATATTCGAATCGTTAATGAGATGTTACTTTTTTTTCTCGGCAAAACATTGATCCTTCAGTTTTCTAATCTTGTCCCTCATTAATTGTACACGTGCGCAGGGATCCTCGCACAGATCGCGCTCAGCTAAGCTTTCCTCAAGATCTTTAATCTTTTCATCGAGAAGCTCGTTGATATTTTGCAATCTCATGTTCTCACCGCGAAAGTGAACAATCAGAGGGTCGGTTTTGAGGCCTTCCTCGGTATTGACACCTTTTCCGAATAGAACGAAGGCATCGTCAATGAACGGAAAAAATTATTTTTAAACACCTGTGTATTGATCACAGTACCAAATGATTGAAGAGTCTGTTTCATCGATCGACAGTCGCTCTCCAACTGAAGACGTTCCATTCGCCATTTCTTCATCTGACACTTCATCACCCTGAGCTTACGAAGTGCGAATGAGAGATCATGAATTTCCGATTCGTCGCAATCGTTCCCGAAGGCATTGTAATTGCAGCAACAGCATGGCTCACTGGGAGGCTCATCTATATCGCTTGTCATGGGAGATTCACAGCCGCAAAGACAGCACGATCTCGAATCATGATCGCAGTCCATGACAGAAAGTAATGATCAAAACACGTCTTCTGTCAGTTTTTATGAGGGGTTAGATATGCCCCTTTGTCCACCTCGGACACGAAAGATCGAAAATTCTTTTGACATTAGTGGCCTAGCGACAACTATTCATCAACGATTCGATACCGTAATCCCATTGTTGAATATTTAGCGATGTGAGTTGCCAAAGAAAAATTTGTTACGTTAAATTTTGCCCATTTTTTTAAATTATTTTTTACTACTATCAATGTTGTTCTGATGTTGGAAAATGTGACGTGCGTCCGATGCTCTTCAACTGTTAATCGATTGGTCCTGAGTGACGATCAGTCATACCATATTATACCCTTTCCATCAACCCTCACTGATCCTCCGGGAAAAATAGAAAATTATTTGTGTTACGTTGAAATTTCCAAAAACTCTTTATATCTTACAGAATCTGCTCAACCGTCGAGTCGTAACAACGACGAAAAAATAAAACGAAAAACCTCCAATCGCGAGACTCTTCAGGCTAGACGCGAAGATGAAGAAAAACGAGCTTGCAACTTTGCCGAAAAAAATCAGGAGGTTGAAGGTAGATCATCGCGATAAAAGTAAAGATCCAGATCGAAGATCCAGCCTTGACAGCATTAACGATTCTCTGTCTACTGAGATCGAGAATCTGGAGAGTGCTCTTGTTACTTCCGATGAAGCGTCGTTCTATGACGCGGGAAATAATTTGGAAAACCTTGAAGCCGACGATAAAACGGACGAAGTAGTCATCGAAGGACTTATTGATTCAGCGGGCAGATTAATAATTCGTACAATAAATGATTTGTCGAGTAAACTCGTTAGCGTTAATGAGGAGTTAAATCGTGCGAGGAATCAGAACGTGGAACGTACATATGAGATCGATCGATTGAGAGCAATGATAAGAGTTTCGAGTGGGGACGACTATGAGTATCGTAAGAGAATCAACGAATTGCACGATTTTGTTCGACAAATGCATCGCGAGACTTGCTTGCTGAAGAGTAATCACGAGAAAGCAAATTGCCATGAGAATTCCAAGATTCCGGTGGTCAGAATAAATTGCTTGAAATCTTTGATGAACGAATTGAGAACGAAACTTAAGAACGATCGGGAGGCTTTGTTCACGGGTGGCAATCGATGGTGCTCGTTGTATATTAAAAAAATCCGTAAATTGGAGTATTTTTCGGAAAGTCTCTTGATACAGCTCGAAACAACGAGCTCCGATTTGCAAGTTAAAACCTGCAGTATCAAATTGTTCAGGTCTTCGGAATATCAGAGAGAAATAAGCGAGATCGAGCAACTGGTAAAGCGTTTGGCCTATGATCTTAAGAGTTTGATAACGATGCCAATTAAAATTGGTTCGCGGGTCGGTGGCGAGAGTTGCGCGAAATACTTTCGGAAAATCAGAACTCTGGAAAAATTAGTGACGAGCTCAAGTACGATAATCGATAAATTAATCGTCGATTCGCAAGCAATCGACGAACTCGAGGGAACGAAGATAATTAAAAATTGTTCACAGTTCAAAGAAAGCGTTGAGACTCTGGAAATTCTCGCTAAAAACCTGACATCCGGCATTAAACAATTGGAAATGGTCGTTGCGGCGGGTGACGGTTCGTATTTGTTTAAAAAAATTAATCTACTTGAATCGTCGGTGAAACGTTTAAAGAGAGATCTGGTCGCGCGAGAGGACGAAAAAAATTCGTTGATTCTCGAATTAAAGGGTGCGAAAATTGCGTACGTGGAAAAGGTCGAGGAGCTAAAAACATATCGGGGAAAGTACGAAAAAATTGTTAACAGAATGAAAAAACGTGGTGAATCGTTGGACACTGAGGAACAAATAGCGTGTCTTCTTCGCGAACTCGATCAATCGAAATTAAACGCTAACGCACTTCAAGACGAGGTGAATCAATTGAAACCGGAAGTTACGAATATTCAAGCGGAGAGAGCGAAACTCGTCGATGAAATTGAGAAAATACGCAGTATCGTCGAGGCGAAGAGTCACGAGATTGTGAAAATGACCGCAGAACAGAAGAGCAAGGAACGAACGTTCACGAAAGAAACAAATGAGAGAAAAACGATTCTCGCAAGTGCCGAGAAGGAGATAAAATGTTTAAAAAAAGAAATTTTCGATCTCAATGACAATATGGAGATTAAGGAGAGAAATGCAACGACAGAATTAAAAAGTTTGAAATCATTGTACAAAAATACGAAGGACAATCTTGATAGTAAAGATCATAAATTGTCCGATTTAGAGAGCAAATTGAAGGAAATAATAATTGAAAAAACGAAAATTGAAAACGAATTATCGTGCCTGACGAAACAAAATGAAGCTCTTATTGTTTGCGTGAATTCCGAGAAAGCGACACATTCGAAGGAATTGAAAGATTTCGAAAAGCTCAAATCAGATCTAACAATATTGAACGACAATCTTGCGGGTTTGGAGACGGAAAAAAAAAATCTTCGAAAAAATCTCGACCTTTCAGAACGCGACAAAAAGGACTTGAAAGCGGAAATCGACGAACAACTTCGTAAAAATCTTTTGATAGACAACGAATCGTCATCGTTAAAAACAAATTTAACGGAGCTGACACGAGAGTTCGAAAAGACAAAGAAGAAAAATCACGAGATAAACGAACAATTGAAGAGATTCAATGGAGAAAATAATGATCGAGTGATTCGTTTGGATTCGTTGACGAAGGAGAATGAAAAGTTGAAGGATGAATTGGACAGAGCTAGATCCGACAAGTTAAACATCGCTGGTAGCCTCAACGAAGCAAAGTACAATTGTGAATTAACGAAGAAACTTTTAGACGAGAAAATCAATGAGACGCGAAGTACGGAGGAAAAATTGAAGATTACTGTTGTTGATCTTGAGCTAGTGAGAACGTCAGAAAATCTCGCTAAATTGAAAATGGAAAAATTGCTCGAGACGAACGAAAGATTGAGAGAAACTATTGATATCGGGAATTCGGACAAAGTGATGCTGGAAAAACGTCTGAAAGATGTGGAGAACGACTTTCAAGCGCTTGAAAATAAATTGGTCACCTTGAATAACGAAAAAAATACACTTACGAGCGAATCGTTCACGTTGAATCGACGTATCGACGAATTGACCGAAGAATTGACGACATTACGTTCGGCAAACGGCATAGAGGCTGAAGAACATTCGAAACTCATTGGAGAGCATGAAAAAATGATCGCGGCATTGAGAGAAAAATTAACAGTGTTTGAGAGTGAACGTGCGAATCATGCGAGTGAAATGACGCGAATTAATGACGAGAATTCGTCATTGAAGAGGGATTACGAGGAAATAGTTTGTGAATACGAGAAAATTCAAACACAAGGGAAAAAAAGTGACGTTAATCGACTGAGAGGTGAGAACGAGATTTTGAAATTAGAACTTTCGAAATTACTAATTTTCGTCTCGGGAGCCGACAGAGAAGTGGCGAAAAATGAGATGGAAAAAATGTGCTCCGAGCTCGTTGAAATTCGGGCAGAAAATAGCGCGTTGAAGAAACTACGTAAACGAAGAATTTTCGATGAAAAGTTTCCGAGAGAGACTCTAAAACTTGAGGAACAGCTGAGAGCTTGGAAAACGGAGAACAAGACGCTGAGAGAAAGTCTCGAGAGTGCGAGAAATAAAATTGCAATTAACGACGAAAGAACAAAGGAATTCGAGACAGAGAGAAATATGTTAAAGGGTTCGATCGAGGGACTGAAGGAACGATATAAAATATCGAGAAGAGAAATTGACGATGGTCGATTAATCAATGAACGGCTGAATAATGAAATAATTGAATTGAAAAAATATCTCGAAACGACGAGGGTCGAGGATTTCGCGCTCAAACGGGAATTGAAAAATTTGCAAATTAATGTAAAAAGCTTAAACGAAGAAAATTCAAAAATGAGAAAGAATTTGTCGAGCACGGCGAGTGAGCTCGCGGCTCTGAAGGATGAATTGGCAAAATTGCGAACCGAGAACGTCTCGTTGAACGCTCAATTCGACGGCAAAAACACGGATTCTCGTAATCTCGAAACGGAGAATGCGAGCCTCAGGAATGAACTCGAGGAAACACGACGCTCGAGAATGTTGGCGATCGAGAAAACGAACGAGCTTCGAAGTGATCACGAACAACTCGTGACGCTCAGGGTAACGTTGGAAAGTAAATTGATTGACGCCCAAAAGGAGATCGGCAAGTACGTCGTAGCAACGGCAAAGTTGAACGATTTGGAGAATAAACTCAAGCCCGTACTGAAGAGTTACGTGATTACGAAGAAATTGTTGAGATCGGCTAACGAGGAAATCGATCACTTGCGTCATTTCGTAAATCCGTGTTCACAAAGTTTCAATTACGGTGAAAAAATTCAGGCAACGTGATTCTTTATGATATATGTCAATGTTAAATTGAGAAAGATGAATTTTCATTTTTATTCAATTTGTTTGAATAAAACAGAACATATATTGGATATAAATATAAACTTGGCAACAGTTGCACATTGAGGAATTTCTGGGCTAATTTTTTGTTTTAATCAAATAAATTTTGTTTGTCACAAACAAAATGTATTCATAGATCAAATTAATTCATTTTTATCGATGTAGACGTTGGAAAAAAAACACAAAAATTGTTTCGTAGATTGAATTTATTCGTATGACGTTTGTAGCATTTGTCATTAGTGCACGATGGATTTCTATTGAAATTCGATTATAAAATATATGAATTAAAAATAAAGATATACCAGCAATTCTATGGAATCTAAGGTCAAAAAATCGGGAGAGAAAAAAAAAGCCCTTCAATATATTTATGAACCATCATAAATTATATTTGTTCAACAAGTTCAAGTCGTCAATGCAATGTTTTTCACAAACGAAAACGGACGAGCAAGTAGCAAAAGGTGGGACAAAACGACTCCTTTACAGAAAACCGTGTAGTTCACACACATTGGAATTGGGAAAAATCTGTACAGGAGATAAAAATAAATGTATTTTACATTGTGTATCATTACATACGCGATTGTTTTATGCTTTTTAAGGAGGGAAATAGGATTAGACGGTTCAAAAAATCAATTTTTTTTATTTCATAAATTGTTAGTAAAACTATTGGAAAATATGTTCCCAAAATTTTTAATAAAAATTCCGACTCGTTCTATTGTTATAAGCCATTAAAGTGAGTAGCTCTCCTTCAGGCCCCGAGCGCGCCACGTGTACGAGGGGGGACCCAAAAAAAACGGGAATTTCGTCATAATTTCTTTATTTTTTAATATTTTTACACCAAATTTTGATCACCTTCAAAGTATTCTCCTTTGACCACAACGCACCTCTGCAAACGATTCTTCCAACGTTCAAAACATTTTTTATATTCACTTATCGGGATGTTCTTTAGGCCTTCCAAGATTTTTGTTTTACCTCCTCCACAGTGGCAAAACGCTTGATTGCTGCTCTGTTTCGGGGTCGTATCCATAGCACCACGATTCATCACCAGTAATCACCTTGGAAAAAAGTTCAGGGTCCTCTTCGAGCTGATTTTGAAGTTCAAAACATGCCTGAAGTCGACGTTCCCTTTGCTCGTCTGTGAGACGGCGAGGGACAAATTTGGCTGCAACTCTGCTCATGTGCAAATCTTTGGATAAAATCCTCTGTATTAAACTCCATGATATCCCAGACATCTCACAAAGTTGATCAATGGTTCGGCGACGGTCTTCATGAATGAGAGCATTGATTTTGTCGACGTTTTCGTCACTTCTTGACGTTGAGGGGCGTCCTGAACGGGGTTGGTCTTCAATCGACATTTCTCCATTTTTAAAACGTGAAAATCACTCGTAGACTCTGGTTTTACTTAGGGCAGCATCTCCATAAGCAGTCTTAAGCATTACAGTAGTTTTCGCGGCCGATTTCCCCAACAGGAAACAAAATTTCACAGCCGCGCGTTGCTCTCGACAATCGTCCATCACGTTTTCGCCGAAATGGAAAAAGTTGTTTCACAAAAATTCCCACAGACGAACCGATGCACTCACGGCAACAGAACTTCGCACACTAACTCAGGAGACGTGTCCCCAACGGACACCTGGACGAGCAATGGGTTTCCCCACTCTTCCTCCCCACCGCAGCGCAGGTCCCCCCTTTAGGTCCCCCCTCGTATAACCGAGCGTCCTATTTTTTCAAACGCGTTTTTCTGAAAACGACTTTTTTCGAACTTGCGTACACGCTAGTTTGAAAAGTTTTTAACCAATCGTTTTGAAAATTGGCAGTTACTTTCTTCATAGTATCGCGCTCTATATGAACCTAAAATTGGAATATTATCATTATTTAAAATAATATTTTTTTTTCAAATAAAGTTGTAAGAAATGGCAAAAAATCATGCTTTTTTGTTTTGACCCCTGTAAAAATTTCAATTTTCTATTTTTTTGATAGCATCTAGGTTCATATAGAAGAGAGACATATAATAAAAGTAAATTCCAACCTCGTTTGATTTCAGATGAAAATTGCGGCTTTCAGAATGTACGCAAAATGCTGAGTCTGATTGTGACCTGCAATATGGGGTCGCTAATATTTTCGGTGTTTTTCACGGAAAATCTTCAAAAATTTTATAGTATATACTCAAATATATGTATAAAATATTCTCAAAGTTTCAATAAATTATATTCATCTTTTATACTATAAAAAAATTCATGAAAATCATTGAGAAAACGCTGTCCTAACCCTATTTCATCTCTTAAGCTCCCGAAGATGAATATTATGTGAAGATTTATTATGAAGGTAAAAATCATATAAACTATCACAGTGAAGATTCGAATTAATTGTACGACGTCACTTATACTTATTTTCTATCTGTGAACGTACTGAAGGTGAAAAATGTTAGGTAAAAAAAACGATAGATTTCAGAACGCAAGTATGGTTTTCAGGAGACTATCTATCCTTTCGCTGTATGCCTAACCGCAACCGAAATCAAAAAGGTTCTTAGAACAAATCAACTTCACATTTATATAGTACAAAATCCCATCACCGTTATATTCAGTAGTACCGCCACCATCGAACGATGATTTTACATAAATAAAATGTAGCGATGATCAAAGAGAGGCTTTTTGATGGAAATTATATTAATCATACGAGTCAACCATTATCGCTCGACCACCAGCAGCAACGATGGCGTCAGTCGCTAAAGCACTGCGCCTCTAAAATTCACATGTGAGATTATTTCGGCAAAAAGCTCTCTCTCACCATCAGGAGAGTGGTCCACTACCACTCGCTGAAGCGCATAGTCGCTCCTGTGGCTCATCCATCATCCTTTCGGCCAAGAGATTACGGCGAGCAGATCTGCGGTTGGGATGAGGAAATAGGGGTAGCGAGCTCGAAGCGTAGAGCTGGACCAAACTGTAACGGTAGTGTGCAACGATAGGTAGACAGAGTTTTGCCTGGTATTGTAACCTCTTTCCGTTTTTGTTTCCTCATAGACAGGAAAGCTTTGTTTTAGTGGGAAAAAAAAAGTTCGCGAGATTTTCATGCTACAATACCGAAAAAAAAAAAAAAAAAAGTCGAAAAATCATGTGCAGAAAAAATGTCCGTGCGCGCGTGTGTGTGCGCGTGTGACACGATCGCCTAAAAAGTTTAAACTACCGTATATCTCGAGAACGATTCGTGCTCCAATTTGTTAAAAAAACTCGTGCACCCCCTTTGTTTGCCGCTATTTTTAAGAACAAAAGTTGAAGGATTTCAGATTTTATAGAACTTTCAATCTTTGCGACAATAAAGGAGCTAGTATTCAGAATTTTTTATATATTTGGTTAACTTTTGGTTAATGTTTCAAAATTTCCTACTATAATGGCAAAACTTTCTATATAAAATGTAACGGAGACAATTATGTTTGATACTGAATTTCGTAAGGTTCGATCCAACCGTTCAGATTCTGTTGATTTAAAATATTTTGGCAAATTTCAATTTTTGGATAAAAATTTCGTAAACGTTTATTGAATGACAGAACCAATATCGTAATAAAAGTAACTTGATTGAAGGAAGTCTGAAGCTAGGGCGAGAGACACTCCATTGAGTACTAAAAATTTTAACACGGGACAATGCATGTTGGCCAAATAGATTTTGTTGAATTCCGATAACATTTTTTTCTAATTTAAATAAAAAGTATTCAAATAAAACCATTTTTTCCATTGACAACTGATGTTCCAATGGAAATCTCTGGCCAATAGATTGAAATAGCAAGTGAACATTTCGACACACATACACGCACACACGAAGAGACAAATTGGCGAAATGCTCGCGATGAAATCTTGAAAATCAACGATGCGCGCAAGAAGATGGCTCCATCCCCGCACTCAGGATGGTTGTTCACCGGGCCGTTTCCGATGTAAATTCACTCAAACAGCAAGATAACGCAGTGAGAGAGAGAGAGAGAGAGACAGAGAGAGAGAGAGGGAGAGGGAGAGCTCACGTATAAACGTTACCGTTGAGTAAACTTCATGAAGTTATCTCGGGACAAAGTTCGAGGGAAGAAGAGGTTGAGGGGGGTTCGGACGAAGAACAAACAGGGCGAGAGGCCGGCATGCTGACATTGGTGGTGATCGTTGACGGGGATGGTCCTGTTCCTGGCTGCCGATGGTCGAGAGGTTATATCTCGACGGCCGCAGGCCACCAGGTTGTACCAATGGTCACAAAATGGAACGGGAAGAGAAACGGACAGCGAACAGAAGAAGGGTGGGGTGAAGAAGGTGCGGAGGGGAAGAGTAACAGCGAGTCTCTAGATAAATACACGGAGAGAGTTAGGTTTATATTGGGATCGTTTCCAGTGGCTCCATCGGTTACGCCAGTTGAACATTTTGTTTTAAAGGTAAAACCACGAGCGGATACCAAACGAGAAACTAGACTATCGATACAAACTCTGCATGCTTTATTCTTATCCCTTGTTATTCCTGTCTTAGTCTTTTTTTTAACTCCAACTGAAATAGGGGATTGTCATGTGCGTTTGACTTTGAACTGTGAGTTTGCTGTTCTCTGCCCTCATAGCGTTGGAACGGTCGAAAAACTTATAACATACCCGATACGTAAAAATGTCGTGAATTTTCCTATGAATGAGTTTGTAGCCCAACTGTTAATCAATTTATCGAGATGTTCGCTGATAAATTTTCGTTTAATCGTGGCATGGTACTCAAAAATATGAATCCCATTTCATTCGCGAAGAACAATTCGAGTCAAATATACCATCCCTTCGTGTGGAAGTGCATAACCAATTTTACGACTCTTACCGATCAACCAGGTCATATTAATGAAAAAGTAAAATCCGTAAAAAACATCGAAAAACGAGCAGTGCTTCAGTAACTCGCAGCGATAAAAGCCTGAGTGCATACACCGTTTAAAAATACTACCCCATTCGCTCGCTGCGAAATATTTTATTCTCAATGCGAAAAAGCTTGCATACCAAAAATTACCAATCATAGTAAATTTTAATTATCTGCATTATTAATATCATCGCTATAATTAAGAAATATTTGCATTCCTATCTTCAGATCAGTTTTATTTGTATAATATTAACTGAGGACGTATTAAATTACGACGTATTCAACTTATTATTAAGTAATTAATACAGTACTTAATAACAAATTTGTCACTCACTCGAAAAAAAAAAAACCAATTTTCAAAACTGTTTAAAACATTTTTTCTACCCTTCAGACAAGACGATGATCGAGGAATGTGAAAAAATAATGAAACGAAAGTAACGATAGAGAGAAATAATGTGAAAGTGAACAGAATGCAGAGAGCCGAATCAAAGCATCTAATACCACACAAGAGAAATTTCATAAACTCTGTCTCCCGTCTCTCTCTTTCTCTCTCTCTCTCTCTCTCTCTTTACCTCTTTATCGTGAAGGACTAATATAAAAAATATTCACCAACTTTCTTATTTCTGGTGTAACGTCTACGATGATGTATACCTCGCTCGGTTTTTCATTATCCCGAACCCCATGGTATTGTACACAGTATATAAAGAAAAAAAGGATAGAACGAATTCTTCGTCGTAAAAAGACCAGACGAAGTTTTTTGTCCTTTGTGATAGGACATGCCACTCGAGGTCGGGGAATTTGTATTCAACGGGTAATTTAATCACAGAGCGAGCGACTAAAAATGTTTCAATATTACGAGAGATAGGAAAGTACAGAGCGTGACATATATATATATATATATATATATATATATATATATATATATACACATGGAGGGAGAAAGAGAGAGGAAGGAAGATGAGTGAAACTGATGCCGGCAAATAGAATTAGAACTTTCTTGGAAGACAGAACTCTATTTTATGCCATTACTGTATAGTATACGTGCACATTGTAATAAAGAAATGTAATCAATATTGATTTAATCAAACTGATCGGAGGAGCATCAAATTCATTATTATTGGCAATATGGAATGGATCAAAGAGAAGGTACTTCCCTATATAAATATCGATATACCTATGTGTTTACGATACCCGAGTGAAATATTACTTTCAAACTGCATTAAAACTCTGTTGAGGAACTATGAAGAATAATTTGTATATACACAGCGACATTACATTTTTAACGGTATAACCTTATTTTAACAACGATTTTTTTTTATGCGTTTCAATTTTTTTACCTGTACTCTACATGTTTGTATTCAATGATGACAAAGGATTGATTGAACCTGTTAAAATAAAAATTAATATTCAGGTACATATAATATTTTAGTGGGCGTCTATTCGTGACTATTGGGTACCAGAATAGAATGCCATAAATTCTACAAATTTCCATCTTCCATTATACATAGTGTCCCAAAACTGTCCCGAATGACACGGGGGTTAGATGAGCTCCTAACCTAACAGAATAAACAAATGAGACCTCAATGAAAGTCTACTGGTTTGCGAGAAAAATCGTCTGTTATGATTTTTCGGAAAATCGCTACCTAGTACTTATTATTCTGCTACCATTGCTGTGAAAGTCCAAATCGTAAGAAAATCAAAGTCCAAATTCACACCAAGTTCTAAAGTGGTCAGAAACACAAACGAAAACAGCGAGATAACAAAAATAACGATTTTCCGAAAAATCAAAAAAGACGATTTTTCAGAAAATCAAATCGGCCATCAAATAACAAAGAAATATTACTTTGAATGCTATTTTTTCAGTATTGCAATACTGCATATAGCAAAAGAATGAAGTATTTATGAATTATGGCCAAATATGTACGAAAGGTTTTCGGATAAGTTGTATATTTTTTTTTAACTTTCAAACCACAGCATCTGACATGTATCTTTGAGCTACGACAGCTTGAAGATACATTGCAGGGTCTACAAAGTTCCCGAAAAACGATGTGTGTGATGTTTTTTTTTTTTTTTTGTAATCGTGTGGTCTTCGAAAAAAAATGCTTTACGATTCGTTTTAATTTAAAAAAATGTAAAACTATAGCCAGTGTGTTTTTTTAATCAATCTTTTTTTATGCATCGAATAAGTTTTCGAGTTTTTACGTACCTTGCCCTTTCTTCCCATTTTGATTCCATTCCTAGAGAGTCCTCCCAGAGCGAGCAGCCACTTTTTCCCAATTCACTACTGTTTCGCAATTTGGACGAAGGCACGGGGAAAGTGGAGAAAACCTGGCCGATACAGGCGGCTACATTTCATTGAGTTTCAATTGAATTACCATCGAAAACTCAGACAAACTATCTACGGCTCCGTGGTCAATGTACAAGCCAGTGCACGGCTAAGCGGTCACCCATCCCAGTACTGGCCGCAGACAATACCGCTTAAGGGGGGAAATAGGGTTAGACGGTTCAAAATTTTTTTTTTTTATTTCATAAATTGTTAGTAAAACTATTGAAAAATATTTTCCCAAAATTTTAAATGAAAATTCCGACTCGTTTTATTGTTATAAGCCATTAAGGGGGGAAATAGGGTTAGGACAGCATTTTCTCAATGATTTTCATGAATTTTTTTATAGTATAAAAAATGAATATAATTTATTGAAACTTTGAGAATATTTCATACATATATTTAAGTAAATACTAAAAAATTTTTGAAGAATTCCCTTCAAAAACACCGAAAAAATGTATGACTGCCTTGACTTTGTTTTTCTTGGTACTATTTTTTCAAACGCGTTTTTCTGTAAACGACTTTTTTTGAACTTGCGTACACGCTAGTTTGAAAAGTTTTCAACCAATCGTTTTGAAAATTGGCAGTTACTTTCTTCATAGTATTGCGCTCTATATGAACCTAAAATCGGAATATTATCATTATTTAAAATAATTTTTTTTTTGCAAATAAAGTTGTAAAAATGGCAAACAATCATGCTTTTTTGTTTTGACCCTTGTAAAAAATTCAATTTTCTTTTTTTTCGATAGCATTTAGGTTCTTATAGAAGAGAGACATATAATAAAAGTAAATTCCATTCTCGTTTGATTTCAGATGAAAATTGCGGCTTCCAGGATGTACGCAAAATGCTGAGTCTGATTGTGACCTGCAATATGGGGTCGCTAATATCGTCGGTATTTTTCAAGAGAATTCTTCGAAAATTTTATAGTATATACTTAAATATATGTATAAAATATTCTCAAAGTTTCAATAAATTATATTCGTTTTTTATACTATAAAAAAATTCATGAAAATCATTGAGAAAACGCTGTCCTAACCCTATTTCCCCCCTTAAAATGCTGTCGCTGAAAGCTCGTTTTTTCTACTGTTCTAATTCCACTTTTTTTAATGAATTGGAACCTGGACCACAACCAGTTCGACAAGGGATCGACAATTATTGCTTTTTAGACATTTATTTTTCCACTGAAAATGGTCGCATGTCTATAAATTCAAATATTCGGAAAACGCTACTCCATCATTATATAAAACTCGACGTGATAATTTATCGCCGTTAAACGGCGCCATAATGCATAAAAACCGTTTAAATATAAATCAACAGTCTACATTATATAAACAATAATAGCCTTATCATAAATAATTACCCAGTAATTGCTTCCGCCTTCCCGGAAACGGAACTAAGCCGATTTCGCAAATTTCGAGAATCCCGAGTTTTTCCGAGTGTAATCAGGGCTGTTGCGCGATGCAAATAGAAACTCCACAATGCATAATGGACGGTGCAAGAGTACTCTATAGCTTTCTCTCTCGATCTCGCCGTTTCGGCCCCTCGGTGAAAATCGACCGACAAGTCCGCGTTAATAACGCTAGGTAGAGAGCAAATTTCGACCTTTCGGATGTTTAATTGAGTATAATTGCCGAGCGAGAAATTCGAGAGGGTGATAATACCGTTCGAGTTTCAGGTTGCTTGTCCGCCAGCAGAGCGCCATCAGTGGCAGCAGTTCTCGATTCTCTACCATCGCCATCGCGCCATGATCGTAATACTCTCACGTTTAACACGTTATCTATCTCTCTCTCTCTCTCTTTACGCGCCCTCTGGTGTGGCTTTCTCGTACTATAAACGAACCCAGTTGCCTAATGAGCGCACACCAGTTAGCTTCTATATCGTGATCCACGAAGGCGTATCTCTGGCAACGGGAGTTAGTGCCAACACACTAGTAACTCGCCCTCTGCCCATCACCGGAAGAGAGGAGGCAAACAGGCCCACTAATTAGCAAAGGCTGAGATGACTTCTCCCTTTGCTATACGTATATACATAGATATATATATATATATATATGCAGGAGACATGCATATAGATTCATTGTGGCGGGAAGGACGAGGATTTTGGAATGCCTTGGAGGGCGGCAAGAGAGTGTAACATCGTCGAAGTGGCCGGTGGATTTGCTGCCACCTACTCGACACGTTGCACGAGATCCAGCCGAACTTCCTACTTGGAAATCGCATCAAGCCGAAGAGCACACTACTCGACAATGTCGCAACCGACGGGGCTTATTGTCTTCGGACTCTGGCAACACTAGGCACCTTCCACCACATCCCCTACTCGCGCTATTACTCTCTCTCCCTCTCTCTGTGCGCGCACGCGTGTGTGTGTGTGTGTGTGTGTGTGTGTAGGTGGGTATGTGGTAGTACAAGTACTACTACTAGTAGTAGTAGTAGTACCCACGCGCAGTATCCTATTGCAGCCCCAAATATAAGCATTCTTCTACGGATTGGATATTATTATTTTTTTTGTTATTATTATTTCATATTATTAGTTATGCCTTGTCAGACATACGGCCCTTTTAAGTCCCTTTCTCTTTATGCCCATGTCCATTTCAATGGCTTAAAACCCCCGAGAGTATTGCCCCCAGCCACGCTTTCCTAATGCACTACAGTATCCCATTTGCACGAGGGCACAGGGAAAGTTCGGAT
Organism: Oxytorus armatus; assembly: GCA_958009045.1. Classification (NCBI taxonomy): domain Eukaryota; kingdom Metazoa; phylum Arthropoda; class Insecta; order Hymenoptera; family Ichneumonidae; genus Oxytorus; species Oxytorus armatus. The sequence continues at coordinate 18,205,237 of OY253744.1, forward strand.
AAACCTGACCCACACATACAACTACATTGTTTTTACTGAACTCCAATGGTATTACTGTCGGAACTTCAGAAAAAAGTCGAAGGCAGTGCACCGCTAAGCGGTCACCCATTTCAGTATTCAACACGACCAATACTGCTTACGGAAGTTCCGCCACTACTTTGAGCGAAGCACGGAATAAGGGAGAGCCCTTATCCTTGTGTGAGGTCATATTTCAATTCATGGAAATTTTCTTAGTGCAAAACCTCCTTAACAGGAGAGAGTTTACGATGGTAATACAACTGAAACTCAGTAAAATATAGCCGCCTCTATCGGCCTGGTTTTCCGCAGTTTCCCTGTGCCGTTATGCAAATGCGATACAGTAGTGCATCAGGAATGAGCGGCTAAAGGACACTCTGGAGGGATCTCAAGGATTGTACAAAGTGAAGGCTTAGTGAAAAAAGGGACGAATCGAAAAATCCGAAAAAGCATACGTTGGAATAACACAAATAAATAAATTTAATATACATGTACATTTGCAGACTCTGGTATAGGTAAATAAACCCGACAAGCAGGGGGAAGGTCACATAAAAATAAAAAATAAATATATATTTGTATGCTCAAACACGATTCTCGTCTCTCGTCATTAAGGGTTAACACCACTGTGACCCCCTGTTTTTTTTCACATTTTTCAAGAATTTTTTTTTGTGGGAAAAAAAAGAGATATTCGAAAAAATTTTTTGGGTTTTGTTCCTTGTTTATTAATATATCAAAAAACATTTTTTTCACATTTTTCACGCCGCATGGTGGCGCTGGGGAAGCTCTCGCGTCAGGTGCTGTCATCTCCGCGGCACGCAGCAGAACTCTCTTGAACGTTGATCTGAAAAAAAATACCGAGTGTTTTCGTTAGTAATATGATATTTTGAAGAGAAGTACATAGGGATTTGGAAAAATATTGTTTAAAAAAAAATAGGCACGCCTTTGAAATTAACTTTAATTTCAAAGGCGTGCCTATTTTTTTTAAAACAATATTTTTCCAAATCCCTATGTACTTCTCTTCAAAATATCATATTATTAACGAAAACACTCGGTATTTTTTTACAAAAATATTGTTTTAAAAAAAATAAGCACGCCTTTGAAATTAACCTTAATTTCAAAGGCGTGCCTATTTTTTTTTAAACAATATTTTTCCAAATCCCTATGTACTTCTCTTCAAAATATCATATTATTAACGAAAATACTCGGTATTTTTTTTCAGATCGACGTTGAAGAGAGTTCTGCTGCGTGCCGCGGAGATGACAGCACCTGACGCGAGAGCTTCCCCAGCGCCACCATGCGGCGTGAAAAATGTGAAAAAATGTTTTTTGATACGTTAATAAACAAGGAACAAAACCCAAAAAAAATTTTCGAATATCTCTTTTTTTTCCCACAAAAAAAAATTCTTGAAAAATGTGAAAAAAACAGGGGGTCACAGTGGTGTTAACCCTTAAATGGGACTCGTTACTCTGGGGGACATAAGGTTAAAGCCACGAATTCTTACTGCGCCCAGATTTACAAACTACTATTAATATTGTTCGTAGATTAAACTCAATTTAGTCCGTTACTATATAAGAATCTTATTTACATGGACAAATAGGAAAGTTTGTTGGTAAATATGTCGGGACGTTAAGTGTTAAGAATCATTGTATTACGACAGATTTGGACGGTCATCAACACAGACCGGGTTGGGGAGGGGTACATTATGTAATTTTGCACCATCTGATTGACGGCTGTTATATAAGAGAAACCTTGGCTTGTTATGATTCCAACTCCGTTACTTATTCGCCATGTGCGAACGGTGAAAATTAGGGATTATCGACCAAAGATCATGGTGACGATTTTTTGTACTAACCAAAGTTTGGTACTCGTAGTCTCCCCCAATAGACTGTATTGTGTTTCTATACAATTCACGCAATGTTTCTGTGGGCTCTTTTGTTTCGTAACACAGCGATTACTGACGGACCTAATTTATTCGAACCCCAATAGTTATTCGACGAACTCGGTCATTTGACGTGCCTGAACCCAATCTATTTGCCCTAAACGAGTTTTCATTCATCCCCGAGCTTGCGTCAATTTTCAATGTTCCCCGTCCCAACGTTTTCGACTTTTGCTCGGAAAACTCAAATATTGCGGTTCGCCCCCTTTTTTCATTTAATAACATAGATGAAAAGCTATGCCTCAACTATATGAAGGAGAATTATACTATTTATCGTTACTCCTTTGAAAGAGGAGCAGCGCTTAAAGTAGCTACGTAATAAATAATTTGTCTTTCTATTAACGTCTTGAGAACTCAGTGAATATAGAACAGTATCATTCTGGCCCGATGCGTACGAAAAATCGATAATAATTTGTACAGAGAAACTGAACGGCACAGCACTCAAGGAGATTATTAACACAAAGGGCGTTCCATACCAACTCACTCTCGTTCAATTTTTTTCATGATTTTTTATATTATGTATTCAACTACAACACGCAACCAGTTTTTCTTCACATTGTTTTTTTCTTCGGTATAAAAGTTACTCTGAATCGAAAAATAAAACTCCAGAAATTCTAAAAAATTATAGAAATTCTTAAAAATATTGTTCACACTCTGTCAGATATTAATATTTTGACTCCATAGCCGAGAGTGAGGCAGCCTTCGATTCTTTTTATTCCAGCTTTTGTGTGTTTGAAAAAAAACGAACAAACAGAACAAAAACTCAAAGAAAAATAGACAAAATTGATAAAATCGTTAAATTTATTTTCGCGAAGAATAGAATCGACAAATCAAAATTCCACGACGTAGTATACAAATGGGACGCGGATTGTTCCTGAAACGAACTGACATTGCGAACGTCTAGCTTTCGTGTTGATATGAATTTATCAAATTTCGACATTGAATGTAAGTGATATATGCTGATATAGAAATACAATTTAATTTGCGCACTCGTCACGTGAATTCAGCTATATCCTCCATTTTTTGTTTTCTATAATCGTCACAATTCTAAAGAATCGAAATTTGAAAATTCTATGTTCTGTTTTCCTTCGACATTTTCCGTTGAAATTTGAATGGAAAAGATTGTGAGAACAAAAAATTTATAGGAATTGGCCAAGCAAAAGATAACTCTTATGGCCATTTAGATATTTGATATTTTTAGATTCTTGATAAAACTGTCAATAATGGAAAATTTTATTTTTCCACGACTGTATCAACGTTTTGAAAGCCCTTTAGATAATAAAATTCTTACTGATAATTAATTCCACGTTAATTTTATCCAAACCTCAACAAAAAAATAACAAAAGCGAACAAAACTTTTCACGCACCTTGCTTGCCCCGGAGACCCCTCCCCGGAGGGAGATCGGTAAGACTTACGGGACGGTTGATTGATAAATTTCAAAGATGTTTTCCAGGCGATTTTGAGGGGATCGTGGAAAAACGGACGTCGACGGTTGAATCGGTTAAATCGTCCGTTATTCATCGGTTAATCGGCATTCTGAAAGGAAAACTCTTTATTTATATATGCACGATAGTGAAGTTATGTGAAAAGTACGTTGAAAAAAAATTTAGTTACCTTTGGACGCATAGAAGGAGGCATCGGTTTATCACACAAAGATTTTTTTTTATCTACCACCTGCACCGCACCCACGAGCGGGGGGGAGTGATAACGTCGTTATGAGAAAATGGCGACTGAACCGGCACGAGAGAGAGGTACGTTTAACGTTATCGCGCATGTGCGCCTCGACAGCACGCCGAATCCCGCGCGCGCTCACACTTCTTACCCATTACCCATCACTCTCAGGGAAAACCTCGCGCCGAACGGTAGTGTTTGGGTTTGTTTATTATCATCGGTTTATCGACGAAGAGAACATCTCACACCACCGTGAAAAACAAAGCCTGAATGGTCCTGAAGTTCCAGAAACGGTAGTACATGCGTTTGTATTATAATCGCGAAGAATTATGACGGGAAAGTCGAGAAACGAAAACCGACGCCACTCCATCAAAATGGCGGCTATATGTTAAACAATTTCTTACCCCTGAATTTTCCGTTCTTATCCGCTGGCCAGAATTCCAATGATCCTGACGTAGAACGAGGTCGGTGGAGAGAATATTACAGAACTAACGCGGAACATCGAAGCTATCCAAATATGAAGACAAATCATCAATCAACCATCCCGCAAGTCTAACCGGTATCCCTTCGAGGAGGGATCTCCGGGGCAGGCAAGGTATGTGGTAAAATAATACTTCAAATTTTTTTTTCATCGTCGCATTTTTTACATTACGGTTGAAAAAATTTCGATCGTTCATTTATTTTTCACGATTTATCATGATTTTCCACGTTTTCTATACAAAACAATGTTTTCTCCATCTAGATACCTAAAAAAAATGTTTTATTCGTTAAACAGTCGTTGATTAAGGGGGGAAATAGGGTTGGGACAGCGTTTTCTCAATGATTTTCATGAATTATTTTATAGTATAAAAAATGAATATAATTTATTGAAACTTTGAGAATATTTTGTACATATATTTAAGTATATACTATAAAATTTTCGAAGAATTTCCTTGAAAAACTCCGAAGATATTAGCGACCCCATATTGCAGGTCACAATCAGACTCAGCATTTTGCGTACATTCTGGATGCCGCAATTTTCATCTGAAATCAAACGAGGTTGAAATTTACTTTTATTATATGTCTCTCTTCTATATGAACCTAAATGCTATCAAAAAAATAGGAAATTGAATTTTTTACAGGGGTCAAAACAAAAAAGCATGATTCTTTGCCATTTTTTACAACTTTATTTGCAAAAAAAAAATTATTTTAAATAATAATAATATTCCCACTTTAGATTCATATAGAGCGCAATACTATGAAGAGAGTAACTGCCAATTTTCAAAACGATTGGTTGAAAACTTTCGAACTAGCGTGTACGCAAGTTCAAAAAAAGTCGTTTTCAGAAAAACGCGTTTGAAAAAATGAGTGACCGCTCGGTTATACACGTGGCGCGCTCGGGGCCTGAAGGAGAGCTACTCACTTTAATGGCTTATAACAATAGAACGAGTCGGAATTTTCATTTAAAATTTTGGGAACATATTTTTCAATAGTTTTACTAACAATTTATGAAATAAAAAAAAATCGATTTTTTGAACAGTCTAACCCTATTTTTCCCCTTAAACATGAATTTTTCTGCTGAATTATCGTATTGTGCGATAGCGCTCAAATTGCTCTAACCCCCATTGATGCAAGGGCAAGTTTTCGCGTTACGAGCTCAGACCCCATTCAATATCGATTAGGCATTGGAATCGCGATTTATCAATTATTTTATAAAATTTCGAAAAATGTATCGGTTATTCAAAGATAAATTAACCCTTTACAGGCAAAATGGCGTATATCCGGTGTTTGTATATACTGTGTACACCCTGTTATCGTTAAACACGCGCCTTCTTTAATTTAGGTAATTTGAATGAAGCATCCGATAATTTTGGTCAAAAGGCGATTCCTAATCTCTCGTGTTGGTCGAATTTCCACATTAGTGTTTATCGCCAACAATCAACTTTGCCCGCGAATAAAACAACACATTTTTTGCCTCTCTCTACACACTTTTCTCGTCGATCAGCTGGTATAAATCTGCGTGCGAGTTGAGTTCGTGTTCACAATTTTATTCCCTCTGAAATTCACAAAGTTCTTTGAACAAAGTACGCAATCAGTGATAAACAAGTGTTAAAAGTAAAAAGTTTGGTCACAGACCGAAATATATGTTGGCAGTGGGCTCGTGAACGACTATCAACGGTAAGTATCATATGTTACGAAATTCTTTATTCAGCATGACTTGAAAACAACAATATTATTTTTTATGTTATTACCATTTAATTAATGGATCAAAACTCTTAGAGCTTACAGTCTGTTGGATTGAACAAAGAAAAAAGTCTCTAAACACGAGTTCCAACGAGAGTCTCGTAACCCTCAAGCAAGACTAAAATAAAATAGAAAAAAAAACAGAAAATTTGTGAACTCACTTAGTCGTTTATACTTTGTAGACAGGGAGAATGGGAATTTAATGTTCGGAAGAGCACGCAGCAAGCTATGGTCTTCGTTCTTATCGTCCAGTCGAACGGTTAAGAAAAAATCTACTGCGTTAATGTGAGGCAAAGGGTTAAGAAGAAAGCTACTGCGTTAATGTGGGCTGTCAAATTTTGACCCAGAAAATCTAAAGAAACCGATGAAGCAGAGTTGTTGCAATTGAGATGGTTAAGCAGCAGGGAAACGAAGTGGGAATTGAGAATATTGAGTACAAAGGAGAAAAAATCCATTCCAAGGAATTGAAAACCTTGCAAAACACTGCGCAGCTTGAATGAGTGGGAAAGAAAAACTAAAATTTAAATTCATGTGACATCCATAAGCTGCTTAGTCATTATTTTAATTCTTTCATTCAGAGAAAACTGTGTCCACACTAGAGTTTTCATAGAAAAGTCTATACAATTGTTCGGCTATATCATCTTTTTGTTTTTATTCAAATCTAATCTATGTCACGCTTAGATACATTCATTCTACAGCGATGATTGTTTATCTGTTTCCTGAACTTGAATAAGAACTTTTTGTTTGTAGTAATAGAATGCACGCTGCATCTGTGCGATGATCATTTACAAGGAATCTTGTACAAAAAATATCCCAAACCGTAGAGTCTACAGAAAGAATACAGGCACTTTCTAGTAGCCTTTTTCCGCTAAACAAAAAATCTTTGTCTCGAATGATCTGAAAAGAGAATCATGCTTCTGAATAAGCAATTTGATCCTAAATGAAAGAAAAGTTGTGATTCTAAGGAAAAGAAAATAAATGGACGTAATTGTCAATTAACCTATTCGTAAAATTAGAATCTATCTTTTCAGATGCCTTGTGTGAGTGTTTGCTTAATGCTGAAAATGGTTCAGTAAACTACGTAGCGACAGATCTATCGGATACTACGTAACTACAAAGCTACAACTACTGTTACTACATAAACTATATATGTAACTGTATATACATATCGACGAAACGTTGAGCACATATGTACGCAGGTAATGCTCCTGTGTGTACAGTCGCTTGTAACGGAGTGTCGAATACATCGTACAAGTCAGCTATCGTGTGTGTCGTTCTCCAGTTGCCTGGAGAACGCCACACACAAATACACACACGCATGCACACATTGTGTACATTCCGAATTGCTGCAGGGTGCCGTCAGAGAGCCGCTCATTCTCGCATACGGGACTGTCGGTACACAGAGTGTGAGAGCCGGTGAGAGAGAGAGAGAGAGAGGAAGAGGAAGAGAGAACATTCTCTGAAACTGCTAGTGCAGCCACTAACGCCACCGGATGTTCTCCCTAGACGACGCGTTATCTCGCATGCAAGGACGAGCGTACAGGGACGAGCTTGGAGAACGGGAAATAGGCGAAGAGAGAAACCGAAAGAGAGAGAGAGAGACATAGATAGCGAGAGAAGGGTGGAAAAGCGAAGGGATCGTTTGTACTGTGCACAAACTGAGCTCGTTCGCTATTTCCAACGTGCCCGTCACGTTCGCCCATAAAAACTAATAAAGAGGTTGTAGGAGAGCAAAGAGAGAATGCGAAGGGTGGGAGCGCGAGAGAAACCGGGGGAACGCAGGTAGAGAAACATGGAAATGGCACGTTGTGCACCAGATGTTTCGTTGCTGCCAGAGTGGGCTCGACCGAGCGAGACCGTCGCCCCGGGATGAGCCATGCAGAAACGAGTGTGTACACCAGCCGCGTGAGCAAACGGCTAACCGGACTTTAATTGTTCGAAATCGTCGTAATTAGAGAGGCTCACGGGCCTCGCCGTCCAGTACAGGGTTTTCAGCTAGGAGGGAGGGCCGACACTCGCGAAAATACCCTTTCGGGACCGTGATGCGCACACCAGCCACAACTTTCGTTCATCTTCGTTCTGTACTAAAGTCTCTTTTGGGTTAATTTCTTGGAAATGTGCCCTTTCTTGATTCATTGTTTCGCGAGATTAACCATTGGCTATGCGGGGTTTGATGGCCCTAATCTGCGCAGTACTGCTGATGAGCTGTTGGAGGCAAACAGAAAGAAGTATGATGAACCGGAAGTGCGAGAATGCTTAGACCGCTAGGGGTTGCAAATGATTCTTATTGGTGTTGATTATAAAAAAATATTTTACAATAAACTTAAGTGGAAACGGTCTTCTGTATTTACAATCGTTTTCAAATTCACAGCTGAACAGATTAACTTTTTTTAATATTTTTAATATAAAACTTTTTAAAGATCAGGGTATTTTTGGGTCCCATATAATCTTATCAGCGTGATCATGGTTTCGAATAATTATCATCATTTATATTGACATTTATGTCAATATATCATTCATATTGACAATGACGTGATATTCGTCCGATATTCGTACACAAATGACATTCGTCGATGGGTGAATAATAATATAACAAAGCCACGATCACTCTAGTGGATAATTTGAGATTTTACACAGTAGCGAGGATAAATTAAAGATTAATCGGTGGAGAATTTTGATTTGCTCGATGTTTGCTAATTACAATTTATTCCAAGGTTCATATACGCGAAGTTTCAATCGATTACCAATCGCTATTTTTATAAAGTAATTGTGACAGTTTTTATTAGATGAATCTTACAATCCGTAAACATCAATACAACAATTTTGCTGGGCTATCGCGTTCTCGATATAGACTCGTAAAACGTTCCAAAGGATACGGTTATAATGAATTCAAGAATCGGCACGATATTTTCGGTATTCAACGTTTGAACGGAATTACGGAAATCAATGAGGCATCCACGTATAAAGTTTATTTACGAATATATATTATTTGTCAAGTGAACTGTTCTTTTTCTGACTCTGAAGCATTTCATTGCATTTTACATACAAAAATGGCTAATAGAATACTATCATTAGTAGGGACCATACCTGAAACGGACAGTAGTGGCCGCGCGGTCGGTGAGCAGGTTCAGCGGTCCTCCATGTTATGCGGTATTGGCCGCGATCAACACTGGGATGGGTGACCGCTTAACCGTGTTTACCGGCTTGCACGCTGACCACTGAACGGTAAAGCAGTTTTTCTTAGTTTCCGATGGTAATACGTCGGAAATTTAGTTCAATGTACCCGACTGCATTGGTCAGGTCTTCCGCAGTTTCCCTGTGTCCTCGCGCAAATGCGATACAGTAGATAACAGTAGCATTAGGAAAGTGGCTACGGATGACACTCGGGGCGAGCGGTATTTCAAGGAATGGAGTGGAAATGGCAACAAAGAGAAAGGGACGTTAAGTGTGGAAATAGGGTTAGGACAGCGTTTTCTCAATGATTTTTATGAATTTTTTTATAGTATAAAAAATGAATATAATTTATTGAAACTTTGAGAATATTTTACACATATATTTAAGTATATACTATAAAATTTTTGAAGAATTTCCTTGAAAAACACCGAAGATATTAGCGACCCCATATTGCAGGTCACAATCAGACTCAGCATTTTGCGTACATTCTGGAAGCCGCAATTTTCATCTGAAATCAAACGAGGTTGGAATTTACTTTTATTATATGTCTCTCTTCTATATGAACCTGAATGCTATCAAAAAAATAGAAAATTGAATTTTTTACAGGGGTCAAAACGAAAAATCATGATTTTTTGCCATTTTTTACAACTTTATTTGCAAAAAAAAAATTATTTTAAATAATGATAATATTCCGATTTTAGGTTCATATAGAGCGCAATACTATGAAGAAAGTAACTGCCAATTTTCAAAACGATTAGTTGAAACCTTTTCAAACTAGCGTGTACGCAAGTTCAAAAAAAGTCGTTTTCAGAAAAACGCGTTTGAAAAAATAGCGCGCTCGGGGCCTGAAGGAGAGCTACTCACTTTAATGCCTTATAACAATAGAACGAGTCGAAATTTTCATTTAAAATTTTGGGAACATATTTTTCAATAGTTTTACTAACAAATTATGAAATTAAAAAAAAATCGATTTTTTGAACCGTCTAAAACTATTTCCCCCCTTAAAGACGTGAAGAAAGGTGTACGACGGATACACTATTAATAATATTAAAAAAAATTGTTTCAACCAGTTTCTACTCATCTTTTTGGGCAGTTACATTGAAGAATTCTCCGTCGATCATATTAAGGTATAATGAACTGACTAATAATCAATAAAAATGATGCAAGTACAATTTTGGATATTGCTTCCTCATCATATTTACCCATACACAAATTTTCCTCTATGAAAGAAGAGGCTTCCTCAAAGTTGCCCTTCCTCATTGAGGAGGCTTTGTGTACCCGCAAAAATGAGGCAGCATTATGCAGTGTTGAATATTCATTTTTTTTTCTTCTTTAATTTGATAGTGCGAGATTTACTTGGTTTTGGAATGGATTTTTCGAAAAATTGAAAATACCCTAAATATAGAATGCTTTAATCAATTTTCACTAAATTTAATACCCAATACTATTCCAGAGTACCCAATTTGCGTAGGAAGTTTCGTCCGAATGGGCCATAAATTTCACAGGCTCAAGCCATAACAAGTACCTATAGCGATTTTTCGAAAAATTCGAAATCTATACGTTTAGACCGCCTCCATCGATTTTCTCCCATATTCAATAGCGAACAATATTTGATAATAGTTTATTTGTGTAAAAAGTTTTTGTCCGATAGATCGAAGATTCCACGAGGTATGCTCACAACAGATTTAGAAATTTAAAAAAGCCAAAATCGTGAAAAATCCGAACGAGTTGTTCAAACATTACGAAAATTATATCGGAAAAAGAAAAGTGCCTGTTCCACTTGAGTGCGAAATTTTGGCCTGATCCCTTGATACATTCCAGAGTTATAGACCTTTGATTTTTGCAACGTCGATCGCGCAAACATTTTTTTGTAAATGCTTTTATCCGAAGTTTTGACACATTTTGAACTTTTTTCTTTTCACGAAAACCAAGCTTCCTCTGTGCGGAATGAAAAATGTACCATTTTCGTTTAACATGGAAAATTTACTGTCAAATCTGGTGAACACACTCAGCAGCATATTTCGGTTTTTCACTGTCAGAATTGTTACAGAATCAGTATGTCGTATAAGTTGAAATTTATATAAATAGCTCATTTGATTAGCTGTATTTGTGTTCAAATACGCGATTATATTGATGGATGATATATATATTTTTTTAATACCAATAACGTGATGATCAATCGACTGGGTCTCGTAATTTACGGCTATGTCGCAGATTGTGACCCGTAATTTACGAATCGTTTAGTTCAACTATATCCAAGAGTGCCTTTTTTCCTAAATGAATATTTACGCAACCGACGATCCATCTCGGGACTGTGTTACGTTCACCGGATATGTGCCAGAGTTAATTTTCCCCGTCTCGTATTATGGTGCACGCGGAGTTTCAAACGTTAGTTGAAAATTCAAGCGTGAAAGTGAGAGGGTCACGGATGTGAGAGCGTTTCAAAATGTTTCGAGATTTTGGCCCGTTTCCGGTTTGCCAACGTGCCCAACTAGAATGACCGGGGGGAAAAAAAAGGGGGGGGACTGTGCGCAGGTTGACGAAGGGTCGACGGTGTATAAATCCCGTCTGGGGAAAAGTATACGTCGGTCGCAGGCATAAATTTAATTAAAACTTCATTCGTGACGCCCGAAACGACACGATACCGCTGAAACTCCCAAAACGATACCGTGAACACTGAAAGTGTACTGGCCATTTTAGCGTGTGTAAGTGTGTGCATATGTGTGTGTGTGTGTAGAGAGAGAAAGAGCGTTTTGTCAGGGAAATCCCAAGCTCTGTCCCACACCCGCATCTCTTGCTATTCCTACCTCTCTCTGGTCGTGCTGCCCGGCAGTATAATTTCCCTCGTATAGTTTTATAGTTTTGCCCGTACCCGTGGGGTAATTGATAACGCTCGAACGCTTTACGGAACGGATACCGGCTACGCGTTCGTCACTCAACGACGGTGTACCGGACTGTCCACGCGTCACCTGGAGACATATCGTGTACAGACCGTTGAAGCGAAAGGGGAGTAATGAAACGGGATGAAAAAAAAAGGAAAAAAAAAACAATATTATATAGGTCATTCCATGGTAAATGGGATGGTTTTTGCTCGGTGATCGGTGATGTTGCAAGTCATCTACGATTCAATTGACTTTCAATCGTTCAAAAAACCTTGCGTATGTCACAATTATAATTATCTACAGAAAACTAGCGTATATAAAAGACAAGCTGTGCCCCGCGGTTTCACTCGCGTTAAATTTGGATTATACATTCTATGCTATGACTCTGGCTCCGTAGGGTCATAGCATGAAGTTATATTGACCTAGAGCCTTCCCGAATGAGCGGACTATCGAATGCAAAAAGAATTTTTTAAATCGGATCAGTATTTTCTGAAATTAGCGAGTTTAAACAAACATACTCTACAGCTTTATTACGGTAGTATAGATACGATTATTGCGAATTTTTCAAAATATATTATTCATATCTAACCTCTCCTTATTTTGGATATGAATCAATGAAAATAACAAAAATTCCACCGGTGAATTTAAATCACGAAAAATGTTCTGTTTCTAAATGTGAACGAGTTGGATTTTTCAGGGAAAAATAAAACCAACCCCAACAAATTAACTGGCCAAAGCGTTTGTTTTCTCTTCCCAGAACCGAAGAGTAATTTTTTTTTCTTGAAATTTGTACTTAAGGAAATTAATTTTTGTATAATCAAAATAAATTGTTACCAATTAAGGGTGAACACCACTGTGACCCCCTGATTTTTTCACATTTTTCAAGAATTTTTTTTTGTGGGAAAAAAAGAGATATTCGAAAAATTTTATTGGGTTTTGTTCCTTGTTTATTAATGTATCAAAAAACATTTTTTTCACATTTTTCACGCCGCATGGTAGCGCTGGGGAAGCTCTCGCGTCAGGTGCTGTCATCTCCGCGGCACGCAGCAGAACTCTCTTCAACGTCGATCTGAAAAAAAATACCGAGTGTTTTCGTTAATAATATGATATCTTAAAGAGAAGTACATAGGGATTTGGAAAAATATTGTTTAAAAAAAAATAGGCACGCCTTTGAAATTAAGGTTAATTTCAAAGGCGTGCTTATTTTTTTTAAAACAATATTTTTGTAAAAAAATACCGAGTGTTTTCGTTAATAATATGATATCTTAAAGAGAAGTACATAGGGATTTGGAAAAATATTGTTTAAAAAAAAATAGGCACGCCTTTGAAATTAAAGTTAATTTCAAAGGCGTGCCTATTTTTTTTTAAACAATATTTTTCCAAATCCCTATGTACTTCTCTTCAAAATATCATATTACTAACGAAAACACTCGGTATTTTTCTTCAGATCGACGTTGAAGAGAGTTCTGCTGCGTGCCGCGGAGATGACAGCACCTGACGCGAGACCTTCCCCAGCGCCACCATGCGGCGTGAAAAATGTGAAAAAAATGTTTTTTGATACATTAATAAACAAGGAACAGAACCCAAAAAATTTTTTCGAATATCTCTTTTTTTCCCACAAAAAAAAATTCTTGAAAAATGTGAAAAAAAACAGGGGGTCACAGTGGTGTTCACCCTTAAAGGAAATATCACTTTTAGAGCCATCTATTCTTAAAATTGGCGTTTGATTGCTGAATAGAAAAGAATATGCAAAAATAGATCTCGAAGCTGCAGCACTTTATATTTGCGAAATGAAAATTAGTATTTTTTCATAATTACGTACAAGATAACACAAAATAATCGCAATCCAATTTTTTTACTACACGTTCGTTATATCTTGAACTATCTTCAGTAAAAGTTTAAAAAAATAAGATAAGCAATTCGAAAAAACAAAAATGAAATATTTTTTTCGAGTTCTTTAGGTTTTTGATCATTAAACATTATTTTTAGTTCAACTCTTCTTTATTCGAAGAGAAAGCATTCCTGATTAATATTAATTCAAGAAAAATGTTTTTTTTTTTTTCGTTTAAATCGCTGAAACCGTGCCACTTGCCGTGGAATACCCCATACCACGAACAGCATACCATGTAAAACGGGGAAACTCGGCTATGCTATGCAAACAAAATAAGAGTGTTTCTTTTTGTTTGTTAATTAATTACTCCTCGTAAACGTTCGTTAATTGAACGACAGTTTAGTGTCCCGAGGGATCCTCTCGATTAGATGGTTCGTAAATTTGTAACTTTCGAAAAAAAAAAATGAATTTTTGTTGCTGCAATTTTCGAAACAATTGGCTCCATCTGCGAATCGTGACTCAAAACTGCGACAGTCGAATCGAGCGTGGAAAAGGAAGAAAACGTCAAACACCCGACACCACGCTCGTGTGTATACCTATACCGTTTTGTAATACGTGCTGTCGGGGATTTTGACTGAAATTTTGGAGTAATTTGATGAAAAAAATAAAGAAATATTATTTACATTTATTTATTTTTCCAAATTCTTCAAACTCTGCTATAATCTCGGGCACGCGTCTCAATAAATCATCGGACGAAGTTTTAAAATTATCGTCGAGCCAAATTTTCTTCAAGCCCGCGAGGACACGTCCAATCATTTTGCCGTGAGGCACGAGATCCTTCAATTGATGACCGTTCAACGGAAATTTCGGTACTATCCAATTGTCAAATTCCTCCAAGAGCTTTAACGTTCCTCTGTATTTGAAAAGCTCACGAACGAATTCACGAGTATCCTGAATTTTCGATTTGCTATTTATAACAATGAAGTAATAGGGTTTCAGCGGCGTTTCGGATAATTTTTCCTCTCTGTGCTTAACGAGAAACAGGGCGAGGTCACGATTAAACGCCGACAAACGTAATCTATCGTGAAGTTTCATCACCTCGTACTCGTTCTTCAACATTGACGCTATCAACGTTATCGGACGTAAATTTGCACCGTTGGCGCGTGCCCTCACGTAAGTTTTTATGAAATTCTCGATATCGGGTTTTGTTGGTAAGCCGATGTAAGGAATAACACCGCATTCGAACATTTTTACGCTCAACTCGCCACCGAAACGACCTTCGAGAATTTTACTCCATTCGTTCCATATTCTCTCGCCCGAGATTCTCTCCAAACCGTCGACATTTTTGCTTATTGCCTCGATCGTCGAGTCCTCGTGACAGTCCGGGAAATCAGCGATTCTACCGTAAAAACGAAAATATCTAGAAAGTAAAAGAAAAAAAAGGAACATAATATTTAGCAAACATTGTCGTCGATATGTTGCTAGCAAAGTTCACTTTTTCTCCTTTTTTTATTTGTACGTATCAAATTCAAACATTGGAAAAATTGGTCTTAACGGATTTCTAAAAGAAATGTAATCTCAATGATTTCTTAACATATACGGTCTCGTAAAAAAGTTAGATTCAATGAAAGATGAAAAAAAAAAGATTGAGAATTATTGTCTCTTAAAAATCATAGGAAATAAATCGTTGATGCAATTTTGCACATGTAGTGATTTGGCATGACCGTACCTGAATATTCTGAGATAATCTTCGCGTATTCTGGTGGTTGCGTCACCAACGAAAACGACTCGTTTTTTCATTAAATCCTCGTATCCGTAGAAGTAATCGTAGACATTGCCATCGAGATCGAGAAACATGGAATTTATCGTGAGATCACGTCGATTAGCATCGAGCTTCCAGTCTTTCGTGAAAACAACATCGGCGTGTCTGCCGTCGGTCGCAACATCTATCCTCAGAGTTGTGACTTCAAAATTTTCCTTATCGTTTAGCCTTGTCGTTATGGTACCGTGCTTCTCGCCCCTGTCGTTGATCATTCTGATCTCCTCCTTCGTAAGCATTGTTTTCATTTCTTCGGGTGTTGCGGTTGTGGCAAAATCCAAATCTTGTGGCACAAGACCCATGAGAATGTCCCGCACCGCACCACCCGCTATTCTCATCTCGTAATCGTACTTTTTGAATATGCTCGAGAGCTTCTCGAGCTCGGGTGTGAATATCGAACGAAATTCTGGTGAATCGAGCTTCATTATTATGGGATCGCTGCGTGACGGTGGCATCTGCTCGTTTGCCATCCTTATTTTTCGCCAGTTCTCAAAATCTTGCCTGTGTGTCGTAAACGACTGTAAAAATGAGACTTAGTGTAAAGTTCATTGCGCAATGACAATTGGAGAAAAACGTACAAAATAAAAATGCGCACATTGCTTCCACGTTAGTTTATCTTGCTCATAAGTAGCCCTCTTCATGAGTAAGTTAGTTCCTATGACCCTATTTTGGTTTTCCTATTTTGGTTTTATGGTAGGGGAAGTTTTCTTAGCGAAAGAACAAAAAATGTAGAAACAACATGTGGATTTCTAATTTGCATGCTTTTTTTCTGACATTCTTTAATGATACTACATTCATGTAAACAATTTTAGCTTGATATCTGAAATTTTGTAAAAGTTAGAATTGGTAACATTTTTTGACAGGCCAAAGACGTGCAAAACTTGACACTCGTTATATACTTTTCATATAATAATTCTTTATCTCGCAGGAGCTTTCGATCTTGAACTAAGTGTCAACTGATAAATTGTTACTGTATTTTGTGAGGTTCTTTGGTGACTCTCAAAGCCATTTGGCTTTGAGAGTCACCAAAGAACCTCACAAAATTACAAAGGATGTTGCGCGATGCTACTGAAATTTTGTTTATAGTACATTCAATGTAAATTATCCTGGATTAACAATTTACATCACAATACTCTTTGAACATTCGGGTTTTTGATGTAGAATCGTATTAAAGTTATTTTCCGAAGAATCACTTTTAGTGCCCCAGCAAGGGGCACACGTGACTAAACCCTTTCATCTTAGACAGTTTTAATGAAATTAACCTTATCGCATAAGCTTTATCTCCAATTTCCAAACTATTCGGTAAAATCTCCTGTGTGTAATCATTGCCTATCACGGAAGTGTAACCAGGTCCGACAAAAAACGAACGATTTTCATCCAAAATACGATAGTGAGGAAAAAAATGTAACCTCAAAATAAGCTCGTAATTGTAAAGAAAAATAGAAGGTTAAAGAATTTAATGAGTATACCTACACGGATCAAGAGACTGCGTGATAAAAACTTGATCTGCTTCGTTGCGCTGAATGTCATCAGCATATTTCACGATCAAGTAATCGACAAACAAAACTCGTAACCTTGTACGAAAACCGGGCAAAACATCTGGACATGTGACGTCAGCTAGAAGTTCCCTAACTGACCGTTAGAGGGTATAGTAGCGCTGATGGCGGCCATGTACATATTGTGTCGGGCCATCGTCCGGTGCCGCAGCTGATCACGAGGTTCGCTCGTTTATTTTTATCGTTCGTGCAACTACGTGTTTTGTGTGTGCTTCAAATGGAAATTCTTCGTGTTCAACGTGGTAAGGAGCGAATCTGTGATCCGATGTACGGTAAGTTTCGTTCTATTATACATGCATTGTTAATTAGCACTGAAGTTTTTGTTACGATACCGTTTGTGAAAAATTGTTATGCGAACAGAATTCGAACATGCTTGTTGCATGCAACATGGCCACTAATTTGAAAAAAAAACAAGATACTCCGGTGTGTATGACACGAACAAAAATTTCGACGCGGTCGCTCTTAGTCGCGGTAGTGCAGAGTTCGTAGTATTTTACCACGAGCCGCTGCTAACTACCGTTAGATGTCAAGGCGCGCGTCTGCTATGAGATTTTGATGCTTCGCGCGACGGGGAGCATCCATGCCTAACAGCGGACAGTGCTGTGACTGCACATATGTGCCTGTGTACGGACGCATGTACACATATGGAGCGAGTGGCTTGCCTGGCATTTATGCCTTTGCGGAAATCTATAAAAGTGCACGTTAAAGCTCGAGCCGAGTATTCTCGATCTATCTAATCTTTTGTCGAAGGACAAATAAAAAATGCAAAATAAACTTGGAATTTTATATTTTGTTTTATATTCGTTTTGCGACACACACGTTTTCGGGATTTCGTAACTTTACACGGAAGGAAAAGTTGAGTTTATTTTTAAGCACATGCCTGGCATTTATGCTTTTGCGGAAATGTATAAAATTGCGCGTAAAAGCTCGAGGCGAGTATTCTCGATCTATCTAATATTTTGTCGAAGGACACATGAAAAATGCAAAATAGAATTGCCATTTTATATTTTGTTTTATATTTGTTTGGCGACACACACGTTTCCGGGATTGCACGATATTACACTGAAAAAAAAATTCAGTTTATTTTTAAGCACATCATGCCTGGAATTTATGCCTCTGCGGAAATGTATAGAAGTGCGCGTAAAAGCTCGAGGCGAGTATTCTCGACCTATCTAATTTTTTGTCAAAGGAGAAATAAAAAAATGCAAAATAAAATTGGAATTTTATGTTTTGTTTTATATTTATTTTGCGACGCACACGTTTCCGAGATTTCACCACTTTACAGGGAAGGAAAAGTTGAGTTTATTTTTAAGCACATGCCTGGCATTTATGCTTTTGCGGAAATGTATAAAATTGCGCGTAAAAGCTCGAGGCGAGTATTCTCGATCTATCTAATATTTTGTCGAAGGACACATGAAAAATGCAAAATAGAATTGCCATTTTATATTTTGTTTTATATTTGTTTGGCGACACAAACGTTTCCGGGATTTCACGACTTCACACTGAAGGAAAAATTGAGTTTATTTTTAAGCACATTATGCCTGGCATTTATGCCTTTGCGGAAATGTATAAAAGTGCGCGTAAAAGCTCGAGGCGAGTATTCTCGATCGATCTAATCTTTTGTCGAAGGGCAAATAAAAAATGCAAAATAAAATTGCCATTTTATATTTTGTTTTATGTTTATTTGGCGACACACACCTTTCCGGGATTCCAGACTTTACACGGAAGGAAAAATTGAGTTTATTTTTAAGCACATCATGTTTGGCATTTATGCCTTCGCGGAAATGTATAATAGTGCGCGTAAAAGCTCGAGGCGAGTATTCTCGATCTATCTAATCTTTTGTCGAAGGACAAATAAAAATGCAAAGGAAAATTGCAATTTTATATTTTGTTTTATATTTGTTTTGCGACGGACACGTTTCCGGGATTTCACGTCTTTACACGGAAGGAAAAATTGAGTTTATTTTTAAGCACATTATGCCTGGCATTTATACCTTTGCGGAAATGTATAAAAGTGCGCGTAAAAGCTCGAGGCGAGTATTCTCGATCTATCTAATCTTTTGTCGAAGGACAAATAAAAATGCAAAAGAAAATTGCAATTTTATATTTTGTTTTATATTTGTTTTGCGACGCACACGTTTCCGGGATCTCACGTCTTTACACGGAAGGAAAAATTGAGTTTATTTTTAAGCACATCATGCCTGGCATTTATGCTTTTGCGGAAATGTATAAAAGGGCGCGTAAAAGCTCGGGGCGAGTATTCTCGACCTGTCTAATCTTTTGTCGAAGCACAAATAAAAAAATGCAAAATAAAATTGGATTTTTATATTTTGATTTATATATTTTTTGCGACGCACACGTTTCCGGGATTTCACGACTTTACACGGAAGGAAACATTGAGTTTATTTTTAAGCACATGCCTGGCATTTATGCTTTTGTGGAAACGTATAAAATTGCGCATAAAAGCTCGAGGCGAGTATTCTCGATCTATCTAATCTTTTGTCGAAGGACAAATATAAAACAAAATATAAAGTTGCAATTTTATATTTCGTTTTATATTTGTTTTGCGTTGCACACGTTTCCGGGATTTCACGTCTTTACATGGAAGGAAAAATTGCGTTTATTTTTAAGCACATCATGCCGTGTTAAACTTCAATTTTAGCTTAATGAGAAGAGTTCGTATCGGCAAACACATTTGGAATGACAATGAGACATCTGGAATGTAAAAACTCAAATAGGGGTAGTTTACCCCCTTAAAAAAATTTTCTCCCACAAATAAAAAAACACATCAACTTCAATTTTATTTCCGCTATACAACGGCATAATTTTCATTACAATCGATTCGCAAGTTTTCAATGTAGGGAGCAAAAAGTGGATGTTCGAGGGTGTTTCAACCCCTTAAAATATATATATTTTTCATTATCTGATGGGTCCTTCATTTCTTCGCACAAGAAACATTTAAATCTTTGTTTCATCAAAATCGATGCACCGCTTCTATGTGAAACTGCAAAATCGCCCTTTGACATGTGTAACTTTAGGGGGTGGTTTCACAACTTGAAACCGTTTCTCCGCCGATAAAAAAAATACGTGTCGCTTAGTTTTTAATGCTCTATAACATACTCGAGTTTCAACAAAATCGGAGGGGGACACCTCGAGTGATTTCCTTGAGTGGCCGCACCGACCGTAATTGCAACGTGACACTGCGAGCTTCCAGTGAGGAACGCACGAATTAATCACCCGAGGGAAACTTCGATCTCGATCAAACCAAGGGAAAACAATTTCAATCTCAAAACATTCAACAAAATTAGTAAAGTCACGACAAAACATAACGGACGTTTTCCTTACATCATTTACAATTTCCAAACTCTAATCAAGTTAACAAGCTCTTCCAGCAATTTAATAAAACAAATAAAACCAATTAATTAAACCTTTCCAACGTAAATTCATATCCGTTAAACTAAAAGCTATAATTTGAACATAGCATTACGAGATATTTTGTGCCTACTGGTCATCGCTTCACAAGACACAGTAGTTTGTGAATGAACCTCTAACATCGCTCTTTACGAGTGCCGATGATGAAAGGTTGTGATGACGATTTCTTCCGAATCTGAGGCATCTTTCTAAATCAATAAAATTTTTATTATCAAAAAGAATTCTCATCACTCCGCCTCCCCGAACCTTCAGCTTTCTTTCGAGTCCATGACAGACCTCTATCCTCGGAATAATACATAAGAGACAGAATTCTAATCTCATCAAGTTTCACAAATCTATTAAAATCAGATTAAAATCACCGGAACGGTCATTCCGACCGTCCCACAAACGTGAAACGTTGCAATACACACAGCTGAGCTAGCGAAGAGAGAAGAGAGGCAAAGTGAAACAAATCGTGGACGAGAAGACAAAGAGAAAAAGAGAGAGAGAGAGAGAGAGAGAGAGAGAGAGAGAGAGAGAGAGAGAGACAGAGATAGAGAGAGAGAGAGAGAGAGAGAGAGAGAGAGAGAGAGAGAGAGAGAGAGAGCGAGAGCGAGAGCGAAAAGAATTTTCCTGCTTTCGTGGAGAAAGCTCGAAGGGCCTTTTTTTCGCTTGTGATTTCTCACGATACTGAAAAAGTGTTAAAGTGTATCAATAAATGTTATCTTCAATTAGACACAAAATAAAATCGTCAAACATCGACAGCCTTTTAACGTTATTTCGGTTGGGCAGCAAAAAAATATTTTCCAAATTAACAAAAATCAATTAATTCCATAATTAACGAAATTCCTCGTCAATATCGTAAGAAATAAAAAAATGTTTATAACAAAGAAATTTCTTTATATAATAATTCGTAAAATCGTATTACGAATTTTGTAAATATACATTTTGAAAATATTGCCAAGTTAATGCTCCAACGCTGTAATGCTTTATTATCCACTTCATTGAATGAAACTCGTATGCATTCGTGGCAGCTTCTTCGTGCGATATCGTAAAAAATCGTCGACAATGTACGATAAACAAGTGAGAAAGTGATCGATAAAAGAATAAGGGCGTTGAAAAAAACGAGGATAGAGCGGGCGAAGCAAAAATGTGATAATATTCATCGAATAGATGCACGCGAGTTGCTTTCAGAGTAGGTAATTTTGTTTCCGACCCCCTCTTCTATAGGACGAAGAAAAAAATCTACATAATCAGCATTCCATGTAAAATCGACATGGCTGTGAATTTTGGAATATTCTTACCAATTAGTGCCTACCAAAAAACATGGCACATTAACCCCATTATTTACTATACAAAAAATGGACATAGATATTAACATTTGGCAATAATTTGAAAAAAATTAAATCAAATGTTTTTTTTTTATTGAAAATAATTTCAATTAACTCTTCGCAAATATTCTTCTGGAATTCAATACAATCTGGGGGGCGGGGGCGGGGGGGGGGGGGGGGGGTTTAAAGGCGAAAAAAAACATATTTTTATGATTTTTTTGCGGCGACATGAGTAATATAATTTTATTAAATAGAATTACATATTATTGTACAACTATTGAAGTATTTCAGAAAAAATTTTCAATGAAAAATATTGATAAATAAGCCGGTGACGTTGAATCTCCAGAGGCGCCTTGAAAAAATGTGGTTTTGCGGTGAACATTATAACTCGTTACCGGATCATCCGAAACAAAAAAATTGATATGCATTTTAAAGGTGATGTATTTCTCGAGGTAATCAGGAAGAGTTTTTTTTTTTTTTCTATTTTTTGCAGTACTTGGAAGTGAAAAACGCAATTTACCTCAAAAAATCGCGCGTAATTTGTTATTAAAAAATTGAAAAAATTGAAAGAAAAAAAAAACTTCTCCTGATTACCTGTTGATTTATGTGAAGAAGTAATGTTTAAATTTTCAAAAGGATCGGTTCAGTAGATTTTGAGTTCTAATGTTCACAACCTTCAAAAATGACGTTTTCGGGAAAATCGATTTAAAGTTTTCACGTATCACGTATCACGTATCACGGCCGGACGTTTGAAACGCTGTAACTCCGTTAGTTTTACTCCGATTGACTTAAAATTTATACACAATATTCGCGACTTATTGTTCATTCAGAAAAAAAATTAAAAAATAATGCAAAAAAAATAATTTTAAAACCCTACCCCCCCCCCCCCCCCTTAAGCGCATCAAACGATGAAAGTGTAGATTTTTATCTACCAAAAATACATGACACATTAACCCCATCATTTACTATTTAAAAAAAACATGGAAAAAAATATTAACATTTGGCAATAATACAAAAAAAATTAATTCAAATGTTTTTTTTTAATTGAAAATAATTTCAATTAAACTTGGCAATTATTCTTCTGAAATTCAATACAATCTCAAGCGCATCAGCCGATGAAAATGTACATTTTTTTTAAGTAAAAAAAAATTAAACGTCAATTTGGCATAGAAAGGCCCATGTGCACCTGTTTTTTTTTTTCAACGTCTCGAAGAAAAATCTCTTTTGTAACAAAAAGCTAGTGAGTCCCCGCGGGAGCCGATGAGAGGTAAAACAAAAAAGCGAGGGACGGATGATGAAAAAGCGAGAATCACCATCGGGGAGTGGTCTCCTCGATCACGTCCATCTTCTCTCCGTCAATTTATTTAATTTTTTTCAATTTTTACAGAGTGTACCAACTACCCATTTCACCATCGCCAAGTAGCCGGAACGAGTGAGGGATGGAGGAAAAAAAACCGCCATCGATGGGAAATGATTTCGTAGGTATTGTCGTCTGCATAGATATACGGGTCGTGCCGTGTAAAATCGATTAAAATCTCGCTAGCTCTTGGAATTTTGTGCCCGATTTTTTCCAACCGTCCGCACGATCCCACGAGTAATCGGTATTTTATTCCGATTTTTATCTCAAATACTTTTCGACGTACGATTTTTGTTCCTTCATCGAGAATTTTCGTTTTCCTTTTTCAAGAAATTTTCAACGTGCTATTTGCGCAAATTTCGATAAGACTCTCGCTCACGTAAGTTGTTCCCATTGAGTCAAAGTATTGGAAAAAAAATTGGAATAAAATCACCGAGCCGTTCAAGGCGGTTAAATTCAGTCTCGAATGTAAAGTGGGGAAATCTGAGAACGCCCCATACATTGTGCTTAGACCGTTAAAAAAATGAAATGACGTAACTCGCCGTACTTTCAGGGGTTGAATAGAGCGCCAGTTACGTCCTTTTGCTTATCAGCGGTACGGCATAAGGGATGAAGAGACAGAGCAGGGGCAGGGTGGTGGGAGACCATAGAGGGTGAGTAGTTCGGGTACACGAGAGAGGATAAAAGCGACGGAAATAGGACCGCGATATGGGGCAGAGATCCGTGATAAGCGATCGTCTCTCGCACTGGTCCCGCGCGCCTTCCGACACGTGGGGCATGACCGCGCCCGCCGCCACCAACGCGCCGCAGGGCTTGACAATGATTTCGCCATAAAACCGTCGGGCGTCCGGGCCACGGATTTCCTCCGAATCGACGCGTTCAACAAACCAGCCGACCGATCTATCGATAGATATATATATATAAATCAAGAGACGCGACAGCGTCTTGATGCCAAGTATTAAAAAAAAGTTTTTAAACTTTGCCGATGTCTCTATACAATAAGGTGGCCTAAAACCGTTATATTCAAACTCTAAATCGACTTCACGCGCAAACGCGTCGAGTTATAACAAATCTGACGACATTTTTGCGATGTAACGTAATTTTTTTCTTTCGAATGGATGTAGATTTATTTGAACCATCCATAATTGTTTTAACCTTTCGGGGAATATCAACAGACAGTACAGGGGTAATAGCTACAATTCGAAGCCTGAAAACCGTTTAGTTTATAGACATTATCGCACGCGTCAATGTTATAAATATTTTTCTCCCAGATATTCATTAATTATCGCCGAGAACTTGAGGTTTTTAATAAATAACACGGTGTCATGTTCACAAACAATGATATTCATTTATTAGTATACATTGTTTTTTTTCTGTGCATTATAATGGTTGAAGCACGATCGTCGTTGCCGAATGTCGATCATGATCTTCCATTCCACTTCAGAGTGTTCTTCGTAGCAATATTTTGCTTGACTGCAACAAAATAAAAACGTCCACTTCATTAACTAATTTCACCGGCCCTAGTCAGATATTTCTCCTCAGTTCCACGCTGGTCACGCGTTATTCAAAAAGACCCCAAACTTGTGCGAATCGTTGCCGTAGGATCCGTCTCGGTTCAGATCGGTGTAGAAAATTATGTGACATATTTTGAACATTGCACAATATTTTGCAACGGCTTTTCCGTAAGAAAAATAACCGATATCAAATTCTGAATCACCGTGTATATACAGACATTTCGGGTTTACGTGTTTCCCATACATCTGAATATACATATGCCGTATAGAAATTATTTCCATGGGGATATTTAAAATTTTGTCGGAACTTAAAATTGGCATACAAAAGCTTTATTTACGGCGATGTTGGCGAAAGACCCTTTAGAAAAAATCCAACAATTTTCACGAAGTTTTAATCGAATTGAAAAACGGACCAAAAATACCATCGTACTGAGATATGCGATTTGTTACATACCTGTCTCCAGTTTTTTTGAAAGTTCTACCAAAGAAAGTCGTAATTATTCGACGTTTTAATCGAATTGAAAAACGGACCAAAAATATCATCGTACTGAGATATGCGATTTGTTACATACCGAACGGTTTTTTTATCATAGCTTTCACCAAATAAATTCGTAAATATTTGACGTTTTAATCGAATTGAAGAACGGACCAAAAATATCATCGTACCGAGATATCCGATTTGTTACATACCTTCGTCGATTAGCTTTCACCGAAGAAATTCGTAAATATTTGACGTTTTATTCGAATTGAACAACGGACCAAAGATATCATCGTACTGAGATATGCGATTTGTTACATACCTTCCCGCACTCGTTGCTCAGCTTTCACCAAAGGAATTCGTAAATATTTGACGTTTTAATCGAGTTGAACAACGGACCAAAAATATCATCGTACTTAGATATGCGATTTGTTACTTACCTCTGCTTATAGTGTTCCAAACTTTCACCAAAGAAATTCGTAAATATTTGACGTTTTAATCGAATTGAACAACGTATCAAAAATTACATCGTACTGAGATATGCGATTTGTTACATACCTTCCTTCATTCGCTGTTGAACTTTCACTAAAGAAGTTCATAAATATTTGACGTTTTAATCGAATTGAACAACGGACCAAAAATATCATTGTACTGAGAAATGCGATTTATTACATACGTTTGTTGACTTCATGTTCAACTTTCACCAAAGAAATTCGTAAATATTTCACGTTTTAATCGAATTGAACAACGGACCAAAAATATCATCGTACTGAGATATGCGATTTATTACATACCTTTGTTCACTTCATCTTCAACATTCACGAAATAAATTCGTAAATATTTGACGTTTTAATCGAATCGAACAACGGACCAAAAATATCATCGTACTGAGATATGCGATTTGTTACATACCTGTCTTCAGTTTTTCTG
Source organism: Oxytorus armatus (assembly GCA_958009045.1). Taxonomy (NCBI): domain Eukaryota; kingdom Metazoa; phylum Arthropoda; class Insecta; order Hymenoptera; family Ichneumonidae; genus Oxytorus; species Oxytorus armatus. The sequence goes on from OY253744.1 coordinate 18,231,366, forward strand.
CAACTCCTACCAAAGAAATTCGTAAATATTCGACGTTTTAATCGAATTGAAAAACGGACCAAAAATATCATCGTACTGAGATATGCGATTTATTATATACCTTTGTTGACTTCATCTCCTTCATTCACCAAATAAATTCGTAAATATTTGACGTTTTAATCGAATTGAACAACGGACCAATTATATCACCGTACTGACATATGCGATTTGTTAAATACCTGTCTTCAGTTTTTTTGCAACTCCTACCAAAGAAATTCGTAAATATTCGACGTTTTAATCGAATTGAAAAACGGACCAAAAATATCATCGTACTGAGATATGCGATTTATTATATACCTTTGTTGACTTCATCTCCTTCATTCACCAAATAAATTCGTAAATATTTGACGTTTTAATCGAATTGAACAATGGACCAATAATATCACCGTACTGACATATGCGATTTGTTACATACCTGTCTTCAGTTTTTTTGCAACTCCTACCAAAGAAATTCGTAAATATTCGACGTTTTAATCGAATTGAAAAACGGACCAAAAATATCATCGTACTGAGATATGCGATTTGTTACATACCCTCTTTTATAGTCTTCCAAACTTTCACCAAAGAAATTCGTAAATATTTGACGTTTTAATCAAATTGAACAACGGACCAAAAATATCATCGTACTGAGATATGCGATTTGTTACATACCTGTCGTCAGTTTTTATGCAACTCCTACCAAAGAAATTCGTAAATATTCGACGTTTTAATCGAATTGAAAAACGGACCAAAAATATCATCGTACTGAGATATGCGATTTATTACATACCTTTCTTGACTTCATATTCAACATCCACCACATAAATTCGTAAATGTTCGACGTTTTAATCGAACTGAACAACGGACCAAAAACATCATTATATTGAGATATGAAATTTGTTACTTACCACGGTGGTTGAAAAGAAATTTGTAAATTATCATATTTCAAGCTAAATTTATCAATTTTTAAATTTGCTCCAAAATAATTTGTAAATTTTTACACTTCAATCGACTTTGTCAATAACCAAAACATTTTACACGTTGTGATATAAAGAAATTGGCAAATTATCATATTTCAATAGAAATCTATCAATAACCGATGCGTCACATATTAAGATGTGCAATTTGTTACTTACACTTCCCCTTGTTTGCCATCTATAATCAAAACATGTTCTTAATTGCCAACATTTTTTGAAGCTTTGTTATAGCAAGATTACGACATATCTATCGAATATACTTACACAGGCCGCGAAGCCTATGGCGAAGCATACGAGAATGAGAAGCGTGGATCGCAGCATTTTTTAAAGTAATCTCTATTAAAAGTGAAAAAATTTCCTCAAATTAAATCACCAGTTAAATGTTAAATAGTCAAGGAATAAATACGTTAAATAGTCAAGGTTATTGTGTGCAATTACGAGGAAGCAATTTGCAAGATTTATCGTGATATAATTTTTCGTATTCTTGCATCATGAAAAATAACTCGTGAGGGTTGCGTTTCGAAGGAAAATTGCGAATAAAAAGTGGATCTGGTGAATATAAATTGATCGCCATTCTCGAGAAACTCAGGGCTTAATAAAATAATTAACATGCAGAAATCAATTATCGTAATTTAAGATCATCGAAAAACGGTGAAATACTAAAGAAACAGACACTCACCTGAAAATTCGAAGTGTTTGAAGAAATATCAAGATTCCGTGGATACAGGGTGCGTGACTCTGCCAAGTATCTGGAACGAACTGTCTGGCTTCAAGGATTTTCCGTGGGTTTTTATACGAAATAATCGGGAAGTACAGTGCTAGCGAAGGGGGAATCGGTTAAACAAATTAACGCGGGAGTGGGAGAGTGATGATCGCGTTACCTCGGTTCTATTGGGTATCCGATACTGTTGAGTATTGATGCTCCAATCGAGACACGCCAGCAGGTACGTACGTGGTATATCGTACGAGCCGCATTGCTTGCCACGTACGATATGTAATTTTTTCCGCAAAATCGTAAAATCTCGAAAACGTTTGTGTCGTGTAACAAATATGAAATAAAATATAAAATTTCGATTTTATTTTACATTTTTCATTTTTCCTTTCCAAAGATTAGATAAATCAACAATGCTCGCCTCGAACTTTTACGTGCAATTTGATGCGTTTTCGCGATCGCACAAATGACTATACGACGTGCTTAAAGCCTTATATACGCTAAAAATTCCAAAATTTTTCATTTTTTTATTATTTTTGATTCCATTAGCCTGAACGGTTAGGGATATTTTAAGCTTTACAAAATTGACAAATTCCAAAAATTGTATTACAGAAGGTAAGATTGCATTTATAATAGATACGCGCCCGACCGCCAACTTCAAAGCCGTTTTTCCAAGATTCACTTTTTTGAACCTTGTGAAAGCTCTAACTCTTGAACGAAGGTTCAGATCGCTTTGAAATTTCTACAACATATTCTTAGTATCACCACCTATCGTGTGAACTACAGAAACGAACATTTCAATGACACAAAAAAATAGAATACCGGCAGAAAATTGAGTGAAAAAATGTTTAATTTCAAATTTTTATTATAATAATTTTTTATAATATTGTTGGTTCACACTGAAGATACATTCATTATGCAATTATAATTATGTTCATTTTTTTTTCAGACACCGACATCGATGCCGCGAATTTTCACCATCAACGCGCGCGCAAAAAAAATACATTGCTCTATTATGTTATATCTCCGCCATTTGTTAATATTTCAGATATTTTTTACATATACTTAACCATGTGCATAACGATCTGTAAAAAAAATGTTGTCAACATATGCGTCATTTTTTTTTTAACCGCGTCTAGAAAAGTACCTTCGAAAATCGGCGAAATCGCGTATATAAGGCCTTAAAAATGACCTCGGGCTGTTTTTTTCGCACAATCGTGAAACGTAACCGTGTGTGTGTGTGTGTGTGTGTCGGAAGACAATTGGCCTGTAACATACTTAAAATATAGAATCGAGAATAATTCTGTAGATTTGATTCTTTTTTCATTCATTCTATCTGGCAAACGGATCTACGGGATACAATATCACGAAAACAGGTTATCGAATAATGGTCATCGTTTGAAGAAAATCAACATGATATGAGCTTCAAATGAATTTTGCCTCTTAATTCTTCAACTGTCAATGTTTTCCAAAATCCTTGTTAGTAGAATCATTCGAGAATCTTTCAGCAAAGAGCTTTGAAAATTTTAGTCTGATCACTGTCATCGGTTTTGGTAATAAAAAAACGAGATGGAAATTTGTGTCACTTCTAAGACATTAGACAAGTGGAAAGCATATTACTTATCCTTTAGTCGGTCTAATGATGTATCCCTTGCATGCCAAGGAAATTGATAATTACTAATTTACCAATGCACAATTGACATCTGGTTTTTCCTCCAACTTAGTCACAGCGGCAATAGCAAGCTCGAATTCTTATGTAACATTTTATGGATTTCTGCAAAGACGTGTATGTCGCATAAAAATATAAAATAAAATATAAAGTTTCTGTTTTATTTTTTCTTTAGCAATGATTAGATAAACCGACAATGCTCGCCTCGAACTGTTACGACGTGCTTGAAAATTACCGCTGTCTGTTTTTTCGTAAATTCGTGAAATCCCAGAACCGTGTGTGTCGGGAGACAAATGGTTTATAACGTGGTTAATTTCCAAAAATTCTTTGTGGAGTATTTCCAAGAAGGAGGAAATATTAATTAAGTTCGATATAGCGAATGTTTAATTAACATTATAAAAAATTAATGAACGCATCTACAGATCACCCAATTAATTGCAAAACCGCCTAAAAATACATTTTAACCTGATTTCATAAATATAGAATCGAGAATAATTTTGTAGATTTGATTCTTTCTTCGTTCATTCTATCTGGCAAACCGATCGGTACGATATCACGAAAACAGGTTATCGAATAATGGTCACCGTTGGAAAAAATCAACATGATATGAGCTTTAAATGAATCTTGCCTCTCAATTTTTCAATTCTCAATGTTTTCCAACATCCTTGTTAGTGGAATCATTGGAGAATCTTTCAGCAAAGAGCTTTGAGAAGTTTTAGTCCGATCACTGTCATCAGTTTTGGTACTTAATGCGATGTATCACACGCCTCGACCGACTCGAAAACGGCAAACCTACTTTTTTCGACACGGTACGACCGATCGCGATAAAATGTTGGCTATGAAGTCTGAACGGTGGCAAAAAAAGGGTAAGCTTTTGGCGTTAAGAAATTTTGAAAAAAATTTTACAGTTTCGGTTACCACGGCAGAAATCACCAAATTTTTCACTGTTACACTCAGCGAATTGTTACGCCCGAAGCTTACCCACTCGGTAAAATAAAAACACACATTTTGCGCTTAGTTTCATGTCATTCTATGCAAAATTGAGCAAACAGGAAGGCTTTTTCGTTTTTTCTCAAAAAAATACCGACTTTTCCACTGTAATACCTGAAATTTAATGCGCCAGTATTACGAGTGGCGGCGCTAACACGAATTTCTGTCATGCATGAGTTGAGTAGTCAACGAGTATGCGTGAGCTGTCAGATATTAAATTGTGCAATAATTTAATAAAAACGACATTTTGAAATGTTAATGTGTATAATAATTGTTTGTGATTGTCAGAGTCTTTTTTCTGCGGAGTGAACACTGAAAATCTCAGAGACTTTTTTCAGCGCATTAAACGGCGAAGACGTTAGAGAATCTTTTTTCTCCGGAGTAAGTAGTAAAAATATGTTTATCATCGATGAGGTTACACTGGCTCATGTCAGTGTAACCTGTACTGGCATAAAAACACTTGATTTAGCGCAGTCTTTTTATGGAATAACACAAATTCAACTGGTAACTCCGCCAGCACGGAGTGAATATGTCAGTAGTTTGACATATTCACCTTAAAAACATATAACATGTAGATAAAATAACTTGACACTGCAAACCTTTTCGATATTAAAAGTATCATTCTTAACAACCACAATGAAAAATATCTGCTGGACAAAAAGATCTGAACCGCTGTAACTTTTAGACCATTATCTACTGTAATGTCTATCGCAAACTACATGAGAAGTGAGAGTCGAAGCGGTCTATGTTTTCTTTCTGTCAAAGATCTTTTGTCACAGGAGTGACAAGGGAAAATCTGTCTATTTACAGCAGATCAAACGACAAAGATATCACAGCATCTTTTTTCTGTGAACCAGGTAGTGAAAATCCTAAATAAAAATTGATCACTGATTTCACTGAATGGGATTGCAGTAGTTACTTTAACATTTTGTATATCAATGTTATTTGAACTGGCATGAGAACATTCGATTCAACGTAATCTTTTTATGGAATAATACAAATTGAAACGGTAACGACGCTAGTACGAAGATTTCCGCAAAGGTATAAATGCCGGACATGATATGCTTAAACATAAACTGAATTTTTCCTTCCGTGTAAAGTCGTGAAATCCCGGAAACGTGTGCGTAGCAAAACAAATATAAAACAAAATATAAAATTCCAATTTTATTTTGCATTTTTTTATTTGTCCTTCGACAAAAAATTAGATAGATAGAAAATACACGCCTCGAGCTTTTACGCGCACTTTTATACATTTCCGCAAAGGCATAAATGCCAGGCATGATGTGCTTAAAAATAAACTGAATTTTTCCTTCCGTGCAAAGTCGTGAAATCCCGAAAACGTGTGTGTCGCAAAACAAATATAGAACAAAATATAAAATTGAAATTTTATTTTGCATTTTTTATTTGTCCTTCGACAAAAGATTAGATGGATCGAGAATACTCGCCTCAAGCTTCTACGCGCACTTTTATACATTTCCGCAAAGGCATAAATGCCAGGCATGATGTGCTTAAAAATAAACTCAATTTTTCCTTCCGTGTAGAGTCGTGAAATCCCGGAAACGTGTACGACTCAAAACAAATATAAAACAAAATATAAAATTGAAATTTTATAATTTGTTTTATATTTGTCCTTCGACAAAAGATTAGATAGATCGAGAATACTCGCCTTGAGCTTTCACGCGCAATTTTATATTTTTCCGCAACGGCATAAATGCCAGGATGCTGAAGTTTGCATCGTTGGAACGCAACGAAATCAAGTTTTTTTTTTATATTTAATTTTCGGTATTGCTCGAGATTTTCGGAAACATTTGGGGCCCGGGCCCCTAACGGCGACCCCTAAAAAAATTTGAATGATTTACTCTTTCCGGAAAGCACCCTTATGGAGGGGTGAAAAACTGAAAAAATCGTACATCGGACTGAAATAAGATAGTAAGATTTTTTATGATCGTTAAACGTTCTTCTTTGCTAGAGGAGACCCCAAAAAAATTAGAACGATTTTCTATGACCGGAAAGCACCCTTATGGGGAGGGTGAAAAACTGAAAAAATCGCACGTCCGATTGAAATCAGATAGTTAGATTCTTTATGATCGTTAAACATTTTTCGTCACTACAGGAGACCCCTAAACAAATTAGAACGATTTTCTATGTCCGGAAAGCACCCTTATGGGGAGGGTGAAAAACTGAAAAAATCGCACTTCCGATTGAAATCAGATAGTCAGATTTTTTATGATCGTTAAACGTTTTTCGTCTCTACAGGCGACCTCTAAAAAAACTTGAACGATTTTCTATGTCCGGAAAGCACATTTATGGGAGGGTGAAAAACTGAAAAAATCGGACTTCGAACTGAAATAACATAGTAAGATTTTTTATGATCGTTAATCGTTTTTCGGCTCTACTGGAGACCCCGAAAAAAATTTGAACGATTTTCTATGTGTGGAAAGCACCCTTATATTTTATATTTTTATATTATATTTTATATTTTTCTCAATATTTGTAACACGACACAGAAGTTTTAGGGATTTTACGAATTTATATGGAAGGAAAAATTGAGTTTACATTTAGGCACAACATATATTCATTTATACCGTTGCGAAAATGGACAAAATTGCACGTAAAAGTTCGAGGCGAATATTGTCGCACTGTATAATCTTTTGTAAAGAGAAAAATAAAAAATATAAAATAAAATTGAAATTTGATATTTTATTTTATATTTGTCTTACGACGCACACGTTTCCGGGATTTCACAACTTTATACGGAAGAAAAAATTCAGATTATTTTTAAGCACATCATGTCTTCCATTTATAGCTTTGCGGAAATGCATAAAATTGCACGTAAAAGTTCGAGGCGAATATTGTCCCACTATCTAATCTTTTGTGGAAGGAAAAATAAAAAATATAAAATAAAATTGAAATTTTATGTATTTTTCATGTCCGTTATGCGACGCACAGGTTTCCGTGATTTCGCAACTTTATGAGGAAGAAAAAATTGAGTTTATTTTTAGGCACAACATATATTCATTTATGCCGTTGCAAAAAACGACGAAGTTGCACGTAAAAGTTCGTGGCGACTGTTGTAGAAAGAAAAATATAAAATAATATTGAATTTTCATTTTATTTTTTATATTTTTAACGCTACACATGGGTTCCTGGATTTTACGAGTTTATATGGAAGGAAAACTGAGTTTACATTTGGGCATATATATAACATATATATTCACTTATGCCGTTGCAAAAATGGACAAAATTTCACGTAAAAGTTCGAGGCGAATATTGTCGCACTATCTAATCTTTTGTGGAAGGAAAAATAAAAAATATAAAATAAAATTGAAATTTTATATATATTTTTGATATTTTTTTTGCGCCGCACACGTTTCCGGGATTTTACAACCTTATCCGGAAGAAAAAATTCAGTTTATTTTTAAGCACTTCATGCCTTCCATTTATGGTAGTAGTCTGGTAAGTTAAGCCGATTTTTATGTCTTTTTTGGAGGGCGTTTTGTTGTAGGAAAATAAAAATGGATCGTTGTGGATATTTATGATGTTTTTATTTACATATTAAAGATACAAAAAAAAAAATTTTTGAAAAAATTTAATAGTTCCTTATTATTATTATTATTGATCGAAGTTGGCACCTCGAAAAAAAAGCGCGTGGGTGGCCCCGGTGATTTTGGCTCTTGATGTTATCTGAAATAAAAAATTCTTGATAATTCTTAATCTATAGACATGTCGGAACACACATGTCGTGTCGAGACATGTTCTGGTCGGAACTACTGAAGTTAAATTTCATGAATAAATAACAAAATGGCGGACTTTGGAAAAAAATGTCCTTTTATTTCAGCAAAGAAGGGGTTGTAAAATAAAAAGTTGGGGGTGAACAAATTTCTCGGTAGTTCCGACGAGAACTATAAGTGTGTAGAGTAGCCTGTTAAAATTTGAAAGCAATCGGTTCCGTAGAAAAAAAGTTAGGACCCGGGCTGACCAGAAAACACTGTTTTGAAAAAAACTGCGAGGCGCTATCGAAAACTCATTATAACTCCGGAAGTATTTCGAATTTCGGTCTGAAATTTTCACAGTATATTCTCATGCCATTGTACTTTCAAATTAAGCAAAAAAAAATTTTTCGATTTTTTGAACACAAGTTACCAGACTACTACCTTATAGCTTTGCGGAAAAGCATAAAATTGCACGTAAAAGTTCAAGGCGAATATTGTCGCGCTATCTAATCTTTTGTGGAAAGAAAAATTAAAAATAAAATTGAAATATTATATATTTTTTTATGTCCGATATGCGACGCACACGTTTCCGGGATTTCACAACTTTATACGGAAGAAAAAATTGAGTTTATTTTTAAGCACTTCATGCCTTCCATTTATAGTTTTACGGAAATGCATAAAAGTTCGAGGCGAATATTGTCGGGCTATCTAATCTTTTGTGGAAGGAAAAATAAACAATAAAATTGAAATCTTATATTTTTTTTATGTCTGTTATGCGACGCACACGTTTCCGTGATTTCACAACTCTATATGGAAGGAAAAATTGAGTTTACATTTAGGCACAACATATATTCATTTATGCCGTTGCGAAAATGGACAAAGTTGCACGTAAAAGTTCGAGGCGACTATTGTAAAAGGAAAAATATAAAATAAAATTGAAATTTCATTTTATTTTTTATATTATTAACGCTACACATGGGTTCCGGGATTTTACGAGTTTATATGGAAGGAAATCTGAGTTTACATTTAGGCACAACATATATTCATTTATGCCGTTGCAAAAATGGACAAAACTGCCCGTAAAAGTTCGAGGCGAATATTGTCGCACTATATAATCTTTTGTAAAGAGAAAAATAAAAAATATAAAATGAAATATAATTATAATATTCATAAGGGTACTTTCCGGACATCGAAAATCGTTCAAATTTTTTTCAGGGTCTTCTGTCGAGACGAAAAACGTTTAAGGCCTTACATACGTCGAGAATTTTCAAAAAATCGATTTTTTTTTGTTTACAGATTATTATTCCTTATAGTCTTAGGCGTATTTCTGTGTAAGCTGATTGTAAAAATTCCCCATAGTTCAAAAGTTATTGTAGATAATGTGACTGCCCGACGAAAGGACAAAGGTCTGACGCGCGCCTACCTGAGTTGAGTTGTTTGAGGCAGCTGGCCTCAAAAAAAAAAAACAACAACAATTTTTTACTGACAAGGAAGGCGTACAATATGAAGCTGGAATGGGAGATTAGACGTAAGTTAACTAAATAAATTTAAAAAATTCATAAAGTTCTTGCTCCAGCCGCGCGCGACTTCGAGCGAAACGCGCTTGAAACTTTAAACGCGTTTTTCTCAAAACTACTTTTTCTGACACGGTCAGCATGATAACTCGTACGGTTTTTAATATTTTTTGATGATTTTTTTTTTTTTAAATATTCTGAATTGTGTTTTCTATAGTCTGTCGGGCCGGATTTTTAAAATTGTAATTAGACATTTTTATAAAAACAATTAAAGTGTGACTTTTTTGACACAAACTTAACCATTTTTTTTAAATTACCGTAAATTGTTTAATTTTTCGAATTCTTGAGGAAGAAATACTGCCGACCGTGGAGCAACTTTTTTTTTACAGTGCTTCAAAAAATGTGATTTTTCATGTTGTAATTTAAAAAAAAAAAATTGAAATAATTTTTTTTACAAACTTAACACAGTAATAAACAATGTGTAAGAATTTTTTTATCAATTTCTATTTCTATCCCTCCTAAAAACAGTTTTTCTTTTGGTACGTTTTCGGTACCGCTGGACGTATATAAGTCCTTAACGAACATAAAAATCTGGGTATCTTATTACAGTACGAAGTACGATTTTTTCAGTTTTTCACCCCCCCATAAGGGTACTTTCCTGACGGAGATAATCGTTCACATTATTTTAGGGGTGGGCCTAGGCTCCAAATGTTTCCGAAAATCTCGTGCAATACCGAAAATTAAATATTTAAAAAAAAACTTGATTTCGTTGCGTTCCAACGATGCGAACTTCAGACTCATTAAATGCCAGGCATGATGTGCTTCAAAATAAACTCAATTTTTCCTTTTGTGTAAAGTCGCGAAGTCCCGGAAACGTGGGTGTCGAAAAACAAATATAAAATGAAATATAAAATTGCAATTTTATTTTGCATTTTTTATTTGTCCTTCGACAAAAGATTAGATAGATCGAGAATACTCGCCTCGAGCTTTCACGCGTAATTTTATACATTTCCGCAAAGGCATAAATGCCGGCATGATGTGCTTAAAAATAAATTGAATTTTTCCTTCAATGTAAAGTTGGGAAATCCCGGAAACGTGTGCGTCGCAAAACAAATTTAAAATAAACAATTTTATGTTGCATTTTTTATTTGTCCTTCGACAAAAGATTAGATAGATCGAGAATACTCGACTCGTGCTTTCACGCCCAATTTGATACATTTCCGCAAAGGCATAAATGCCAGGCATGATGTGCTTAAAAATGAACTCAATTTTTCCATCCGTGTAAAGACGTGAAATCTCTAAACGTGTGCGGCGCAAAACGAATATAAAGCAAAATATAAAATTCCCATTTTATTTTGGATTATTTAATTTGTCCTATGACAAAAGATTAGATAGATCGAGGATACTCGTCTTGAGTTTTTACGCGCACTTTTTTACATTTCCGCAAAGGCATAAATGCCAGGCATGATGTGCTTAAAAATAAACCCAATTTTTCCTTCCGTGTGAAGTCGTGAAGTCCTGGAAACGTGTGCGTCGCAAAACAAATATTAAACAAAATATAAAATTCCAATTTTATTTTGCATTTGTTATTTGTTTTTCGACAAAAGATTAGATAGATCAAGAATACTCACCTCGAGCTCTCACCCGCAATTTTATACATTTCCGCAAAGGCATAAATGCCAGGCATGATGTGCTTCAAAGTAAACTCAATTTTTCCTTCCGTGTAAAGTCGTGAAATGCTGGAAAAGTGTGCGTCGCAAAACAAATATAAAACAAAATATAAAATTCCAGTTTAATTTTCCATTTTTTATTTGCCCTTCGACAAAACATTAGATAAATCGAGAATACTCGCCTCGAGCTTTCACGCGCAATGTTATCGTTTTCCGCAAAAGCATAAATGCCAGGCATGATGTGCTTAAAAATAAACTCAATTTTTCCTTTCGTGTAAAGTCGTGAAAACCCGGAAACGTGTGCGTCGCAAAACAAGTATAAAACAAAATATAAAATTGCTATTTTATTTTTCATTTTTGTATTGGTCCTTCGATAAAAGATTAGATAGATCGGGAATACTCGCCTCGAGCTTTCACGCGCAAGTTTATACATTTCCGCTAAGACATAAATACCAGGCATGATGTGCTTAGAAATAAAATCAATTTTTCCGTCCGTGTAAAGTCGTGAAATCACGGAAACGTGTGAGTCGCAATACAAATATCAAACAAAATATAAAATTCCAATTTTATTTTCCATTTTATATTTGTCCTTCGACAAAACATTAGATAAATCCAGAATACTCGCCTCAAGCTTTCACGCGTAATTTTATACATTTCCACAAAAGCATAAATGCCGGCATGATGTGCTTAAAAATAAATTGAATTTTTCCTTCCGTGTAAAGTCGTGAAATCCCGGAAACGTGTGCGTCGCAAAACGAATATAAAGCAAAATATAAAATTCCCATTTTATTTTGCGTTTTTTTATTTGTCCTTCGACAAAAGATTAGATAGATTGAGAATACTCGCCTCGAGTTTTCACTCGTAATTTTATACATTTCTGCAAAGGCTTAAATGCCGGCATGATGTGCTTAAAAATAAAGTCAATTTTTCCTTCCGTGTCAAGTCGTAAAATCCCGGAAACGTGTGCGTTGCAAAACAAATATAAAACAAAATATAAAATTCCAGTTTTATTTTCAATTTTTTATTTGTCCTTCGACAAAACATTACATAAATCGAGAATACTCTCCTCGAGCTTTCACTCGTTATTTTATACATTTCCGCAAAGGCATAAATGCCAGGCATGATGTGCCTAAAAATAAATTGAATTTTTCCTTCCGTGTAAAGTCGTGAAATCCCGGTAAAGTGTGCTTCGCAAAACAAATATAAAATTACAATTTTATTTTGCATTTTTTATTTGTCCTTCGGCAAAAGATCAGAAATATCGAGAATACTCGCCTCGCGCTTTTACGCGCAATTTTATTCTTTTCCGCAAAGGCATAAATCCCAGGCATGATGTGCTTAAAAATAAATTGAATTTTTCTTTCCGTGTAAAGTTACGAAATCCCAAAAACGTGTGTGTCGCAAAACAAATATAAAACAAAATATAAAATTCGAATTTTATTTTCTATTTATTATTTGTCCTTCGACAAAAAATTAGATAGATCGAGAATACTCGCCTCGAGCTTTCAGGCGCAATTTATACATTTCCGCAAAGGCATAAATGCCAGGCATGATGTGCTTAAAAATAAATTGAATTTTACCTTCCGTGTAAAGTCGTGAAATCACGGAAACGTGTGCGTCGCAAAACAAACATAAATTTACAATTTTATTTTGCATGTTTTATTTGTCCTTCGACAAAAAATTAGATAGATCGAGAATACTCGACTCGTGCTTTCCCACGGAATTTGTTACATTTCCGCAAAGGCATAAATGCCAGGCATGATGTGCTTAAAAATAAACTCGATTTTTCCTTCCGTGTAGAGTCGTGAAATCCCGGAAACGTGTGCGTCGCAAAACAAATATAAAACAAAATATAAAATTCGAATTTTATTTTCCATTTTTTATTTGTCCTTCGACAAAAAATTAGATAGATCGAGAATACTCGCCTCAAACTTTCACTCGTAATTTTATCCATTTCTGCAAAGGGATGAATGCCGGCATGATGTGCTTAAAAATAAAGTCAATTTTTCCTTCCGTGTCAAGTCGTAAAATCCCGGAAACATGTGCGTCGCAAAACAAATATAAAACAAAATATAAAATTGCAATTTTATTTTCCATTTTTCATTTGTCCTTCGACAAAAGATTAGATAAATCGAGAATACTCGCCTCGAGCTTTCACTCGTAATTTCATACATTTCCGCAAAGGCATAAATGCCGGCATGATGTGCTTAAAAATAAACTCTATTTTTCCTTCCGTGTAAAGTCGTGAAATGCCGGAAACGTGTGCGACGCATAACAAATATAAAACAAAATATGAAATTACAATTTTATATTTGTGCTTTGACAAAAGATTAGATGGATCGAGAATACTCGCCTCGAGCTTTCACGCGCAATTTTATACTTTTCCACACAGGCATAAATGCCAGGCATGATGTGCTTAAAAATAAATTGAATTTTTCCTTCCGTGTAAAGTTACGAAATCCCGAAAACGTGTGTGTCGCAAAACGAATATAAAACAAAATATAAAATTCGAATTTTATTCTCCATTTTTTATTTGTCCTTCGACAAAAAATTAGATAGTTCGAGAATACTCCCCTCGAGGTTTCAGGCGCAATTTATACATTTCTGCAAAGGCATGAATGCCAGGCATGATGTGCTTAAAAATAAATTCAATTTTACCTTCCGTGTGAAGTCGTGAAATCCCGGAAACGTGTGCGTCGCAAAACAAATATAAAACAAAATATAAAATTGCAATTTTATTTTCCATTTTTTATGTGTCCGTCGACAAAAGATTAGATAGATCGAGAATACTCACCTCGAGCTTTCACGCGCAATTTTATACTTTTCCGCAAAGGCATAAATGCCAGGCATGAAGTGCTTAAAAATAAATTGAATTTTTCCTTCGGTGTAAAGTCGTGAAATCCCGGAAACGTTTGCGTCGCAAAACAAATATAAAATTGCAATTTTATTTTGCATTTTTTATTTGTCCTTCGGCAAAAGATCAGATAGATCGAGAATACTCGCCTCGCGGTTTTACGCGCAATTTTATTCTTTTCCGCAAAGGCACAAATGCCAGGCATGATGTGCTTAAAAATAAATTGAATTTTTCCTTCCGTGTAAAGTTACGAAATCCCGAACACGTGTTTGTCGCAAGACAAAAATAAAACAAAAGATAAAAGTCTAATATTATTTTTCATTTTTTATTGGTCCTTCGACAAAAGATTAGATACATCGGGAATACTCTCCTCGAGCTTTCACGCTCAATTTTATACATTTCCGCAAAGGCATACATGCCAGGCATGATGTGCTTAAAAATGAACTCAATTTTTCCGTCCGTGTAAAGTCGTGAAATCACGGAAACGTGTGCGTCGCAAAACGAATATCAAACAAAATATAAAATTGCAACTTTATATTTTGTTCTATATTTGTCCTTCGACAAAAGATTAGATAGATCGAGAATACTCGCCTCGAGCTTTCACGCGCAATTTTATACTTTTCCGCAAAGGCATAAATGCCAGGCACGATGTGCTTAAAAATAAACTCAATTTTTCCTTCCGTGTAGAGTCGTGAAATCCCGGAAACGTGTGCGTCGCAAAACAAATATAAAACAAAATATAAAATTCGAATTTTATTTTCCATTTTGTATTTGTCCCTCGACAAAAAATTCGATAGATCGAGAATACTCGCCTCAAGCTTTCACTCGTAATTTTATCCATTTCCGCAAACGCATGAATGCCGGCATGATGTGCTTAAAAATAAAGTCAATTTTTCCCTCCGTGTCAAGTCGTAAAATCCCGGAAACGTGTGCGTCGCAAAACAAATATAAAACAAAATATAAAATTGCAATTTTATTTTCCATTTTTTATTTGTCCTTCGACAAAAGATTAGATAAATCGAGAATACTCGCCTCGAGCTTTCACTCGTAATTTCATACATTTCCGCAAAGGCATAAATGCCGGCATGATGTGCTTAAAAATAAACTCAATTTTTCCTTCCGTGTAAAGTCGTGAAATCCCGGAAACGTGTGCGACGCAAAACAAATATAAAATTTCAATTTTATATTTTGCTTATATAAAAAAAATATAAAATTTAAATTTTATATTTTTTTCAATATAAAACAAAATATAAAATTTAAATTTTATATTTTTTCAATATAAAACAAAATATAAAATTGAAATTTTATATTTTTTTAATATTTGTCCTTCGACAAAAGATTAGATAGATCAAGAATACTCGACTCGTGCTTTCCCGCGCAATTTGTTACATTTCCGCAAAGGCACAAATGCCAGGCATAATGTGCTTACAAATAAACTCAATTTTTCCGTCCGTGTAAAGTCGTGAAATCACGGAAACGTGTACGTCGCAAAACAAATATAAAACAAAATTTGAAATTGCAATTTTATTTTCCATTTTTTATTTGTCCTTCGACAAAAGATTAGATAGATCGAGAATACTAGCTTTGAGCTTTTACGCCCACTTTTATACATTTCCGCAAATGCATAAATGCCCGGCATGACGTGCTTAAAAATAAACTGAATTTTTCCTTCCGTGTAAAGTCGTGAAATCCCGGAAACGTGTGCGTCGCAAAACAAATATAAATTTACAATTTTATTTTGCATGTTTTATTTGTCCTTCGACAAAATATTAGATAGATCGAGAATACTCGACTCGTGCTTTCCCGCGCAATTTGTTACATTTCCGCAAAGGCATAAATGCCAGGCATGATGTGCTTACAAATAAACTCAATTTCTCCTTCCGTGTAAAGTCGTGAAATCACGGAAACGTGTGCGTCGCAAAACAAATATAAAACAAAATATAAAATTACAATTTTATTTTCCATTTTTTATTTGTCCTTCGACAAAAGATTAGATGGATCGAGAATACTCGCCTCGAGCTTTCACGCGCAATTTAATACTTTTCCGCAGAGGCATAAATGCCCGACATGATGTGCTTAAAAATAAATTGAATTTTTCCTTCCGTGTAAAGTTACGATATCCCGAAAACGTGTGTGTCGCAAAACGAATATAAAACAAAATATAAAATTCGAATTTTATTTACCATTTTTTATTTGTCCTTCGACAAAAAATGAGATAGATCGCGAATACTCGCCTCGAGCTTTCAGGCGCAATTTATACATTTCCGCTGAGGCATAAATGCCAGGCATAATGTGCTTAAAAATAAATTGAATTTTACCTTCCGTGTAAAGTCGTGAAATCCCGGAAACGTGTGCGTCGCAAAACAAATATAAAACAAAATATAAAATTCCAATTTTATTTTCCATTTTTTATTTGTCCTTCGACAAAACATTAGATAGATCGAGAATACTCGCCTCGAGCTTTCACTCGTAATTTTATACATTTTCGCAAAGGCATAAATGCCGGCATGATGTGCTTAAAAATAAGGTCAATTTTTCCTTCCGTGTCAAGTCGTAAAATCCCGGAAACGTGTGCGTGGCAAAACAAGAATACAACAAAATATAAAATTGCAATTTTATTTTCCATTTTTTATTTGTCCTTCGACAAAAGATTAGATAGATCGAGAATACTCGCTTCGAGCTTTCAGGCGCAATTTTATACTTTTCCGCAAAGGCATAAATGCCAGGCATGATGTGCTTAAAAATAAACCCAATTTTTCCTTCCGTGTAAAGTCGTGAAATCCCGGAAACATGTGCGTCGCAAAACAAATATCAAACAAAATATAAAATTGCAATTTTATTTTTTATTTTTTATTTCTCCTTCGACAAAAGGTTAGATAGATCGATAATACCCGCCTCGAGCTTTTACGGGAAATTTTATACATTTCCGCAAAGGCATAAATGCCAGGCAAGCCACTCGCTCCAAATGTGTACATAGACACATATGTAGACGTAGCATATGCGCAGCCACAGCTCCTTCTACTATTAGGCATCGATGCTCCGTCAGGCGAAGCATCAAAATCTCATACCGGACGTTTGCCTTGACATCTAGCGGTAGTTAGCAGCGGCCCATAGTAAAATACTACGTACTCTGCACTACCGCGACCAAGAGCGACCGCGTCGAAATTTTCGTGTGTGTGATACATTCCGCACTTCGATAGAAATTATGGGACGAGCTTCAGTAACGTCGCAGTAGTACGATCTTCAGTGGAACCCTTGATGGACAACAATTAATAAAAGTACATTTGACAATTACCCCTCACAAGTTCCAGAAGAAAATTATAATTTACTTTCCAACAATCACAAATGTTTTAAATTACGGTTTACCCTACAATTTTTTGACGTGGGTAGACATGTCCAACTTTTGAGGCTTTGAAAACTGTCATATGATAGGAATCTAATGATAACTCGTTAATCACTCACGGTAAATGATTTGCTTCCAAACTCAAAAATAAATTCTCCGACATGAAACAGCGTTCGGTTTCCTCAAAAAATGATAGTTTCAGCGTTACTTGACTTTTTGTTCAATAACTATAATGTATTTTTTTATAGGAAGCTGAAATAAGTTTTGATAACAAATGGCTGATTTGCGATGGAATGTCCCATATAACCCCATACGTCCGACTAAAAGTTACCTACACATAATATTTTGATTGATAACATCGTACAATCGTTACCATGCCCAGTAATATATCTTTACTGAAACATTTGATCTATTCTTTTTTTTTGACGAAAACGGAATTTCGACGAATATCTACCATACCGATATATGACAAAACAGATTCTCCTTAAAGTTCTAAAACGCTATGGCAGATTGCGCGACAGTTTACATTGTTAACCAGGTTACTCTGTTTTATCGAATTAGTCATTATTGAATTGAAATTTGTGCGAATATTACGAAAATCTGAGTTACGATTAAATTGAGGTAAATTTAATGTGATATTTTATCGAACGTGTTTAATGCTTCAAGCTACTGGTTCATGTAATATTAAATTTAATTAAATTCCTTTTAATTTACACTAATGGTTCATATTTCATGAATATTAAACCGATCTGCAATATGCCAAAATATTAATGTTAATGAATTTATTAATGTCGATTCGCAGACTGGCACGTACATTATACTCTATCGTCTCATACGTTAAAAAGTATACGATATATTCAAACGTACACAGCAATGGTACTACGTAATATTCTTCGTAAATCACATTTCAACTGGACCCACCGCAACTCGGATGTGTGGAAAAGTAATGAATTCTCATATTTGCAAAAAAAAAAGTTAGGCGACTTTCGCACTATATATTGCGCATGGGACAACTGCATAGGTATCTATGCAAACATAATTTGTATGTACCGTCATATTCACGGAAACGAGAACGGCTATTTGTTCCCTCGTGATACTGTATGGCGTTAAGCTTTTCCATCTCTCGTAGGGCCAAAGTAATAACTTGCGAAATTCCTTTTACATAACAACATATGGACAAGCTCAACCATCTATATATATATAAACTCTTCCACGGCTCTGAGTATAATTTCTCGCCTTTAGGTATTACAGTCGCGTACGAAAAATTCAAAATTTAGATGAAGAACCAACAACGAAACGATGATGAATGTACATCGTAAAAAAAACGAAAATACATTATTTTGACAGAAATTGCCGTACTCACTTTTTTGGTATACATCCTATTTCACAGCTGTTTCGTTACCTTCGTGTATTCTTTAACACTCATGTGTTCGACTGTACAGTTTAGTGTGTTGAAATTGAACGCTCGAGTCAATTAAAAGGCAAAATGTATGTTGAAAGAACTCCTATAAAAATTAAGTACACGCAATGGTTTGCAGCGTATTTGCGTCTATTATTCAGGACTTGTTGCTTCGATATAATGACACTAGAATAGTATTTTCAGTTGAAGTATTGTCACCTTCGATTATACAGAAATGACAAATAAAATTTAAGATATTTAATGATAAAAACGTAGTGTATATGGGCTTTTTAAGTTCTGTAGGAAATTTCAAGACATACAACTTGTCTTAAATTGAATTTGAAACGGCTTGAAGCAATAATTCATTGAATGAAGAAATTTTGCAACAAGAAACTTTTATTCAAGTCTCTTAAGGGGGGAAATAGGGTTAGACGGTTCAAAAAATCGATTTTTTTTTAATTTCATAAATTTTTAGTAAAACTATTGAAAAATATGTTTCCAAAATTTTTAATGAAAATTCCGACTCGTTCTATTGTTATAAGCCATTAAGGGGGGAAATAGGGTTAGGACAGCGTTTTCTCAATGATTTTCATGAATTTTTTTATAGTATATAAAATGAATATAATTTATTGAAACTTTGAGAATATTTTATACATATATTTAAGTATATACTAAAAAAATTTTGAAGAATTTCCTTGGAAAACACCGAAGATATTAGCGACCCCATATTGCAGGTCACTATCAGACTCAGCATTTTGCTATTTTTTCAAACGCGTTTTTCTGAAAACGACTTTTTTTTAACTTGCTTACACGCTAGTTTGAAAAGTTTTCAACCAATCGTTTTGAAAATTGGCAGTTACTTTCTTCATAGTATTGCGCTCTATATGAACCTAAAAACCGGAATATTATCATTATTTAAAATAATTTTTGTTTGCAAATAACGTTGTAAAAAATGGCAAAAAATCATGCTATTTTGTTTTGACCCCTGTAAAGAAGTTAATTTTCTATTTTTTGGATAGCATTTAGGTTCATATAGAAGAGAGACATATAATAAAAGTAAATTTGAACCTCGTTTGATTTCAGATGAAAATTGCGGCTTCGAGAATGTACGCAAAATGCTGAGTCTGATTGTGACCTGCAATATGGAGTCGCTAATATTTCCGGTGTTTTTCAAGAAAATTCTTCAAAAATTTTTGTATATACTTAAATATATGTATAAAATATTCTCAAAGTTTCAATAAATTATATTCATTTTTTATACTATAAAAAAATTCATGAATATCATTGAGAAAATGCTGTACCAACCCTATTTCCTCCCTTAATTGACGATTGAGTTTAGAATTCAACAAAAATGCCATTATATGGAAAAAACGATCACCACAATGTACTTAAATAATACAAATAATAGTAATGAATTTATTGTGTTCCTGGTAGTCAACCATGAACAAATTATACATACATCGTTCAGAAATGTTGTTTACAAAAAACCTTTTTCTGCTTACAAAAATGTTTTTTATACAAAAATCCACTGTTCACGGTGTACGAAAAAGATATAACGATGTTTTCTCGTAAACCGTGATGATACATGCAAGAAGCATTCAAGACGCGAAGGGAACGATATAAATCCAGAGGGTCCATTGCAAATTCATGTCCTATCTCTCGAGGGTCGGATAATAATTAAATACGCGTTATTTCTTGCGGTAATGCCAGGAAACGCGACGGGGACAAAAAGCGTAGCGGGAGTTTTAGGGGCGGTTGGCAGAGAGTGCGGGAGTGATGCTGCGGTCTAGCTGATAGGCATCTGTATTATTCAGTGCGGCTCGTGTTGCCCTATGCGCGCGCGATTCTGAACTGGCATCCACAGTCATAAAAGGGTATACGTGTTTACTGTGAAAAGTGGTACGAGACAATGGCAAGTATAATCGAGATACACTTTATATATAGAAACAATTATCCACCGAGAGAAACTTATGTGTTTCGATCGAATGAGATTTCTTTAAATAAAATAATTCACGTTTCTTTAAATACACCCTAATAGGCTGTCATTTGAATAATTCAATTTATTCAATAACCTCTCAAACAGATGTCTATTTGACTTGAATTAATCGTATTTGAATCAAATATATTGTATTTTATTGAAACAGATCGTACGCAATTGATATAGAAACCATTTTTAGAAGTTCGTACAAAAAATAACAGAACTTTTTTAGCGTGGCTCCGATGTCCGTTCTTTCTATCTTAGGCCTGTAACTGCTAAGCAGTTCGATACCTTTTTATCAACTGATGATCTGTCCTTTAGCTAGATTTAATTGTAATGCAGATAGTTCCCCGGTAATTTTTCAACAACCATTTTTTCGTACTTTATTATAAGGCTAAAATGGACGATCTGAGATGGTACAAAAGAACATTCTCCTACCGTCATAATTGGAGTATCATTTCAAAGGGCTTACTTTAAGAATTTCCAAAGCATGAATGAATATATTTTTCGCTCATTTTCAATAATATCTATTTAGATTTTTGTTCACTGAACACACTGAACATTCCTTTAGAGAAAAATTATAACGACATCCGTATTGTCATTAGTTTTTTTTTACATTTATAAAATTTTATGAAAATCGTTGTATTGTTTCAAAAATTGACATGAAATTGCGGATACATCTTGACGCAATAATTTCGAAAAGATTTACCGCAACGCCATTTCACTTTTCTATCTGATGGGTAGTTTGTACAACAGAATCTTTGCTCTTAAGTATTTTCTATATTATATTGGTCCACTGTAGCATAAACGCAACAAAAATTTATGTGCTCGTGAGTAAACATTTATTTGACCAGACATTTGTCATTGTGTTAATTTTCGTCTTATTTCATTTGTGTACCTCCCTAGCGTCAAATGCTTTTCGAACAAATTCAAATCCGGCCGGTGTCGCAAAAACAATGAACCAACGAGCATCGCGATAAAATTTCTCCCTGGGGTTATTTGTCATTCGTTCGTGGGAGGTTGGAGTGACAGAGAGGGAGAGAAAAAAGCGTACGAAAATCAGTAGTCAGAATGAATCAATCGACGAATTAATTCACCGATTGATATTTGTGAGGGTTTTTTTTTTTGTATTTCCGTCCCACGTGTCACGGAACGACAGAAGGGATGATCGATCCCGGCTTTTACTATACTCCGTGGGCGAAATTCAACGATACAACGATATAGATATGCGGCGAGGAAACGAGAGGCTGGTTAAGCTAAGGGAGAAGACAAGCGGGGCAGGCACATGCTAGGATATAGGGTCCGTCCTTATCTACGGATAGCAGGCAAACCCTCAAAAGCCCCTACCTCCCCAACTCTCCTCCTTGCGTCCTGCGCCCTGCGGTAAAGCTTCGTAGCGTCCGCGCGTCCCCCTCCCCTACTGCATGCCGAGGGAAAAAGAGAGAGAGAGAGAGCACGAGAGACGCGCCATGATGAATCGGCCATATTGCCTTACTGCCCTCGAAAAAGGGGATGAGACCAGCCCGGCTTCTTCGCTTTCTTCCTCGAGGTTCTCAATCCAACGAGAGCTTCGCCAATGAATATATTTTTCATTTCGTAAACACTCATATAGCGAAAAACTCTAAAGCATTTTATTGTTAGAGAAAATGGCAATAATGGTAACCCAGAACGAAGATGAAAATTCATTTCGTTTAGAGTCGGGACAAAGAGCAATATAGAGAGATGAACATCTTCTACGAGATAATTGTTTGTTGACGGATTATCATGCTAACCTCTCGTTCCGAGAAAAAGCTCGAAAATGAGAATCCCTGTTTATCGGCGTTACTGGCGAACGTGACGCCACATCTTCTTGGCCAATTCCGCGTCACTATGTGCAAAATCTCGAGTACTTCCGTGCCACTGTATTTCACGTTTGTATGTCTTTTCTTTAACATTCATATGACTTGTAACGTCTGGAGAAAAGAAATGGCGAAGCGTCGTCCAAGAAATTTCTATACGAAATAATTTCCGGTCTGTTCACATTTGTTGATAAATTCGCTGCTACATGCGGGGACGTCATTTTCGAAAATTTACGAATAAGTATTCTATATGAAAGGGCAGCTTATCGCAGATGCAATGCAACTTGAGCAACATAATTTCCAAAATAACTGTGTATTTGTTGAACGAGTATCGGCACGTGTGCAGCAGCAATGATATTTAGTTGATGAAAGTTTGTCGACAAATGTGTGGACGTTCGACTTAACGGTAAATGTTTCGAAAAGCTCTGCTGCCGCTCATTTCTCCAACTTTTTGACATCCAATTTTCGGAATGAGGGAAAGGTACACAGTTCTCATTGTTGTCAATCGCTTCATTATTAATACATTTTTTTTTGCTATCACATGCCATGGATACCATTTTCACAGGAGCTTCTTAATGTAACATTGGACTGAACTTTCAGTAAAAAAATGTTACAGTTAAATGTGAAAGACGCTGCTCAGAAGTAACTGTTTATAACATTTTTTTAAAACTTTTCCACTTTTTGGAAAATAAAAATGACTAACAAGAAACTTTTATCAGTAGAATATAAACTATCGTTCAAAACGACAAAAGAGCCAGTAGAACGCGTTTGGTCAATGACCGCAAATGGGAGTAATTCGCTCGCTTATGTTATTGCCATAAAATAGGCTTTTTGGTGTATATTGATTATTTTAATTTTTGTCTATTGGTCCATCGTTACTAGAACGACTTTTTCGAACCTTTGTACTCGATTGATCTGGCTATTCTTAAATGAACTTTTAAACGGTTTCATTCAAACCGGAAGTGTCCTGACATGCGCTGTTTTAAAATCAAATACAATATCGTCAATAATACATTATATCGTTAGAGACCAGAAGTCCATGGAATTCAAAAATTTCGTGTTTTTTTTTCTTCATTTGCCCATTATGTATAAACATACTGCCAAATTCGATCAGTGATCACAACGAGGCATTAAGAGACAGACTCTCACGACCCGGGGGAAAAAAAATGTCCTCTCGTTTTGCCGTCGACTTTTCCGTTTATATCTTATATAACGCGCATTCGTAAGAAGAAAGGACCACCCATGTAGACGCGGGTATCCTCTTGACTCTCGGCTTCGAGTACTCTCGAGGGTTGAACGCGCGCGCGAACCACTCGATCCGAGAATGAAGAAAAAGAGTAGAGAAGAAAGAGGTAGAAGACGAAAAAAAAGGGGGAGCATAAAGTAGCGAGAGAAAGGAGAGATCGAAACTTCGAAAAATAAAATAAAAATCGATACCCGATGATACTGAATAAGAATTGTGCGGGAATAAGATTTTTATTTTTTTTATTTACGTATTTAATTTTTGAACTGTAATTTTTTTTCTTGGATTATTGCTACGAATTGAAGTTTTCTTTTTTGCAATTTGCACATTCTTGCATTTGTATTTTATTTCCACGCACTGACCACAGTTTTCCTCTGTTCGTTTTCGGAATTTTTCGTTCTTGACCGATCTATGCCGCAAACTTTGGCCCCATTTTGACCACCGAACATCCATTGTTTGCTACAATTTCCGTTGGCATTACATGACCGCTGGACATGCTACGTGTTTTTTTTTTCGACAAATATCTGTGATTGCTCGAACTTTCGTAAAATTCCAGCTATCGACTCAAAACTTTGTACTTTGGATTAGATTAGGGGACGAGAATGTTTGATATTGAATTTGGCGAGAATCGCTCGAGGGATTTTAGGTGTTTTGAAAATTTTGAATTTTGACAAAAATATCCGTTAACGATTTTAGCTCAAGTAAATCACGAGCCGTCAATGCGTCATTTTCTTCAAATATATATTAACGTTACAAAATTATGTGTAAATACGAAATTTGATGAGAATCGATAAAAATACGTTAAGATTTTATAAAATTTTCAATTTTTCGTAAAATCATTCTGACCTTCAAACTGAAGCAAAGCACATTGTTCAACGTGCTATTATACAAAAACGCACTGGAAATCGAAAACGAGGAGGACGTGATGCGCAAGTTTCAATTTCTCCCGTTTTTTTAGGTGTCAGAGTTCAGGCTTTAATTGCAATTGCAATGAATTAAAATTGCAATAATTTGACAATTATTTACATTTCATTACAAAGTATTGAGTTCCAAAGAAGATCAAAATTCTTTAACACTCGGGGGACTTGAATATACATCCGTTTAAAATTTCTTTCTTTTCATGCTCAAATCACATCCACGCGATTAGCATTTTTGTGCGCGGCATTTAATTTAATGGAAGTATAAAGAGGACGTTAATACGGTCACTACACATCGGCAATATACGAGGTCTGTTCAAAAAGTATCGCGAATTTTGAATTTCCGCGGGCTACGTATATTCGATTTTCGATTTTTTTGTGGCGTTAGGTTGGAACTCATGTCCCTCACTTACGCTGAAAAAATCGGCTATTTTGAATGTTTATTTAATTGTTGACAGCTGTTTTGGTTAGACGTGTTTTGGCTTGTCTTCGATTTTTGCCTATTCCAAAAAATGGATCAAAGAATCTGTATCAAATTTTGTGTGAAAAAGAAAATTAAGTGCGCGGACGCATTCCGAATGTTGACTGTGGCATGTGGTGAAGCTACCTTGGACCAAAGCAACGTTTATCGGTGGTACAAAATGTTCTCAGAGGGCCGAGAAGATGCGAACAACGAAATGCGTTCCGGACGCCCCAGCACATCAACAACAGACGAAAACATTGATGAAATGAAGAAAATAATATTGGCCAATCGTCGAATCACCGTTAGAGAAGTTGCTGAGGAAATAAACATATCGATTGGCTCGTGCTATTCGATTTTTACCAATGATTTAGGCATGAGACGGGTCGCCGCGAAATTCGTGCCAAAATTGCTCAATTTCGAACAAAAACAGTGTCGCGTTAACATTGCTAAGGAGCTGTTGGACTCGGTCCGCGACGACCCAAATTTGCTCCAGAGGGTCATAACTGGTGACGAATTATGGATTTATGGTTATGACGTGGAAACCAAAGCTCAATCATCGCAATGGAAGTTGCCGCATGAGCCAAGACCGAAAAAAGCGCGCCAAGTTTGGTCGAATGTGAAGGTTTTGCTCACAGTTTTCTTCGATTGCAGGGGCGTGGTGCATCATGAGTTCTTGCCACAGGGTCGTACAGTCAATAAAGAATATTACCTGCAAGTTATGCGCAATTTGCGCGAAGCAATCCGCCATAAATGCCCGGATTTGTGGAAGAACAAAAATTGGCTTTTGCACCATGATAACGCCCCTGCTCACACATCGTTGCTTGCGCGCGAATTTTTGGCCAAAAACAACACTCTGGTGATGCCACAGCCACCGTATTCCCCAGACCTGGCCCCCTGTGACTTTTTCCTGTTCTCAAAACAGAAGAGGCCCATGAAAGGACGACGCTACGCCACGATTGAAGCGATAAAGACGGCATCGAAGAAGGAGCTAAACAAGATCACAAAAAATGATTTTTTTAAGTGCTTCGAGGATTGGGAAAAACTTTGGCATAAATGTATTATATCCGAGGGGAATTACTTTGAAGGGGACAAAATAAATATTAATGAATAAATTAATACTTTTTGAAAAAACACAAAATTCGCGATACTTTTTGAACAGACCTCGTATAGTAGTTATGTGGAAATTTAAAAAAACTATCAATTCGTGACTCGAATTTCTCGGGGTTCTTGTGAAGAAACTTTCGATTCACCCTTACGTATACACACATCATAGCTATAATCTGTCGAAAAGGTAATGAGATATGAGGTCGATTACGTACTTTAGTATGCATCATTGTGAATGAAACGAGAGATCGGGTTAAAAAAGCTTGGACCACTGATTTTCTACATGATTTTACATAAACGAGAATGAGAGAAAGACAGAGAGAAAGAGAGAAACGAAGGAAAGAATGTTTGGAGTTCGTTCTTGGTTTTCTCGATGAAGAGCCGAGAGGTCGAAGATTTCAGGCCAGGCAGTCTCAAGTGCGTAATGCACCGGGTGAGACAGCACTCTTTCGCGAACTTCTACCGAGACCATTGACGTGATATGTAAAAGAATTTTCATTTCGTGATGAAGAAATTCGAAAATTGAGAAGTACGGATTACAACTTTTTTTTTCTCTCGATGGCACATATTTCGCTGAAATGAAATCGACGGAAGTTCGTGCGCATAATAGAAATCAAGCGTATCGAAAAGGCCGCGAACCCATTGTCAAACGAGTAAATAAAAAATTTATTTCTGAAATATTCAAAATAAAACGTGAATAAACCCAAACGAAATACGAATGAATCGAGTTTTTTTTTTTTTATGAAAAAAGGCTCGTGATAAACACGAATTGCGTTTTTGCGTGGGATAAAAAAAAATGAGAGAGCAAGAGCGAGTTGAAATTTTTATCGATTCTTGGACGTATACGGGAGAAATCCTTGGAAAATCGAAATTCAACCCCTTCATATACACCGCCACAATCCGAATAAACTTTTGGCTCGAACGCCGGATACACAATTTTCCAATGCAAATATCGGAACGAGCTTGCGCGACCCAAGGGAAAATGCCAATATACTATAAAATCTCTCTCTCTCTCTCTCTCTCTATATATATATATATATATATATATATATATATATATATATATGTAAACATATACATATATATAGAGATAGAGATTGAAATAGCCAATATATGTATACAGTTATAAGGGGAATGAGAGAGGACGCTGTGTGTGGTCCCCTGGTCAATCGTCCGGGGGCTCAAGGTGTTAATCACGAGCTGCCTGCTACCGTGTGCGCACCCGCGAGCGGCTCTTTCGAGATTTCCGAGCAAAGCAATATATATGCTGGACAGGACCCTTCAATTAGTATATACAATATCGCGAGATCTCTGCCCACATCATAATACGTCAACCCATCTTTACGTCTCATCTGACGATAGAAACTCGTGAGACATGTCTGCACATATATTTATATCAAGATATATATATCCAAACGGTAGGAATCACGTTTTCCTGAATGGGAGAAAACATCTGTGCACGATTTGAATCTTTGAACACTTTCAAATCTCTCGTCGAAGTACACCGAGCAAAAAACACTTTATTTTATTCAAATGAATTTCGTCCGAGTACAAATAACAATATTCACAAAATTAGAATGAACAGCAAAGGCAACAACAACAACAAAAACACTCCGAATCGAAATTTATAGCATACAAATATCTTGCGTTGAGTTTAAATAGGTCAAATATGCTTCTGAGGGTTTCTGAGCCTTTAATAAGGGGTTTGAAACCCTCGTCTTACTCGACCGAATGTACGGTCGAGTAAGACGAATTAAATTTAAGAAATCGGCGAAGAAAAACCATATGTGTCTATGGTTTTTTTTACTTACCCCAAAAACGCAAAATCTGCCATTTCTCGGGGAGAGTTAAGACAGTGTTCCTGACTATCCGCATACTTCGTACACTATTGAATTCAAGGAACTATGTAAATTACAACGCAATATCACAAAAACAAGAAACACGTATTTGATTAAAGGAATAATATTTTATTTTTTTTACACTCATATTTTAATAACAAATTTTATTCCAATCAAAGTCTATAATGCTATTGTAATAATATCGATATGTTTCGATGAATAGTATGTGATATCTGACGTAGCAACATTTATAAATTCCAGCGTTTTGCTGCTACC
This sequence comes from Oxytorus armatus, assembly GCA_958009045.1. Taxonomy (NCBI): domain Eukaryota; kingdom Metazoa; phylum Arthropoda; class Insecta; order Hymenoptera; family Ichneumonidae; genus Oxytorus; species Oxytorus armatus. The sequence continues at coordinate 18,259,882 of OY253744.1, forward strand.
ACTTCTTTTGTTACTTCATCACTCTCGTGAGCCATACGTGGCAGCGTTATATATATACATATTTATATATATATGTATTTATACTTCGACGATCATGAGGAGACTTTTGTAAAACACAGTAGCTCATTGTTCGATTTCAAAAGAATTTTTCTTTTTCGTTTTGTACGAAGGAGAAAATGTTTTATCCCTATGAAGTGGAATGATTCTTGGTGCAAGAATTCTTGAGGAGCCTTCTAATTTGCGAACTGTAACTTTGAAGAAACAGAAAAAAAGCAAAAATAAAAAAGGGACTCCCTGATGAATAAATGATTTCGAAAGGACTTTTTCTCAATTTTGCTTTCTCATAGTGCAGAAGACTGTTATCGTGAAAACAAATTTCGAATCTTTAATGTTACAGTCAGTGGAATGTTTCGAATAATCGAAAAAGCAGGTTAAAAAAAAATGTTCGGATGAACGCGTGTATATGCCTAATTTTCGCACAATCCAATAACATTCGCTACGTAAAACGTCATTAATTCCAAATTCATTTGCTGATAGTGCAATTTTTGTGAATGTGAAAAAATTATGAAGAAACGACGTGCAATAAAAACGTTTCAATTTTTACGTTTTTTTTAAAGGCACCCTTCGCAAATGCATATACCAGACGACACAATGATACGAGAATCATACGAGAAGTTTAAAAAATATTATAATACTACGACGTTTTCTTACGGGCGTCGTGTCACGATCCGATAGTGATCGAAACAAAACTACGTCACTTTCGACACCCTTAACTTTCATTTCCGGTATTGTTTTTTTAGCTCCGGCACCTGTCGCTTGTGTGCCCAATACGGGTGTATCTGTGCGGATATGCAGAGTCGTATATATGCATATAAACAAGATAAAAAAAAAAGAAGAGTGTGAACGGGAGAAACGGAAGCTCGAGAGAGGGTTTATATAGTAGTCACAGAAAGGCGAGAAACATAGAGAGAAGAGAGAGAGAGAGTACATACACGAGGGGTTGAAAGTGAGCAAAGGATCACACGAGCATAGTGGCGGATGGTAACACTCGCGAAAGAACGAGACAGAGAGAGAAAGAATGAGAGAGTGCACGAAAGAGCAAAAGAAAAAGAGAGCGACGACCAGGAAACACGTGGTTCTATTTGCAAAAACAAAGTTTGCGCGGGACAAACACGAGGCAGCGCGAGCGTGGCACACACTAGGTCGGCCTAGTAGTATAGTAGATGTTCGGGGTCAAAAGCGCAACAAAGACTCTCGTCTCTCTTCAATCTCCTCGCATGTGTGTATGCGCGTGTGTGTGTGTGTATGTAGTGGACCCGCGTTTCGTTTTTCATCTCACCGTGGTACATCCATGCATAGCAGCGTCACCGGGGGCTGGAAAACTCTTTCGTTGATGAAAGTATTATATCCTTCACTGGAAATTTCCATAGAAAAGCGAGAGATCGACGATTTGTGTGTGCGTGTTTTTTTTTTCACCGCTCATTGACTAAAAAAGAAAGGGTGCCATTTTTATAACGATTTTTCATTGCTACATAATTCATGCCGGTAAATTGTGCTGGGAATCTACCGTTTAAACACGTCCGCGGAGAGGTTAACCACACGGGGTGACCTCCGAGGGGGTCAAGAACTTACTCTTTGGTCGGCCATTACCACAATGTGAGATTGCGTGGGCGCCGAAACCTCGGGGCAATAGCTATCTTATCTTTTGTCTTTTTCTCACTCACTCTCTCTCTCTCTCTTTATCCCGTGTTGGGGCTACATGGTAATAGTGGCAGAACTGGTCGGTGGAGTTCTTCATTATGTGATAATTAATTTCGGAGGCTACTCCGTGCTATCCGACAGCGAGAGAAACATAGCGTTCTTCTCCATTCACGATCTGTGTGGAATAAAACATCCATGCGTTGTACGGTAGTCACGCATTCACGTTGGAAACACACAACATTCGGAGTAAAAACATACATATTTTCGTGAAGATGCTAACGAATTTAATCACGTCGAAATTACGAGTGAATGAGCGAGTGAGAAAAATGTGTGGGATTTGTATGAATATAATTTTCATGCGGGATTTCATCGGACATTCATGTTTGCCGAATGTATCATTTATTTACGAGGTGTTTACGGTATTTGAGTTTATTCGCGAAGAAATGCCACGGGAAAATCTATAGAGATGGAAAGAAGAAGAAAAGATAAATGGAGGAGGATTATATGGTATACCGGGAAGCGTCGTGAAACTAACCGGTTATATTAGCGCGAGTGTTTGCCCAAGCCCCGCCGGTTCTATATAAGGCTCTGACCCAATAATATTATTGTTACGAATAACACACGTATATTTGACGAAGGGGTTACTCCGTTGGCTAACGAAGCGCTTCGCGAACTGTTCGCGTCTCGTTATGACGTATATATATATATATATATATATATATAAATCGACAAACAAGAAACCTAACACACATTCTATGAGATAGCATTTTATATATATTTGTTGTAACCAGGGAAGAGAAAGATCGGAAATATTGGACGAAAATATCGCGTTCACAACGAAGAAAAAACAACCTTATCGCATTTCTTTCCTAGATGGCTGACTATTGAATGAAATCTTGCAAATTAAGGGAGGAAATAGGGTTAGGACAGCGTTTTCTCAATGATTTTCATGAATTTTTTTATAGTATAAAAAATGAATATAATTTATTGAAACTTTGAGAATATTTTATACATATATTTAAGTATATACTATAAAATTTTTGAAGAATTTCCTTGAAAAACACCGAAGATATTAGCGACCCCATATTGCAGGTCACAATCAGACTCAGCATTTTGCGTACACTCTGGAAGCCGCAATTTTTATCTGAAATCAAACGAGGTTGGAATTTACTTTTATTATATGTCTCTCTTCTATATGAACCTAAATGCTATCAAAAAAATAGAAAATTGAATTTTTTACAGGGGTCAAAACAAATAAACATGATTTTTTGCCATTTTTTACAACTTTACTTGCAAAAAAAAAATTATTTTAAATAATGATAATATTCCGATTTTAGGTTCATATAGAGCGCAATACTATGAAGAAAGTAACTGCCAATTTTCAAAACGATTGGTTGAAAACTTTTCAAACTAGCGTGTACACAAGTGCAAAAAAAGTCGTTTTCAGAAAAACGCTCGGTTATACACATGGCGCGCTCGGAGCCTGAATGAGAGCTACTCACTTTAATGGCTTATAACAATAGAACGAGTCGGAATTTTCATTTAAAATTTTGGGAACATATTTTTCAATAGTTTTACTAACAATTTATTAGATTAAAAAAAAAACGATTTTTTGAACCGTCGAACCCTATTCCCCCCTTGAGCTTTTGTAATGTTTTTTTAAACATTCGAATTTTGTAATTCTGTACAAGCATGGAAGCAGGCAACAATAATTTTTATTGCAAAATTCATTCGTTCTTTTTTTTTTATTGCATTTGCTGCTTCGCGAAAATATCTGTAATTGGGATAAATTTTTATTTTATCTCGGAAAAAAAGGTAATGCAAAGATTAAACAGAATATTTCAATTATTTGACTGAGCACAAATTACATTTTAGAAATAAAACGTTTTTTTCACAATGTCAAGTTGATCGAAAAAAATATTGGCTTTACGCACGTTATACAAATGTGGATTAATAGCGGCAAATTTGTGAATATCCGGGTTATCCTAATTTTTTATGTATATTGAGAAAAAGTATTGGATATATATCCCAATAAATATGCGCCCGCGGTTTTGACAAAGTAAATATTTTAGTTCATTCAACTAAGGCAATGCATCTACTGAGTGGGGATGAAATCAAATACATGCACTTGATAAGTTCAATGAAGCATTAATTCAATCAACTAAATATTTACCTTGCCACCCACAACCAAAGGCCAATCCAATACTTTTGGGGTTACATATTTCCGAAAAAATGCAACCCTTATGGAGAGCCTCGATGACCAACTGTCCCAACAAAATGACCATCCTATCTACCAGATTATTGCTAAATCATTAAATATTTTTTTTGTTTAACATTTGTACTTGAATCATATACATGAGGCATTCCATGTTAAATCAACCTCGTCGTGACTCTGGTCGTTTGGTCAAGACTTACTTGAATTGTTGTTGGGACCCTAAAAGTCATGTAGTTAATTTTCTGAAAGTTTAAAGCTCACCGCTATATAGCAATGATTGAAAAAAAATTATTTCACACAGGAACAAAACGCTAATCGTAATTTAAAAGTTGGAAATAATTCGAATAAATTCTCTGTCCAATATCAACATTTTTAGGGCATATGGCAGATTGAGCCGGCGTTCGCAGCGATTTCTTCGACTTTTTTTGTTTGCAAAATACTTGAAGACGGTAAAAGCGAACGTCGACTTATTGCGAGATGGGGTTTAACATTATCTATTTTGCAAAGGCGTTTATTCGGATTTTTTTAAATACATCTTGCCGTTAATCATTACCACGGTCTTATAGACAGGTCTGGGCACTCCAAGCCCCTTCCTGTATAACGCAGCGTGACCGTTTTGAAGCCTGTGTTTCTCAATTTGTGCACCAAAGACCCGAGCGCTGCAATCTCGGAGGCCGGTGTGCAACAAAGAGAGGAATATAGGGCAGCCGTCTTTTTCTCCGTGCGCTTGCGTGCTAGGCTGCAGATTTGTATAGTATAATGTTTTGATGGGTTATTTATTCTAATTCAGATCGTAATTAAGACTCATATTAACAAAAAGGTTACTACAAGTGCATCAATAGTAAATTGAATTCAACCCGTAAAATCGAATCGCAAGCCGAAGAACCAAGTGGAAGAGCGAAAGTTATAAACGAGTTCTATCCCTATTCATTATCGTACAAGCCTGCTATATATAGGAATGAAAAATTATTCGTTTTTACTTTTAAAGCTCTGGATTTGTACCCGCAGGTTCTGAATTTTTCAAAATATTTTATTTTACTCTATGCGCCAGCTATATCAATGTTTCTACTGTGTGGCGAAATGAGTTATCATAACTATATGAAATAACATTTTGAAGGATTAAAAAGAATACTAAAAATAGGATTGTAGGGTGCGGTCGGGATTAATTAAATACTACATTGTAGTGTCAAAACTCTTATTTATTAGCATCTGTGAAATTTCGCTTGTTTTCTCTTCTCGCTACTTTTTTTTAAGCGATTTGGTTTGCTGCGCAGAAAATTGCCGCATACGAAGCCGCAAATAATAATGGATCGCATACGATTAAAAAGCTATCTGCATGCTCCTTTCACGGGAATGAAAATTTATATGACATTAACATATCGTCGATAGTTCGATTTTATACATTTGGTAAATGACAATTTTCTATAAAGCGCGACTCTAAAGCAATGATGAGATTGAAGAATGTTTTGTTCGGATGGATGAGCCCCCCCGCGAGTTTTTAAATTCACAAGCTGTGCACTCGCGTCTTGCGAATATGAATCTGCATTTTTTATGGCATTTCTACAGACGTCGCATTTAGTGTACCTGAGAAGTTGCTTGCAAAGATATCCTGAAAATTCAACATAACAAAAACACGAGATGGTAAGAAGTATGTTTGTATTGTTACCTAATGATACCAGCTTCCCTATTTTATCTTACGCAAATATAAATGCAGACGCTAGTAGTAGTAGTCAACATACAAAGGAAATCCTTCTAATAATTATTCCTATAATTTTTGTAATAAGAAAAGGTCATGGGATAAGAAATTAACGTGGTGTTAAACATGCTTTCGGTTGATCTTTCACGCAATCATATCCGTTTCACATCACCTTCAGGGATACTGAAAATGGAGTGAGTCACATTCAGATACATAGAGTCCCGTATGGAAAAAATTTTATGTGAAAATATATAACTTATTCTGCAGTACAATATATAATTTATATTTTATATATTTTAAATCTATTTTCATCATATATATATATATATTTGACATATTTGGAAAATACACAAACATATATATATATTAGGGTGACCCGAAAAAAAACTTTTTTTCTCCTCTCCCACCGGCTCAAACTCAAGTTTGCGACCCCAAACAACACCATGCATCGTTTCAGACCGGTAAAAAAATCCTACGAGGTCGCAACATCGAGTTATCGATTTCCCATTTAAATAACACGTAGCACACTTGACTTGTCAGTAAAAAGTTGAATATCTTATTCGAAAATAATGATAATCCAATTTAATAAGCGGCGTTTTGAAGGGGACAAATCCAGCTTTATTTTGGATTTTTTTTTTAAATTCTGCGATTTTTTTCCGCAGAGATATTTAGTTTTTTGTAAAAAAAATGCTGGTTTCGAAAAATGCAGCGCAACTCGAAAACGATGGGGTTTAAAATAATATGCCCGAGAAGTAAAATGTTGTATATGGTTATTTGCAACTCACTCAAATTTTTTTAGATTTTTTTTCCGAAATTAAGTAAAAAAAAATGTTCGAAATTAAACAAACTTTTACATCCCGGAATAACACATTTTTTACCCATTTTTCTTTTTTTAAATAAATATTTCGAAACACATAACGATAAATTTATACTGAATAAATAATGAAATACTGGCGTAGATATTAAACTGAGTGAACTGCCGAAAGAGGTTAACGGATTGTAAATAAAGTGAAATGAAAAAACAGTTGCCGCGCATGCGTACTAAGTAGGCCTCTCCCTCACTAGCGCTAGCGGCGAAAATTCACAACATCGGCTTCATTTTCGGCACGGTTTTACAGCCGGAGTGCCCAGACCTGTCTATAAGACCGTGTGTAATTTGTCAGAATGAAAAAGGGCTCTTTAAAAAAATCTAAAACAATTCTTAAAAATGGCTTATTAAATGTTAACATCGTTGAACCACAACCCGGAGTAAACCGGCGTTCAGTTCTATCTTTTTTTCGAAGTATTACAATATATTTTTCGAAACAACAACAAAAATCGAAACAAAATAGAACGAAACGCTGGCTCACTTTGCGATATAAATAAAAAAAATTTTATATTAGATAGATGATTTGTCGGAATGTTTTCACATTTTTAAATTAACCAAAACAAGTGCGGAAAAAACTAAATGCCATTTTTAGGGTTGTAAAAGCATTATGAAAATCGTGGATAAAATCGCATAGGGTTATATCGATTTGACACGTAATGCCGCATATATAGGTCAATTGAATGAAAGAATTTTAGTAGCGGCTCGGATGTAATACGTCTCGTAATGAAAAGATTAAATCTTTCTATTCGAGCTAATCGCGAATAAGAAGAAAAAAAATTTATTTCAACAACATGAAGTTTAATCGGTTTTATCGGCACCAAATTTTTCATTTTCTCCGTCCTGATCGTACTTTCTTAATTTACCTTCTCGTCTGATCACATTTCGTACTGTCACATTTACTTCTCCCCAATGGTATTATACACTCACCCGAAAAAAAAAGCGGTACACTTAAAATTTGGAAAAAAATCACTTAATTTCAAATGACGGTAACTGCGTAAATAATGAAGATAGAAAGGTCTTTAAAAGATGAAAATAAAGCTTAGAATCTCTACTTAATGGATCGATTTATTTCAATGTTGCGAGATAAATTTATTGGAAATGGCGGATGACAAAGCGAGAGCATGCGGAATTGAAAAATATTGGTCCGAGTTTGCGACGACCCATGACGTGAGTCCGGTTTCGCAACACAGTGGTATAAAAAGCATGGGATAGTACAGAGTCTCCTCTTTAAAATGCTTTTTTAATCGTTTCGATACGATGATTTTTCGCCGAGTTATTCGCATTTGAAGAAAAAGGATATTTTTTACTTTAAATGCGAAGAACTCGGCGAAAAATCATCATATCGCAACGATTAAAAAAGCATTTTAAAGAGGAGACTCTGCACTATCACATGCTTTTTATCCCACTGTGTTGCGACACCTGACTGACGCCATGGGTCGTCGCAAACTCGAACCAATATTTTTCAATTCCCCATGCTCTCGCTTTGTCATCCGCCATTTTCAATAAATTTATCTCGCAACATTGAAATAAATCGATCCTTTAAGTAGAGATTCCAAGCTTTATTTTCATTTTTTAAAGATGTTTCTATCTTCATTATTTGCGCAGTTACCGTCATTTGAAATTTAGTGATATTTTTCCAAATTTTAAGTGTACCGCTTTTTTTCGGGTGAGTGTATATGTGAACCAAAGAGGGAGCCGAAGTGTCGATCAAGTCGAAAGAGGGTGTGTGCACTATGCTAGATATGAATGTACAAATACTAGGCAAAAGTAGATTTTTGACGGTGTGCGAAAGCAGAGAGAGAGCGAGAAAAAGAGAGAAAGAGTCATAGGTTGGCATTGAGAGACACATGGGGTTGCATCGCGAGGGATGGAATATAGAGTACAATGTCGCATCGCGAGGAGTTTCACGCGCAGAGAGCACAGGGGAAAAAAGGGGTGTGCAAAAGCAGCAGCTAGGACAAGGGGTGTCTCTCGTTTTTCTCTGGTGCGGGTTTTTGCAACCGTGAGTTGGTATGTATGCCCCAGCAAATATTTGTGTGCCAACATATAGAGAGAGAGAGAGAAAGAGAAAGAGAGGCTCGCGGTATTCTCTCGTACACACCCTTGCACCGCAACCTGTCTCCGTCGGCCTCCTCCCCTATCCGTGATATTTTCGTCACTGGATATGCATACAGATATACAAACTCAGTTTTTTTTTAATCGGTGTCCAGCAACAAAGTTCGAGGCAGTTGGCTAGAGCTCCACCGCCAAAAAATTCGCGACCAATGTTTACCACCGTATTCATATTTCCGGCGTGCCCTAACAAAAGAACAACAAATCGATTCACGCATGAATTGCAAAAAAATGTATTCCAGATTTTTAAAAACCTACAAAGATTGAGATGAGCGTTTTGTTTTTGTCGAAATGTAAATGGATAAAAATTGTAAAAAAAAAAATACTAACTCTCTTTGAGGGAAGGCTTCTTCGTTTTTTTTTCGTCGCTTGTCATAAAGAAGTTGAATCTTATTCAACCACCTCGCGTCACGGGGAGGTGCCGTGTCATGGCCGTAAACACGACCGGGGCAAACAGTTCTCCGAGCTTTTCCGCGATAAAATTCACGTCGATGACAACGACAATATTGGTAATTGGCAAACCATGACAATATTGATACTATGGGTAAAATAGGGGGCGGAAGGAGAGGGGAGTTTGAGATGCCGTTGCTTTCCCCGTTCTCTCTCTCTCTCTCTCTCTCTCTCTCTCTCTCTCTCTCTCTCTCTCTCTCTCTCTCTCTCTCTGTATGTGCACTATGCACTTGGGCAACAACGATTATACATAGTAGATACGTAATATACATGCATAGTATAAATGCTATCCAAAGAGTGTAAACGAGCGCGAAAGTTGCCCTTTTCCCCGACCTCTTCTCGCTGTGGAGTGGATCTCTTCATCCAGACGAGTTCTCAATCTCCGAGACAACACGAACGGCATAAAAAGGATCACTTCGAAGATTCTTTCAATTTTTTTACGATATGTTCATCGCTCTATGCTCTTCATTAACTGTCAACCCTTCGATATTCACTAAATTCGTCACTACATTGATCCCCATGACGGAAAATAGCCGACCGTCAAAAAGTATCGGAACTTTTTTCTTTCCTGGATAGATATCTGATTTTTTTTTTCATGTTAGACAACATTTTGAGTCATCGATGTTAAAACACCGAGAATACAGGAGTTTTAGATATTCTATAGCCGAATTCCAGCTGTTTCTTTTACCGTCAAAAACTTACCAAATAACATTTAACACGCGACGCATCCCGATCAAATTTCCATCGGGGGAGTCAGAATGGTCAGAGCACGTAATAATATATGAACGTACGAAGCAGTAAAAAAATGGCAGTTAAAGAAATGAAGGAAATATAAGAATAGATGAAAGAGGAGAGAAAAAAGTAAGTTGTATAGGAAACAGGATAGCGTATACATCAAACATATATATAGAGTTCACCTGTGCTCTACAGCATCAGAACTTGCTCATTCACTTATACCCACTATCCTCTCTCGCTACTATTCTCCGGGACTCCTCACTCGTTCCCTCGTATGGCCGCCCCGCTAACATTTTATCGCTCCCTCTTCGTTTATTCTCTCTCGTTCACCATCGTCCCTCTCCATCTCCTCCACCGCCGTCTCCTCCTAGCACTGTGTGCTTTTAATTTACCGGGCGGCAGGCAAATGTTTGCGCCACTCCCCCTCGATCGTATAACCCATCTCTGCCTCATCCTCGTTCTATGGCTCTCTAGCACGGACTATATGTATATGGGTATACATGATGGATAGGATAGTCGTCGTAGTGGTAAATTTATATATATATATATAGGACTGGTCGTGCCTCTCCACGAGACCTACTCGCACTCATCCTCATCCAGGCACGACCCAGCGAGCTTTTCCACCCCTCGCAGACCTCGAGGTCCGAGAGTCTACTTCATCTATATATATAGATGATATATGTGTATCAAATATATGAAGGCTTCCCATCAGAAATTCTCTCGTTCTTGTTAACCGCACCCATACTGCTGACCATCTCCACCATCCTCTCCCTCAACCTTCGTTCGAGAATAGTCGGCTACGAGAGAGCATAGCTGACGGTAATCAAGGTAATACGTCGAAGTCGCTTATCGGGAATCAACCCCCTCCCCCCCCTGCCCCATATAATCGCCACACACTCAGAGAGAGGGATAGTTAGAGTTTTTATACCGTCTACTCTATGGCCCGCGCATCTACGGTTTTGTGGGCAGACGAATGAAGAAAAAATGAAGCTAATGTCAAAAGAGATAGATATAGAAATATAGATGTTTTATTTTTATTTTTATTATTAGTGTTTCCATTATACGAGGTGTGTAAATTAAGTAATGAGACTGGCAACGTAGCGTTCGATCTGGCAACACTTGAGGCGCTGGGCTTGGTGGGGCGGCAGGGGAACATGTGATACGCCTTCAGTACGGGTTTAAACTCGCTCGAGTCATTTGGTTGTCCGTAGTAATTTTTTTTGTCAAATAGTTTTTTCTATTGTGTTCTAAAAATGAGTGACATCAATTTCGAGCAACGGTGTGCTATCAGGTTTTGCTTCAGACTTGGGCACAGTACAAGGGAAACTCTTGCTAAACTTCAGCAGGCGGACGGGGACAGTGTTTTGTCAAGAGCCCAGGTTTTTCGGTGGTTTAAGGCATTTTCAGAAGGAATAGAGTCGATTGAAGATGAACTACGAAGTGGAAGGCCTTCATCTTCAAGTACCGATGAAAATGTCGACAGAATCCGGGATCTTGTGCGTTCAGATCGTCGTACCTCAAGGCCAAACGGTCAATCAACACTTTTACCGGGAGGTCCTTAAAAAACTTCGAAAAAGGGTCATTCGTGTGAGACCAAACATCAAGAACAACTGGGTGTTGCATCACGATAATGCTCCTTGTCACACAGCAATTTCAATAAACGAGTTTTTCGCCAGTAAACACATTCCTGTGGCTCCTCAGCCTCCTTATTCGCCCGACTTGAGTCCTTGTGACTTTTTTCTCTTCCCGAGATTAAAAAATCCCCTCGAGGGAACTCATTTTGGGACACTCGAAAACATACAAACGGCTGTAACCGACCAGCTGAAGGCTATTCCAGTATCGGAGTTCCAGCACTGCTATGAGGATTGGAAGAACCGTCTCCAGCGCTGTGTGGCTTCAGAAGGAAGTTATTTTGAGGGTGACAATATAAAATTGTAATTCTATTTCAATAAAAAAAATGAAAAAAATCAGTCTCATTACTTAATTGACACACCTCGTATGTATACCTTTTCAGGTTTCGACGCCCTTTCCTCTTTGTTCCCATTTGTCTGTCAATTCTTGAAAGTCACCCTCTCTGCCGCCCCTACAGTCCGCAACCATTGCTAAGGCACGACTGTATAACATTTACACGAGGGCACAGGAAAACTGTGGAAAACCTGACCGATAGAGGCGGCTACATTTTACTGAGCTGTCATTGTATGACCATCAGAAACTCAAAAAAACAATTAGTTTAAGATCCGAATTAGGGTCGACCTTCACCCATCGCGAAATTGGACGAAAATTCGCTTTTATATCAAATTTAGTATGTTAGAAAACATATCGTGAGTGGGTTGCCTAACAAATTCCTGGGATAAGTATGATTAATTAACAATTCAAATCTGAGTTTTTATTCACCCATGAGTTTAACGAATAAATTTAATACCAACCGAAGTATGAAGCCTATAGAATATGCAAACGTTGGGTTGTCTATTTTTTTCTTGGTTTAACTACTGGGTTGTCAGGTATAAACAGGCAAGTCGAAACTAACTATCTTCAACCATTTGTTTACTAAATAAATCTTATATCAAAATAAGCGCTGTTTCATTGCAAACACGATGATATAGGGTTGTCTGCAAAAAATCTGGGTTGAATGACGGTTGTCGAGTTTTGAAAAGTGAAATTTTGATGCGAATGGAATGTGCGACAAAGAGGTCTGAGCAAAATATCCCGTGCGATAGAAGAGGACGCATCATTGTAGCTGCGCGCGGCGCGTGCACCGGACAGAAAGCATGCGCACTCTCTTATATCCGGTGCACGCGCCGCGCGCAGCTACAATGATGCGTCCTCTTCTATCGCACGGGATATTTTGCTCAGACCTCTTTGTCGCACATTCCATTCGCATCAAAATTTCACTTTTCAAAACTCGACAACCGTCATTAAACCCAGATTTTTTGCAGACAACCCTATATCATCGTGTTTGCAATGAAACAGCGCTTATTTTGATATAAGATTTATTTAGTAAACAAATGGTTGAAGATAGTTAGTTTCGACTTATCTGTTTATACCTAGCAACCCAGTAGTTAGACTAGGAAAAACATAGACAACCCAACGTTTGCATATTCTATAGGCTTTATACTTTCGGTTGGTATTAAATTTATTCGTTAAACTTATGACTGCAATGTTGAATAAAAACTCATAATTGAATTATTAATTAATCACCGTTATCCCTGGATTTTGTTGGCAACCAACTCTGCGATATATTCTCTAACATAGTAAATTTGATATAAAAAAGTTTCATCCAATTACGCGATGGTTGAAGGTCGATTTTAATACGGATCGTCTACTAAATGCTCTCCCGCTCAGTAGTTGAAGACCAAGCTTAAGTGCACGACTAAAGTGGTTACCCATCTCAGTATTGAATAATGCTTATGGGAAACCGCTGGACGCATATCGACCGCGCGTCCACTACTGTCACTAATGTAGATATGTGTTTTATGGTTATGTAACGGAGAGACTGTGTGATTGAATCACAGTTGAAACAATGTACCATTTTGCCATTAACCAATATGCAAGGGCGTCACGAAGCCCTTATAAAAAATTTAGCTGTGGAGAGTCATTGTTCATCGAATATTTTTGAAAAGATTCCAGAAATTATGTCAAAGGGTTTTTTAATTGGTATTACGACAGTAAATTTTTCGATACATTTATGTCGTTGATACTAATAAAAAAGATTGCGTTGTTCGTACTGGACAAAATGATACTCCGCCCTGGGAGGGTTATAACCAGAATTTAGTGTCTGCCAGATGAGTTTGATCCTTGCTATTACATTATGATCTTGTTTCTATGAAAATTTGTATTGCATCAAATCATTGATTAATAACTTGAGACAGAATTTGCAATGTCTGAAATTGAACAGAGGTAATGCCAGTCACGAGTTGAATCGTCCTCTTTCATCAATTCTCTATCTTTCTCTTTCTCCCTCTCATTCTCCCTCTTTTTCCCTATTTATCGTCATGATTCTTAAAGAAAAAAAAATTATCGAAGCCGTAACTACAGTTACTTCATGTTAGCCCCGAGCAAATCAAAAAATGATGACCGTAAAAATGTTGTGTGAATACGTCCGGATATTAACGATAAGAGGGATTCAACATAATATTTGCTAGACCATTCGTTTTATCTTCAATTCTCGAGTGTGTGATTGCCTCTCACTCTACATGTAGCCATCCTTTATATAGACCGGAGTGAATTCGTCGTCGTCGTCGTTGGGTCTCCTGACGATCCACAAACCGCGGGGCGCGACGGTAAATCACTCCATCGGCGCGGATTCTACGAGCTACAGGACGAGAGAGAAAGTGGAAGAGAAAGAGAGAAACTTCGCGGCCGGGCTTTTAATAAATGGAATAAAAACCAGATCAAATATTTAACGGGGAAATATTTGAGCGAGTGCCTACTGCTCTGATGTCGGCAATCGCTGCTGGTGTTCCCCCAACGTATATACTATCAGAGCCAGTGCGAGAGAGAACGTAGATCTAGACGTGTTCGTCTAACACTAGCATTGACGTGTATGTATATACCTATGTCACATTTATATATCCGTAACGGCAAGCCCGCGACGTGCCATTCCGTTTATGTCTGGCAAATATACCCAGTTGTTCGGTTAGTATCAGTAGTGTGTCGATTTAAAATGACTCCCGCGACGGTAGACACATAACGAGCGAGAGAAAGGGGTTCGAGGGGCCAACTACACGACGTGACGCTTAAACTTACTCGCACACCACCCCCCGCACCACCCCGGTGGAACGTACAAACACGACAGAACTGAGCGCATACAACCTAGATCTCTCACACTAACTCGATGATATACGATCTATGCTGACTAATTATCGGATACTACCGCTGTATGTACGAGTATACCGTCAGTACCTAAACGGACAAAAAATTTTAACGTTACAATTTTTTTCATTACTTCCGCATAATGTTTCTTTGTTCGTGGAAGCTTTGTCTGTATTACCAAATTTCCTTCGGCATCGAGATCGATACGAAATGGATCAGAGTTAAAATTCTAGTAAAGTTAGGATCCAAGATACATTCGCGTGCTCGATTAGTTTTCAATTGTGGAGCACTCATTTGAGGGGATCGAGTCGTACAAAAATATGTCAACAATTAAAACCGCTATCCTTTTTTTTGCCGCAAAGTTTAGGGGGGGAAACAGGGTTAGACGGTTCAAAAAATCGATTTTTGTAAATTTCACAAAATGTTAGTAAAACTATTGAAAATATGTTCTCAAAATTTTAAATGAAAATTCCGACTCATTCTATTGTTATAAGCCGTTAAAGTGAGTAGCTCTCCTTCAGGCCCCGAGCGCGCCACGTGTATAACCGAGCGGTCACTCAGGTACGGTATTTTTTCGAACGCGTTTTTCTGAAAACAACTTTTTGTGAACTTGCGTACACGCTAGTTTGAAAAGTTTTCAACCAATCGTTTTGAAAATTGGCAGTTACTTTCTTCATAGTATTGCGCTCTATATGAACCTAAAATCGGAATATTATCATTATTTAAATAATTTTTTTTTTTGCAAATAAAGTTGAGAAAAATGGCAAAAAATCATGCTTTTTTGTTTTGACCCCTGTAAAAAATTCAATTTTCTATTTTTTTGACAGCATTTAGGTTCATATAGAAGAGAGACATATAATAAAAGTAAATTCCAACCTCGTTTGATTTCAGATGAAAATTGCGGCTTCCAGGATGTACGCAAAATGCTGAGTCTGATTGCGACCTGCAATATGGGGTCGCTAATATCACCGGTGTTTTTCAAGAAAATTCTTCAAAAATTTTATACTATATACTTAAATATATGTATAAAATATTCTCAAAGTTTCAATAAATTATATTTATTTTTTATACTATAAAAAAATTCATGAAAATCATTGAGAAAACGCTGTCCTAACCCTATTTCCCTCCTTAAACGAATGGCTAGTGAAGCATATGTTGATTGCGATTGAAAAAACAATAACGTTTTTCTTTTTGGCGCAAGTCCCGTAACTTCTAATATCTGTCCTGTAAGAGCGGTTTCAATTCTTTTCCATTCCTGTAAATTTTGACGTATATTTGGAAATAAACTGCTGGACAGATCTCGATGTCTATGAAGTCTCAAACTCTTTTTGTTGCAATCTCCCCTACACGGAATAAACCGAAATTTCGGAAACATTTTTCAACATCTCTGCACGAAAAAAAATCATTCAGTTCTTTTTTCAATAACGCAAAACTTCGTCTATGAGTTTTCATTTTTTTTTAATCACGTTTTTTTTCGTGATGATTCAGCAAATGTAAACGTAAATTTACAAGCCCAACTCGATAACCATATTATTGTAGACATGAGTACTTTATAACGGGAACAGAGCACGCCGAATTTGATAATTTTCTGAATACGTGAGATTAACGTATGAATGACACTAACATATATTAAATAACACGGTGAAACATCCAATACATAATTTAATACCTACATAATGTACGTCGAGAGAGAATGATTTGCTCGAATTAAACACAATTACTGTTTCAATATACACTTACATCAAATTCATCAAACACAGGTGCAAGTTGTTAGATTTTAATAATTCATTTTTTGTTTAAATATAAATTTTTCAAATCTCACATACAGCTTTGTGTCTATATTTTAGCGAATTTTTAAGTTTCTCCTCGAAATAAAATTCGTCTCTTTTATAAATATGTAAATGCGTTCGAATAAAACATCGACAAACAAAAGTTAAATTTGTTTAATTTGTATGGATGATTTTTGGTTGTGAACTTTTTCAAATTGCGTACACATTTTTCTCCTTCATCGTGAATCGCTAATTTCTATAATTGAGCCCCTCTTGCCTCGTCAATTATTCACGGCATCGTGAAATAATGTGAGCGATATATGAAAAAGCGTAAGCGTGGGAACGCGTTGAAATTGAAATTTACTTCGTGAATTTCGAAATTGCTCGTTTGACACTGAATAATTTAAATGCACTATAGACTCGTGTTATTTTGTCCGGTTAAGAAGTGCTAACACGTTTAAAATTCATGGATCACGAAGTTTGGTACTATAATATTATGAGCTTATTCTATATCGTTATGTATGCTCTCTCCCTCGCTCTCTCTCTCTTTCTCTCGTTCTTTCTGTTTGCTTGTCACCGATAAACATTGCGGGGTTATTAGGGCGGAGGAGCGCGTTTCTCTTGCGCCACGCGCCTTCGTCTTGATAAACGACCCGTAATGAGAGGTGGGCCATCGTGTTTAACCCCACGCGTTGGACATCGTCCACGCGACCGGAAACGAAATACCGCGGACATCGGGGACTCTCTCGTGTGAAACAAGACACGATCATCGGGAAGATTGGACATGTAGATTTTACGTGTCACTCCGCGTTGTTGTATTTAACGTTGCGTGAGAAAAGAATTTTATTTTTATTTAACCCATTCGGTAAATAATTTTTGTTTTTTTTTGTTTTTTTAGTAGAACTATTATTCCAGAGGTGCGTTTCTCCTAATTGCAAGCGACCCCCGTTCACGAACATTTTTCCAATGCTGTTTATACTATTTCGAAAACTGAAGCTTCAATTGTCTTCAAACATTAATATGTTCCTTTTGAAAATATTCTTGGTTTTTTTTAAGGGGGAAAATAGGGTTAGCCGGTTCAAAAAATCGATTTTATTTCATAAATTGTTAGTGAAACTATTGAAAAATATGTTCCCAAAATTTTTAATGAAAATTCCGACTCGTTCTATTGTTAATAGCCATTAAGGGGGAAAATAGGGTTATGACAGCGTTGTCTCAATAATTTTCATGGATTTTTTTATAGTATAAAAAATGAATATGATTTATTGAAACTTTGAGAATATTTTATACATATATTTAAGTATATACTATAAAATTTGTATACGTATATTTAAGTATATACTATAAAATATTAGCGACCCCATATTGCTCGTTTTTCTTGGTACTATTTTTTCAAACGCGTTTTTCTGAAAACGACTTTTTTTTAACTTGCGTACACGCTAGTTTGAAAAGTTTTCAACCAATCGTTTTGAAAATTGACAGTCATTTTTTTCATAGTATTGCGCTCTATATGAACCTAAAATCGGAATATTATCATTATTCAAGATAATTTTTTTTTGCAAATACAGTTGTAAAAAACGGCAAAAAATCATGCTTTCTTGTTTTGACCCCTGTAAAAAATTCAATTTTCTAATTTTTTGATAGCATTTAGGTTCATATAGAACAGAGACATATAATAAAAGTAAATTCCAACTTCGTTTGAATTCAGATGAAAATTGCGGCTTCCAGAATGTACACAAAATGCTGAGTGTTTTTTATTTTATAGTATATACTTAAATTTTATAGTATATAGTATATAGTATATAGTATATACCAATTTTATAGTATATACTTAAATATATGTATAAAATATTCTCAAAGTTTCAATAAATTATATTCATTTTTTATACTATAAAAAAATTCATGAAAATCATTGAGAAAACGCTGTCCTAACCCTATTTCCCCCGTTAAACTGAAAATAGTTTTAATTTTTTACATATCTATCGATGATAAAAACATCATATTACTTAAGATGTGGGACGAAAAAAACAAAATGAATATTGCGAATTATTGTTCAATGACGTGATTGCCGAGTTGAAAAATAAAGTTCAGTCCCGCTTTTACAATTTGTCTCTTATCTTCGAAGCTTATGTAATCCACCGAGAACGAGGTTGTTTTATCAGCGAAGCATAACTTTTGCGCGCCTCTGCAAACAATGCGTGACAATTATTGGAGGGGGCGGGCCGCCCGCAAAAAGCGCACTATTTTAAAATACGTTCTTTGGCAGATGCCGACAACGATATTCTACATGTAGAATGTAATATATAAGCATGAAACACGGTGAAAATGAAACGCAGGATGAAGAACGAAGAAAATTTCAACGGACGACCGCGCGCGGCGTCTCGAACTGATAAGACGAAATCTTCGCGAAACGACGCTGATTTATATGCAGCTGTAACGTCACGAGAACGAAATAAATATATATTTCGGGCGAGATATCATGTACACGTAACTGCGCGATAAAATAATTTGGTTTCACAAAAAAAAAAAAAAAAATGAACGTTAAAATTTTACTTTCGTGAAGACCTTAATTACGAAGTAGCGGTTTGAATTGGCAAAAAATAGTTATAGACAGTTTTCCCGAAAAAAATGTTAGCGAACCGTTGTGAATATTTTTTTTCAATCGCCTCCGTTGCGAGAAATCTGTTTAAAATCATCCCTTAATCTTATACAGCTGTTTTCCTGCTGCCGGGAAGAGTACAATTTTCCTCTTACAAATAACAAAAAATAGAACTATTACAATATTGTAGTTCGTAATAGAAACAAAAAGAGAGTCTCAATGTAATATGGAAAATAATCGTGGAAAAGCTCGCAGGGATAGTGGAGGGTATATCTCAGAGATCTCGTGGGGTTAGAGCACAAGGATGGAATAAAGCTGATGCCTCTGTCTTTGAGCAACCGGATTCATGGACCAGGCAAAGAGTAAAGGAACGTTGAAGCAAAGGAGAATGCTGAGGATGGAAAAGCGATGGAGCAGCGAATAGCGAGGGTACGAGAGTGCGGAATGAGAGAGATGAAAGTGCGATCGCACACGTCGGTGGCCGGGGGGGGGGGGGGGGGCAATGGAGAGAAGCAGAGAGAAAGAGAGAGAGAGAGGGGTAGGATAGAGCGAGAGTACAACGGGGAAGCCATCCCTTTGAAGCGAACTGGTTAGAAGATGAATTCGAGTGGCGCACGCCACCGAAGCGGCGCGGAGGGTTTTGCCGAGGAGACGACGAGGCTCACTCGTAGTCTCGGCAACCCCCGGGCGCACGATGAGATACAGAGACGAATAAGTAGGAACGTGCGAGAAAGAGAGAGAGGGGCGAGAGAGAGAGAAAGAGAGAAGTAGGAAGGAAATAGCGGTGGTGGATCCGCAAGCGCGGAGATGGTAAAAGTTTATTAATTAGCTGGAATTAAGGGAGAGAGCAAGGGAGATAGAGAAAGCGAGGAGTTGGCCCAGGAAAAGCAAAAAGTGTAGGTATATATATATACGGGGGTGCACCATTGTGAAAGAAGCTTCAGAGTAATGTAAAGAAAAAATAAAATACAAAGAACGAATTGTGAGAGAATATTTTTATTCTATTTAACTCGAAAATTCTACTATAAAAATGTGACCTAACGATTTTTGTTGCTACCATTGATTTCGTAAAAAAAATGTGTACTTTCACGACATTGTTTCATTTTTATTTAATTTTTCCCGCCCCTTTACGAAAACATTGTTAAGCTATTTTCTATTCTATAATTAAATCGTTATTAAAAATTATTATACATAAATTCATCTCACTTCACTTCAATTTTCTAATACATAAATGCGCACAAATCGACGATATTTCGTTTAGATTTTCTGCGTATAGAAATATTATTCTGGTGTGTTTTTCTAAAATTAATTCGAGCCAAAAATTTGTCCCGTTTTTGTTTTCTACAGTGGGTCAAAAAAGTATTCATACACGTTGTTTTTTTGCGATAACTTTATAGACATAAGCGATACGCAAAGAAAGCCAATTTTATTTAATAGTACATCAGGTACAGAGATAAACTGCAAATGGAGAATTTTTTCCTAGGAATAATAGAAGACTAAGCAAAAAAAAGAAAATTTTCGGGCCAAAAAAGTATTCGTACACTTACGAATGAGCTGCTAAACCTCAATATTCACTCACGGACGGTCTGACCTCTGCGTACAATGTCAACAAGTCTTCGTTTACACAATGGTTTTGACCTATTCCATGCGGTAGTAGATCTTCAAGCTCTGAACAGACATGATGGCAAAGAAGAGCAAAATATCAATATCCATCCGAGATAGAGTGATTTTTCTTCGCAAACGCGGTGAAAGTTATCGAAAAATTAGTAAAGAACTGAATCTAAGTTTCATAACAGTGCAATGTATAATAAAAAAAATACGAAAGAACAAACAGCACAGAAAATAAGCCACGAACCGTTCGACCGAAAATACTAACGGTACGAGAGCGTCGGAGTATTATTACAGAGGCTACAAAAAAACCGTTCACAAGTGCTCGCAGTTTAGCGAATGATGTCGCGTCAACATCGGGGAAGAGCGTGTGTCCCCAGACTATTCGAAACGTTTTGCATTCTGCCCAAATATACGGCAAAACTGCCCGCAAAAAACCATTAATTAATAATATAAATCGAGAAAAACGTTTAGGTTTCGCAAAAACATACGTATACAAATCTATAGAAATTTGGAAACGTGTCGTATTCTCGGATGAATCGAAGTTCAACATCTTCGGGTCCGATGGAAAAAAATTCGTCTGGCGGAAACCAAATACCGAGCTCGAGCAGAAAAATTTAATACCGACTGTAAAGCACGGCGGAGGAAGCGTCATGGTTTGGGGCTGTATGGGATATTATGGCGTTGGTAATCTGGCTTTTATAGATGGTTCAATGAATGCCCAGAAGTATATCGACGTGTTGCGCAGCAATTTGAAAGCAAGTGTAGATAAAATGGGCCTGGATGGAAATTTCTACTTCCAACAAGATAACGATTGGTTACTCTATAATGTCCGCAAATAATTGATTACACCACCACAATCTCTGGACATCAATCCTATTGAAAATGTATGGCACTTGGTGAATGTAGAAGCTAGAAAAAGAAAAATAACAAACAAATCTGATCTCCAAAGAGTGCTTTTAGAAGAATGGACGAAAATAGCAAAAGAAACAACGCAAAAGCTAGTAGAATCCATGCCTAAGAGACTCGAGGCGATAATTGAAGCAAAAGGGATGCACACCAAATATTAGTGATAATTAACAACTATGATGATGTAGGTTTTCACTATAATCGTAAGTATATGAATACTTTTTTTGCCCGAAAATTTTCGTTTTTTTGGCATAATTCTTCTATTATTCCTGGGAAAAAATTCTCCATTCGCAGTTTATCTCTGCACCTGATGTACTATTAAATAAATTTGGCTTTCTTTGCGTATCGCTTATGTCTATAAAGTTATCGCAAAAAAACAAGGTGTATGAATACTTATTTGACCCACTGTACGTTTCACGTACACCGTGTATGGTTTATGCACGTATTCCTATTATTTCGTCGATGAGGAGATTATGAAGGGATGTCCGGATCTCGTATAAGTAATGCCATTAAACGACCATTTGCTCATTATATTTCTCGTTTATTCGAGAGTCCGATGAGAAGTTTTTTCGTGTATACGATTTTATGTACCTATTTCTAGGGATCGGTGGGGAGAACATGACATATTTTTCGTTCGTGCATTTATTATTTATTAATTCACGGTCGCTTCTGTGTGAACACGACGAACACCGACGGAGTCGAGGGGGTTATATAGTTACGAGTCCTGATATATTGGCGAAGCACAGAATGAGAGCGAAAGGGAGAGAAAGAGAGGAAAGGCGCAACGTATATACAGTTCTAAGGCAAATTAAGCGGGTTTTTATGTTTCCTCGTTTCCCCGAGACCAACGAGGGGGGTTGATGTTCGGGTGTAGTTTCTCTGTTTCCATGCGCCTGCGAGTGTTCACCACTGAGCATATTATTGTCGACGCATCATCGTCGGTAATTCGAGTGAAAGTGACAACGAGAACCTCCCACTTCCGTTACGCTACGGTTATCCGTGGACAGTGACGTTTTAATTTGTTCGAGCGTTTTTTTATTTTCATTCTTTGACAATTAAAATATGGAAAACCATATTTCACTCAATTTTTTTTTCCGCATCAATGAAAAATTTCGAGAAATAATTTTCAAACCTCAAACTCCAATTATTATACATAACGTGTCTACTGCTATTCATTTTTTTCTTTTCGTTTTCTGATTTTTCGTAATTTAAACAGCGTTCGTCAGGTTCGTTGAATTTTCTTCTTACTCTCTCTGACGCCGCTGCAGGCAATTGCGAAAGCAGTACCAAGAATCCACACCCTACCTCCCAACCCTTCATGAAGTTTTATTAATCTTCCATAGTGTGCGTGCGCGTTCTCTTCTTCTATGCCCGCAAACTCGGAAACGGGGTAGAAACACACAGCTAAACTTATATATCTGTATGTATAATACATTGCTAGTTGAGAGAGAATGAGGAAGAAGAGCACGAGTGAAGAAGAAAAAGCGGAAGTAGAGTCGAGGGATTTACGCAACCCCCTGGCATGGCGCCTAGACATACAATCTGGTGTAGATATGTATGTACCGGGCGTTGAGAGAAAGGGAGAGAAAAATAAGTGAAAGAAAGTGAGGGAAGATATACTATATATATATACGACCAGTTAGAATAGGAGCGAGGAAGAGAAGAAAAACGACGTCGAAATTTCCCATCTCCTCTCTCTCTCATCTCATCCTCCACCTACGCCCCTTTCCTTGCCCCGTCCTATCACGTCCCTTTGCCTCCCTCGCCGGGTACCAAGCTTGTTTGACTTTACTTGCAGCTATGTAATTGAATATTATACCAGGTGGTAAGGCCGCGAGCAAAAGGGTTGGAAATTTCTCGTAAAAGAGATGAAGCAGCGAGAGTGAAAATCACAAAGAGCCGTAGATTTGCTCGTCCCAGAGTTTTGCCTCATTTCCTCTATGAGAAATCAAGCCTCTCTGCGCGGGCGATGTCCGAGCGAGAATTGTCGAGGGGATATGCACGCTAAAATGTATATTGTAAATATTATTTTTATTTTTTTCATCTAAGAATTGAACATTACAAAAAATAAACCGCTATGATTCTATAGGAAGTTGGACAATCGGTAAATCGGAAAATTCACGTGAAATCTCGCTGAATTTTTCCCGCCGAAGGTTTTCGTGTCGGGAGAGGTGTTTACCCATTATTATATACATCTAGCTATCAGCGAGAGTGCGCGGTTTTTTCCTCGGGCGTATTCTCATCGTGGGCATGGTATCCTGTCGGATTGTCGGGTAAAGGTAGAGTCGAAAAAGTGTACATAGCGAGAAGGTTTTCCCACGTGAGAGAAGGCTATATATATATATATATATATCCTCGTTCACTTTTCCTAAGCCCAACACTGCTCGCTTCCGAGAGATCGCCGCGCTGAACCATTTTTGTTCTCTCCGCGTCCATTTCCGTTCCGAACGTTCTTTCTCTTTTTTTCTCTTCCTCCGAATACCGCATCCGTGACTCTCGGTGAAATCTATTTAACACGGCAAATACGAATTGGGCTTCGCGTTTCGGCACGAGAAAATTATATTTTCATAATGATGTATATTATACCGCGGTGTAAATCAACACAGAAAATCGCGTTGCGTAACGTAGCTTTTACGTTATTATTCTTGACGATCAAACATCGCGGTAATATGAAAATAATATTTACAATTCGACGTATTAATATGAGGCGGAACGAAATTGTAAAAGGTTTAGCAGCACAGTTGGTCAGAATAAATGAAGAAATAACGAACTTGTTTAGGTATTGCGGTGGAAATTTTGAATTTTTAATAATTGTTGTTTTTTATTACAAAATTTAACAGATTTTGTCGATTTTACTAAGAAATGCGTTTGTTATATGTTGAATACAAAATCGTTGAATACGACGATATAAATTTTTAGTTTTCCTTACGAAATTTCAGTTTAGTCAAATTTACGATTGGGCTAATAAAAGAGAAATAAAATCGACTAGTACTTGATTAAGGGGGGAAATAGGGTTAGGACAGCGTTTTCTCAATGATTTTCATGAATTTTTTTATAGTATAAAAATTAAATATAATTTATTGAAACTTTGAGAATATTTTATATATATATTTAAGTATATACTATAAATTTTTTGAAAAATTTCCGTGGAAAACACCGAAAATAATAGCGACCCCATATTGCAGGTCACAATCAGACTCAGCATTTTGCGTACATTCTGGAAGCCGCAATTTTCATCTGAAATCAAACGAGGTTGGAATTTACTTTCATTATATGTCTCTCTTCTATATGAACCCGAATTCTATCAAAAAAATAGTAAATTGAATTTTTTACAGGGGTCAAAACAAAAAAGTATGATTTTTTGCCATTTTGTACAACTTTATTTACAAAAAAAAAATTATTTTAAATAATGATAATATTCCGATTTTGGGTTCATATAGAGCGCAATACTATGAAGAAAGTAACTGCAAATTTTCAAGACGATTGGTTGAAAACTTTTCAAACTAGCGTGTACGCAAGTTCAAAAAAAGTCGTTTTCAGAAAAACGCGTTTGAAAAAATAGTACCAAGAAAAACAAGCAATATGGGGTCGCTAATATTTTATAGTATATACTTAATTATATGTATACAAATTTTATAGTATATACTTAAACATATGTATAAGATATTCTCAAAGTTTCAATAAATTATATTCATTTTTTATATTACAAAAAAAATCATGAAAATTATTGAGAAAACGCTGTCCTAACCCTATTTCCCCCCTTAATGGGTTATAACAATAGAACGAGTCGGAATTTCCATTCAAAATTTTGGGAACATATTTTTCAATAGTTTTACTAACAATTTATGAAATAAAAAAAAATCAATTTTTTGAACCGTCTAACCCTATTTCCCCCCTTAATGTCATTTGGCTCAACTAAAATTTGGTATTAATGGCTGAAATATTTTTTCAAATTCAAGAAAAGGTTTGTTGAAATTGAATTTTTTTTCTCCATCGTATACGAATTCACGAGTGGCACAGAAACAGTTGCTATTGTTTCTCTGATATTTTCAAATTTCAATGACGATTCTTCTTTTTATTTCTCTCAACTGGTGCCGTTTGTGATTTATAAACGTTCATCAAAGTTCTATTCACGTCCGGAGTATTAGTCTAGTTTCGGTGATCGACTATGCGGTTCGTGACGTGTTTCACGCAGTCAAATCTCGACTATCAGGGATGATTTTTGGTAGGCAATTTCACGTTGAAATACGCGAAACACACGGAATTTTGTTTGCGATCGCCCGACTATGTGTGCCCGATTGAGAATTCGTTCGAGCCCTTTTCGCTTTGTTTTTAACGTGTTTTTCACGAGTACTGATTGTGTTTTTAGCCGGCGAATCGTAGCCAATGATTAGCGAGATGAAACGAAACGAGATACACACGATTCCGAGCTATATATGCATACACATACGTCTATTACGAGCGAACAGCAAATAGTATATATACAGAGTGTCCCAAAGCTAGCACGTCAGAGTGACACGGGAGTTGGATTGAGTCCGGACCTATAAAAAAAAAACAAATATCACCTCAGTCATGAAGTCTCGTGGTTTTCGGGAAAAATCGTGTTCTTTGATTTTTCGGAAAATCGCTACCTAGTACTTCTTATTCGCTAGCATTGCTATAAAAGTTCACATCGTAAGCAAATCAAAGTCCAAATTCACACCAAATCCTAAAGTGGTCGGAAACACAAACGAAAACAGCGATATAACAAGAATAGCGATTTTCCGTAAAGTAAAAAAAGACAATTTTTCGGATAATCGCTATTCTTGTTCTCTCGCTGTTTTCGTTTGTGTTTCTGACCACTTTAGGATTTGCCGTGAATTTGGACTTTGATTTGCTTACGATTTGGACTTTCATAGCAATGGTAGCAGAATAACAAGTGTTAGGTAGCGATTTTAGCCAATCTAACCCCCGTGTCAGTCTGACGTGCTAGTTTTGGGACATCCTCTATATATAATATATATATAGTGCGCTCGATTTTCGGGAATTCAATCGCGTCGCGTACAGCGCGAAAAGCATCCCCGCGCTCTCTCCCATCCACTCTCGCGGTTGGAAACTATGCGGTCACGCCCGAAATTTCGGGAACCCAATAGCCAGAATTCGGGGCTTTACCTCTCTGTGGCTGCATCATCGTTAATCCCATTTTCTCGATTCACCGTGATACGAATGCCGCATCGATTATTTAATTCTAACTATATCCGACCTCGCGGTCATCGGGTAGCGTCTCGACGCCGGCAAGTGATAAAAATAATTATTCAATATCGGGGTTTAATAATGGGCTTTTATCCCAAACGGTTAATTTTATCTATTAACGTTAATCAGATTTCGATTATCATCCAAATGTGATTGTGTAAAACAGTATGATGAATTTCCAAAAAAAAAAAAAAATTGAATACGAATCAAAGAAGATGCAAATTGAAATTTGCATGTGGCTTCCTCGTAATTTTTGTACATGCACAAATTTTCCTCCTTGAGCAAGAAGATTTTTCAATTTTGACTTCCTCATAGAGGAAACACACTGCCAAAACTTTTGTTCGCAATGAAAAAATATTCCTCTTTAAACAATTTGCCGGAAAAGTCTTTGTTGTTGTTAAATTACTTATTTTTCCGACAGCATTTACAGATTATTTTCTGAAGGAACAATCGAGTTTATGCTATACGAAACATTCCTTTATACAGTGGGTCAAAAAAGTATTCATACACCATGTTTTTTTGCGATAACTGTATAGACATAAGCGATACGCAAAGAAAGCCAATTTTATCTAATAGTACATCAGGTGCAGAGATAAACTGCAAATGGAGAATTTTTTCCCAGGAATAATAGAAGAATTATGCCAAAAAAACGAAAATTTTCGGGCAACAAAAGTATTCATACACTTACGATTATAGTGAAAACCTACATCATCATAGTTGTTAACTATAACTAATATTTGGTGTGCATCCCTTTTGCTTCAATTATCGCCTCGAGTCTCTTAGGCATGGATTCTACTAGCTTTTGCGTTGTTTCTTTTGCTATTTTCGTCCATTCTTCTAAAAGCACTCTTTGAAGATCGGATTTGTTTGTTATTGTTCTTTTTCTAATTTCTACATCCACTAAGTGCCATAAATTTTCAATAGGATTGATGTCCGGAGATTGTGGTGGTGTCATCAATTGTTTGCGGACATTATAGACTAACCATTCCCTCGATTTCATGGCAGTATGTTTCGGGTCGTTATCTCGTTGGAAGTAGAAATTTCCATCCAGGCCCATTTTATCTACACTTGGTTTCAAATTGCTGCGCAACACGTCGATATACTTCTGGGCATTCATTGTACCATCTATGAAAGCCAGATTACCAACGCCATAATATTCCATACAGCCCCAACCCATGACGTTTCCTCCGCCGTACTTTACAGTTGGTATTGAATTTTTCTGCTGCAACTTGGTATTTGGTTTCCGCCAGACGAATTTTTTTCCATCGGACCCAAATATGTTAAACTTCGATTCATCGGAAAATACGACACGTTTCCAAAATTCTATAGATTTTTTACGTAGGATTTTGCGGAACCTAAACGTTTTTCTCGATTTATATTCTTAATTGAGAGGTTTTTTGTGGGCAGTTCTGCCGTATATTTGGGCAGAATGCAAAACGTTTCGAATAGTCTGGAGACACACGCTCTTCCCCGATGTTGACGCGACATCATTCGCTAAACTGCGAGCACTTGTGAACGGTTTTTTTGTAGCCTCTGTAACAATACTCCAACGCTCTCGCGTACTGTTAGTATTCTCGGTCGACCGGTTCGTGGCTTATTTTCTGTGCTGTTTGTTCTTTCGTATTTTTTAGTTATATATATAACTGTTGCGAAACTTAGATTTGGTTCTTTACTAATTTTTCGATAACATTCACCGCGTCCCCGAAGAAAAATCACTCTATCTCGCATGGATATTGATATTTCGCTTTTCTTTGCCATCATGTCTGTTCAGAGCTTGAAGATCTACTATCGCATGGAATAGGTCAAAACCATTGTGTGAACGAAGACTTGTTTACATTGTACGCAGAGGTCAGACCGTCCGTGAGTGAATGTCGAGGTTTAGCAGCTCAATCGTAAGTGTACGAATACTTTTTTGGCCCGAAAATTTTCGTTTTTTTTGCATAACTCTTCTATTATTCCTGGGAAAAATTTCTCCATTTGCAGTTTATCTCTGTACTTGATGTACTATTAAATAAAATTGGCTTTCTTTGCGTATCGCAAAAAAACAAGGTGTATGAATACTTTTTTGACACACTGTAGATGAGAGGAAATCCGCTATTTCCGCAACAATTTCTATTTACATCGGGAAAGTACACATTAGCTCATCAAAACGCCGACAAGGGATGATTCCCCCTTTAGCTTTAGATTGTTCTTTGCTATTTGCATATTTCTCATGATTAACGCTTATTTTCATAGTAATTGCAAAAGTACAAGCAGCTTGTCGTTTTATAGATGTCCCACTGCTATCATAGGTGACACCTCCGAAATGGGTGGTTTTGTAAAAAAAGCTTCGCTTTCATTTAAACGTGGCTGATGAATTACAGCGACACCGGAATAATAAAAAAGAATGAAATAGCATTTCGCCTTTTTGATGAGAGGTCGATCAGCCTGCACACAGATTATAGTCAGTAAACAATAAATCGTATCGTATAAAAACGATAATAATCTGAACGTAAGTGGCCCGTGCGATGCGAATATATCTTTTTGTCGTGAAAGGAGTGAATTCGAGGTCTGAGATGAGAAGATGAGGTTTCTTTTTGATAAAGTAGATTCTATTTAGTAGAAGAGAAATTTTTTTATAGCGAGGGCAAAAGCTGTACTTTTTCCTGATGTTTCTTAAGCCCGCGCTCTTAAATAAATGGCTGATACAAAATGTTGAGCCGAATTAAGTAAAATTTCGGCGGACTCTTTTGCTTCATGTCGTTTTTTTTCAGCCACCTTTCACGATTCAACTGGCTCACAATAATGATTTTGACAACTAAATTATCCCATTTAACGTGCCCCCATTTAATACCGTAAACGCCTATCCGATAACTAGTAAACAAACGCCGTCAGCGCACATTCCACTACCTGCCAAATACTGTGATTTTCGTCCTTCTGGTTGCTAACACTCGATATACTACATATATTGAGTATATATACGCATATAACTATATAGTGACGCTACACTAAACATCACCGATATTGTAGAGCAGAGGGACAAGCTACTCGCATAGTTTAGTACCATAATGGTTATTATACCTATGTGCAAGTATTTAGGGGGTAGGCACGAGTCTCCGACTACATTCTGCTGATGCTGTCGGACAAGTGGTGCAATGCTGCATTCAGCAGAGAATAGGATGGAAAGAGAGAGAGAGAGAGAGAGAGAAAGAGATAGGGTAGTTGTAGCGGAGAACGTTACGTCTGTCGAAACAGGGGATGGTAAAGCGCGCGCAGGACCATCATATAGTAGAGAGTCCAGTGTGTATATAGTGCACGAAGTAGGCAATGGTAATAGTGACCGGTGGGATACTACTCCTCCGCGCTGACGGTCGTGTCGTGGTGGAGGGCTCTCGCGAGAACGCAAAGGGGTAGTTGAGGGTGGTATACAGCTCGAGCACTGTGGAACGGGATGGAAACGGATTGAGGATTGCCGGTGCCCCACGAGAGAGAACGCCCGTCGACGACGACGACGACCGACGTACTATGCCGAGTAACGAGTATTTGCTGGCCGGCTCGATGCATAGTTAATGATTTGTCAACCGAATCCCCTACTAGACCATGCCGAACCCTGGACTAGGCCATACATTATGACTGGTATACGGGTGTGTAACGGGTGATCGTGATGGAAATGAATTTTTCGGCAAGATTCATAATTCGTTTCGGTGAATGTTCTTCTACATCAATTGCATCACCGATATTAGCGGCCGTTCGTTTTGTGGGCAATTTTGACTTTTATGACGCTTGAGTTTCCTGAGCGGTATCTTGATAAATGGTCTTATGTACAAATTGTTCCGTGCCACCATACAACCATACAATTTTATATAATTCATGTTATTTTTCATTTACTTCAAGAACAAAGTTTTAACCATTGTTATTTAACAAGAATACCGAAAATAATTCGATAAAACATGCAAAACAATATGTTATATCGGATACCATTTATCACTCTTGTTTATTGTGAAATAAAAATTGTTTGGATCCTCAACATCTGCGTTCACGGACTTCGAAACGAATTTTTAGTTCATGCAATGAAATAATTAGTTTATTCAGTAATTATTCGCTTCAGTCGACCAAAATATATTTCAGCAAACTCAATCTTTGGTCCTGGAAACGAAAAATTCGTTTGCATGCAATTTTTGCTGGTAATATAGTTGAAACTCATGGAAATGTAGGGGCCTGTTACGGCCAGGTTTTCTGTAGTTTCCCTGTGCCCTCGTGCGAATTGCGATACAGTAGTGCATTATGAAAGAGTGACTGCGGACAAGGCTCTAAGGTAGAGAGGGGCGTGGGGGCGCTGAAGGAATGGGATGAAAGAACGGAAAGGGGATCGGACGTAAGATCCTGAAATGACATACGATGAAAACACTAATAAATAAAAAAAATTAACATATGGTTCTTAGTAAATGCCATTGTACAATTTTCAAATAACTCACATTACTTTTTCAACATTTCTAACATAACGTTATAAATAAAATTATTTAGATAAAACACAACAAACGATTAACATTTGCGGTACATATGAAAGCTTGGAAAAATATGCAAGAATTATGAGTATCATCACTAAATTAATTTTTATTTGTGATTTTGTTGCTTTCCGCTCTCTTATCCATTAATATATGGTGCACTAATCCTCTATATTTCTTTTTTAACTCGCGAGTTCTCAGTTAATTTATATATACATATATATATAGAGCGCGAATATATATATATATGCATATACATTAGGGCGATTGATTTTTCGACTATTTTTTTTCAGTCCCCACCCGAAATTTTGTTGGATATGTCGAAAAAGAAATTCCCTGAAAGTTACAGCCCTTAATATTAATTCTAAGTACTTTTCCAAAGGGTGAGAAGATTTTCCATCTAAAATACACGTAAATCGAATTTTTTTTTTCAAATTTCTATAACTCAGCCGCATTCTATGCTATCATATTGTTCTTGGTTTCGATTTACTAAGAATAAAACAATTTAAAAAAGTGCCTTTTGCGGCGAAAGTGTAAATTGTACTGGTGAGTTGGTACGGGTCACTGAAGTTGATTTTTACCCACAATTCTCGTTTTTTTTGCTGTTATCTCCGACACAATTAACTTTACGAAAAAAATGTAAATGAAAAATTTGTTGGAAATTTAATTTTCTACAAAAACTGCTTATCGACTCAATTGCTTAGATTAATATTTCTTGAAATATTGAACCTTAAATTATGAGTAGTATAAAATTTATAAAATATGAAATATTAAATAATAAAAAAAATAAAAAATAATAAAAGTTCAATATCTCAAGAAATATTAATCTAAGCAATTGGGTTGATAGAACCTTTTTATAGGAAATTTAATTTCCAACAAATTTTTCATTTACATTTTTTTCGTAAAGTCAATTGTTTCGGAGATAACAGCGAAAAAACGAGAATTTTTGGTGAAAATCAACTTCAGTGACCCATACCAACTCACCAGTACAATTTACACTTTCGCCGCAAAAGGCACTTTTTTAGATTGTTTTATTCTAAGTAAATCGAAACCAAGAACAATATGATAGCATAAAATGCGGCTGAGTTACAGAAATTTGAAAAGAAAAAAAATTTGATTTACGTGTAATTTAGATAGAAAATCTTCTCACGCTTTGGGAAAGTACTTAGAATTAATATTAAGGGCTGTAACTTTCAGGGAATTTCTTTTTCGACATATCCAACAAAATTTCGAGTGGGGACTGAAAGAAAAAATAGTCCAAAAAAAAAATCACTCTAATATACATATATATAGAGCGCGGATACATATATATCTGCATATACATATGCAATGCTTCAATTTGAAAACAAACACACGAACTGGATATATAGAGAAGGTCAATCACACTCGACCACAGAAATTCACCGAAGCGTCGCTTACCATCAGGCGCTTTGAGCCAACTCGTTCGTGCCGATCAAAGTGTTGCGTTTACTTTCCATGTGATCTATAGGGTCTGACGTATATTTGCACATTGGAGGGAACTCGATACACGAACAAAACTCGTACTCGATTCCGGTGGGTTATCAGAGCGTTGGCCCTCTCAGTGAAATGGACCTCCTCCCCTCCCCCTTTCTGCTGGCCGTATATGCTCTTCTCGGTCGTGCTTTTCTATGCGGAAATGGCCGTCCGGTGCTCGTATTCAACGTTTATTCCCCAGGGTGACCACAATCGCGCGTTATATATCCTCGGCGAGCTTTTAAAACTACGCAGTTAGAATCGACAGGAAACAAAAGCTCAAAAATACAAATAAAAAAACCCGTACCACGATTTTGTTGCTCTAATGGTTTATTTATTAATTGATTAATCATTTGCTGGGTAGTTAAATAGTGACATGTCTATCCGAAAAAATCCATGGTATAGTTAAAAAAAAGCTTACGGGGCGGAATACTTTATTTAGGGATCTTATAGTTTCTTCTTTCGCGATATGAACTTTTTTCTCGATGCTCACGTGTGTGGCCGAGAACGTTTAGTTAATGACCGGCGACCTCATTTTGTCATAAGGGGACCTTGTGGTTTTTTTTTCCCTTCGATCATATATGCATACGCGACACGACCCTTCGATCTTGGTTCACATTATTATCGACACGAATATCTGATAGGCCTTAACGTACACTTATTTTCTTTTTTATGCGTTTACTAACCCCGCACTAATGCCGATTAATAATTTCTCCGGACAATCGTGAATGTTTCAATGAGCAACCGAAAGCAATGGACGCGGGGTCGATACGCGGTTTCGGCAATCTCACAAGCTAAGCAGTATTGGTCGTGATCGATACTGCTTAGCTGGGGTTGGTGACCGCCTGTAGTCGTGCATGGATTTATGCTCGCCGACTATTGACCCAAAGCCAGTTTTTTCCTGTTTCTGATGATAATACAACGGAAACTTGGTAAAATGTGATGGTCTGTACAGGCCAAGTTTTCTGCAGTTTTCCTGTGCCATCGTCCAAATGCGATACAGTAGTGCATTAGGAAAGATTGTCTGTAAGAAAGAGACGACCCCACTCTGGCGGAGTAGGGAGGGTCTCGAGGAATAGAATGAAAATGGGAACACAGAGGGAGGCATGTAAATGCCTTAAAAGGTATATGATGGTAATACTAATGATAAAGTGAAATAAAAAAATTCTGTTCATTAACTTCTGCACAATTCTTTGGGCATTTTACATAAAAATATTTCCCATCCATCATATTAACCTTTATCTAGATTCGACCAAATCTCACTTAAGTCCTCTTGAATGTCTTCTAGCACGCGTAAGTTCTCACATTAATTGTACCTGTCTTTATCATCTATGTACATAGACCCACATAAATAAACAAAAGAATCGATGAAGTATATAGCTGTGACTCCGACTTGGTTAACTCGTGCGGATTCACTCGGGCTTTCTGGTGGTAGAAGGACCAAGCAGTCGGGTGTTAGGTGCCGCTATAAGAGGGATAGTTGAGGTCGTCTCGATGTGCTCGTTGTAGACAATCTCCAAATATTTGCGATGCCAAATATCTTACCTAAACAGCCGAGTGTCATACGGCATCAGTCGTGCATCAGTATATATATCTACGGCATCTCGACGTCAGCTGCGCCGACGCGTTTCCCAGTTTCACTTCTCGCGTCTTATATACCAACGTATATATCATATATATCCTCAATGTATCGTGCAATGTACCGCGAAGCATTTGGCATTAAAGCACAAAAAAGCGTGTACCGTGAAGCATTTAGAATTAAAGTACAAAAATCAGGTGATTAGAAGAACAGAGCCAAACATATAACACATTATAACATATAACACATTATAACATATAACACTTGATACAATTTGATTCTATTAAGGGGGAAATAGGGTTAGGACAGCGTTTTCTCAATGATTTTCATGAATTTTTTTATAGTATAAAAAATTAATATAATTTATTGAAACTTTGAGAATATTTTATACATATATTTAAGTATATACTATAAAATTTTTGAAGAATTTCCTTGAAAAATACCGAAGATATTAGCGACCCCATATTGCAGGTCACAATCAGATTCAGCATTTTGCGTACATTCTGGAAGCCGCAATTTTCATCTGAAATCACACGAGGTTGGAATTTACTTTTATTATATGTATCTCTTCTTTATGAACCTAAATGCTATCAAAAAAATAGAAAATTCAATTTTTTACAGGGGTTAAAACAAAAAAGCATGATTTTTTTCTATTTTTTACAACTCTATTTGCAAACAAAAAATTATTTTAAATAATGATAATATTCCGATTTTAGGTTCATATAGAGCGCAATACTATGAAGGAAGTTACTGCCAATTTTTAAAACGATTGGTTGAAAACTTTTCAAACTAGCGTGTACGCAAGTTCAAAGAAAGTCGTTTTCAGAAAAACGCATTTAAAAAATTGTATCAAGAAAAACAAAGTCAAGGTAGTCATACATTTTTTCGGTGTTTTTCAAGGAAATTCTTCAAAAATTTTATAGTACATACTTAAATATATGTATAAAATATTCTTAAAGTTTCAATAAATTATATTCATTTTTATACTATAAACAAATTTATGAAAATCATTGAGAAAACGCTGTCCTAACTCTATTTTCCCCCCTTAATGGCTTATAACCATAGAACGAGTCGGAATTTTCATTTAAAATTTTGGGAACATATTTTTCAATAGTTTTACTAACAATTTATGGAATAAAAAAAAATCGATTTTTTCAACCGTCTAACCCTATTTCCCCCCTTAAGCGGCTTGAAAATGAAAAGTAGAAGTTGTCAATAAATTATTTACGTTTCCACGTGGGAATTAACACAAATCACGTCATACACTCTAACACAAAATGAGATCCTTGTTATTTCACTAAGCTGTCTCAATTACGGGAAATCGGGATTTTCACGTGAACGTTAAATATTGATCCCGCGAGCAGTCGCCTGAATAATTTCGACAATAAACGACACAACAATGAGGCTATTAAGGACCTAGTATTCCAACACTCAATTTCGATATCGACCGTATATATGTGGCGGTGAAATTTGAATAGCGGGGAAATTTTGAGCAAGATTGAGACGCCTTTCTGAGTTCTCGACTTAAGAGGAGGCTAATTACCGACATTCCCACTTCAAATCTTTCAACACATTTTTCTTGGAAATGCTTGTATGGAACGTAATGAAATTTTGCCAGTCGTTGTAGAAGAATGCCACGGGGACAGGCCCATTCTGTTTTTGTCGAAATAACTCCGAATCTATTTTCACAAAAAATTTTCAATTTATTTCGCCCGGAAATAATTGCAACGACAGATTTCTGTTGCGTAAGTACTATTGTATTTTTATCGCATTTTTTGAAGAAAAAAAATTGTGAGATTGGCAAGATTTCGTTTAATTCCATGCAGCTACGTTCGAAAAAAGTATGTTGAAAGTTTTGAGTCAGCAGTATTGGCCTCTTACCGCTAATGCTGATATTCCAAAAAAATTAAATAATTTCTGACTTATTTTGATGAACAAAGAGTGCCGTCTCCGTGCAATTCTTTTGAAACGCTGGCAAAATTTCCACGTTTCATTCAGGCATTATCAAGAAAAATTTGTTGAAAGTTTTACAGTGTTAATGACAGTTGGGAAAGTCAACGTTACCTCCAAAAGTGTCTAACGCATTGTTTTCGGAGACGACTTATTCGAATGAAAAGAAAAAAAAATAGTACGCTCTGCGGTTATCAACTACGAAGACTGTTCCATTTTTTCCACTTGATTAAGCTATCTCCGAGAACACTGTGTTATCAAATTTTTCTTCGTCTCTGTTGCACATACGGGCGCGAAAAGACGTTCGGAAGGAGTAAGCCCCTTCCGAACGTCTTTTCCATTGATTCTTCCAAATGAATGAAGATTTCGCGAGATTATAAGGTCGCAAAGTTCTTTTGATTACGAAGTAACAGGCTCTTATATGTGGGGGGAATATTCTGGCGCCATACGAACATTTGATCAAACATGCTGTCGTGTTTACCATCATTATATTTATATCTTTGCCGTACAACGAATGAGTTAGCTCACAAGTAGACTTTTACATCGTACATTTTCAATCTTGAACAAAAAAAAATGAACGCGTAATACAGACATTGCTTTATCACACGTTCATTTTTTGTTTGTTTTAACAGACGAACCAAATCGCCGAGAAGTCTGAGATTTGTTGGGTCAAGGATTAGGCGTTAATATGTGCAAGTGTTACTTTAAATGTCGCGCAACGTCATGGGGTTTTGTGGTATATAATGGTTATACTATTATGAGTATCAATGTTCGAGAGATATTCTTTAATAAAAACTACTGTTTTCCTGGTAACGTAATAGATTTATAAACCTTTTTACACAACCACGAGTAACCTAAACGAGTGGATCTTTCGGCGGACAAGCCTGTAGAACGTACTAAAGAAAATAGTTCTATGATAGTTGTACTGCATACTGCTAAGCAGTTTTCATATCTATAGGTATTTCTTTTCGAAAATCGAATAGACTTGACTTTTCGTTGTACGAGAGAGTTGCCAATGGGGCATTTCCCGCTGTGATCATCCTGTGGCACGCACACCGCTTGATGCCCACACGGCGTTATATAATTGTTTGCCGGTCACAGCATGGGGCAAGCACGCCCCACCTGGCCCAGCACGGTTTCCTATTCATTGTCGCGCCAGCCTAAAATTTACCTTCTATCCATGTATGTATATATATGTTACCTATTATGATTTTCGACGTTCGTATGCTCTCCCACAGTGTATACAAGCCATAAGTTTGCCCGTAATTTGTCACGATTACGCGAAGATTACCGGTGTCGCTGACAGCCTTTTCGGGCTACCAGTTTACATGCAACTGCCATACTATTATATATATATATATATATACATGTATACACACACATATTAAATATATTGTATAGGTAAAGGCCTGTGGACTATAGCGTGTACCC
This sequence comes from Oxytorus armatus, assembly GCA_958009045.1. Classification (NCBI taxonomy): domain Eukaryota; kingdom Metazoa; phylum Arthropoda; class Insecta; order Hymenoptera; family Ichneumonidae; genus Oxytorus; species Oxytorus armatus. The sequence goes on from OY253744.1 coordinate 18,297,526, forward strand.
ATTCCAGTACTCTGAATCAATGTAATATCGGAATCAATGTCGCGAGCAAGCAGTGCATTGAAATACTTCATCCCCCGTTGGTAGAATCATCATGACTACGGTCATCGACAATCGATCAGATTGCAAAGAGAAAAAGAGAGAATAAATAAGGATAGAGATGTTTCAGTTAAAAATTTCGGAACGTGGGAGTAAAAATTATAATTCCCCAATAGGGTCCCTTTTTTTAAGGGGGGAAATAGGGTTAGACGGTTCAAAAAATCGATTTTTTTTAATTTCATAAATTGTTAGTAAAACTATTGAAAAATATGTCGCCGGCTAAAAACACAATCAGTACTCGTGAAAAACACGTTAAAAACAAAGCGAAAAGGGCTCGCACGAATTCTCAATCGGGCACACATACTCGGGTGATCGCAAACAAAATTCCGTGTGTTTCGCATATGTCAACGTGAAATTGCCTACCAAAAATCATCCCTGATAGTCGAGATTTGACTGCGTGAAACACGTCACGAACCGCATAGTCGATCACCAAAACTACACTAATACTCCGGACGTGAATAGAACTTTGATGAACGTTTATAAATCACAAACGTCACCAGTTGAGAGAAATAAAAAGAAGGATCGTCATTGAAATTAGAAAATATCGGAGAAACAATAGAAACTGTTTTTGTGCCACTCGTGAATTCGTATACGATGGAAAAAAAAATTCAATTTCAACAAACCATTTCTTGATGTTGAAAAAATGTTTCAGTCATTAATACCAAATTTTAGTTGAGCCAAATGACATTAAGGGGGGAAATAGGGTTAGACAGTTCAAAAATTTCATTTTTTTTTTATTTGATAAATTGTTAGTAAAACTATTGAAAAATATGTTCCCAAAATTTTAAATGAAAATGCCGATTCGTTCTATTGTTAGAATAAGCTATTAAAGTGAGTAGCTCTACATCAGGCCCCGAGCGCGCCACGTGTTTCAAACGCGTTTTTCTGAAAACGACTTTTTTTTAACTTGCGTACACGCTAGTTTGAAAAGTTGTAAACCAATCGTTTTGAAAATTGGCAGTTACTTTCTTCATAGTATTGCGCTCTATATGAACCTAAAATCGGAATACTATCATTATTTAAAATAATTTTTTTTTTGCAAATAAAGTTGTAAAAAATGGCAAAAAATCATGCTTTTTTGTTTTGACCCCTGTAAAAAATTCAATTTTATATATTTTTTTTATAGCATTTAGGTTCATATAGAAGAGAGACATACAATAAAAGTAAATTCCAACCTTGTTTGATTTCAGATGAAAATTGCGGCTTCCAGAATGTACGCAAAATGCTGAGTCTGATTTTGACCTGCAATATGGGGTCGCTAATATCTTCGGTGTTTTCCACGGAAATTCTACAAAAATTTTATAGTATATACTTAAATATATGTATAAAATATTCTCAAAGTGTTAATAAATTATATTCATTTTTTATACTATAAAAAAATTCATGAAAATCATTGAGAAAACGCTGTTCTAACCCTATTTCCCCCTTAAGAGACTTTTTTTTTAAATACTCGGATAGTGCCTTTATCGGTACAGATAAGAACTTTACAGACATTCAGAATCAGCGGTAATACAACAAAAATGACAGAATCCCCGTTGGGGACTATTGTAGGACTGTTAACTTTATTAAACTGTCTTACAAGCATTTTGAAAATTGTTTTCCGATTAGTGTTTCCATAATTATAATGAATTCTTACGTGATTCTGAAAAATCGTAAATCTTCCGCTTAACAGAGGTAGAACTTTATAAAAAGCCTCCAGATAAAAAAAACGATCGGAAATTATAATTCTCGGTTCAAATGACCATCGTCAATTCTTGCGCGATTATATCTCTTGCAATTTCGGTGAAAAATTTTCTATCCATTTGAAAATAATTATTTTTTGTTCTAGCAACTCAATCAATCCGGTCGTTAATCATCATAACAGGGAATAATTTTTCTAAAGACATTTTTAAAAGTCGACTTCCCAAAGAAAATTACGTACAAATTGAATCGCGCTAAGTGGTATGATTTTTTTGAGATGATAATCTACAAGGGTCGACAATCACCCTCCGCAGACGCCGAGAAGATGTATGAATGTGTGTGTGTGTCTTTTTTGCATTCCGATGGGATATGGCGCGAGAGAGAAACCCTCGCGCTTTGCCCGAGCCTCTCTTCTACTCTCGCGTCGAGAGATCTCCTCTCTCGTTTGCCAAGCACATACACACCGCGATTTGATTCGCTCCTCGCTCAACGTGTAACTCTCTCTCCCTAGTCTATCTCACATTCCTCCCGCCACCCCACACCAAGCCAGACAACCGTTCACTACTATCTCACAATTAGTATGCGTGTGCGCGTGCCTGTGTGTATGTAAAGAGCGAATGAACGAGAGGAAAACGGACGGGCCTTCGTTCTTCGATGCATACACACGCTTACTCACACACATACAACCTCTGATACGTATGCATGTATAGATTACCTCAGTGTACAACGACACGACGACATGAATGCGCGCGCGTGTCCTGTGCCCGTGTGCGCGATGTCAATATTATACGACAAACACACTTAAATAGGCTTAAAATACTAACATCCACCTCGTTCACCACCACCAACGACACCACGCTTGATGCATTGTGTGTTTCTCCCTCCCACCCTCCGCGAGACCCACCTGACTTTATAGTACTTATAGAAGTAGTGGATATACACATATATGTCTACATAATATGTATTAGGTGTATGTATTTAGTCCTATCATTATACGCCACTTTTGGACACCCAAAGAGAGAGAGAGAGAGATTGTATACATTTTTGCGATAATTGAGCCACAAAAGAGATTTGCCAATGTGTCCTGATGAATAAAAAAACCGAGTCGACTTTTCATGTTACGGCCATTCGTTGTTACTTCAGGATCGGTGTTTGATTTTGCGATCACTTTTATTAACTCCAACGTTTATTGTATATTGAGTAGGAGAATTCATTGTCGCCTGTTCTAATGGAATTATCTAAAATATTCTTTACCGTTTTTCTTTACCAAACATTTTCTTCTAACCCCCAAATGCACACGTGTAACACGTTCGAGTCTTGCGATCCACGATCCCCATTATGCGGCAGACCGCTGGTAGCCATTTTGTACAAGTACATTCGTCCAAATGTAGTAAGGAAAAAAAATTGTAAAAAAAAAATCCGTCGGTAGAACGTCGAAAGATGAATGAGCGATGCTGGTCTCGTCTTGGTTCGCGGTAATATACGATGAAACGCGCGGTGGCAGACGGATATTGGTTTAATTCGACCGGAGAAAAAGAGAGAGGGTGAGTGTAAAAGATAGAAAAGGGCGCGAGCGTAAAACGCAACATTGAACTTGTAAAAGATCTAACGAGATCAGTCCGGAGATCCGGAGTAGAGAGGCATTCTAGGCGGGTATGTGTGCCTCGCATTCGCCGACTGGTTGTTTGCTGATTGGCTTAAATCAGCGTTAAGCCGATCCGATCCAATCCATGGCTCGAGGCCAAAGGGAGGAAGAACGGCGGGAGGGAGGTTTGCTGCCCTTTCGCCTGTCTTCTGGCAGCGAAACTTCGGGGGTCAAAGCCCGCGCGATCCGATGTATCGTCGTATATAACTAGGGGCACACACCCTTCAATGCCAAAAGGTAGCATCGGAACTGTGCCCGGGGGCTTCTGTGTTACTCTATACAGCGTATAAGAAGAGCCCCTATAGATACGATATGTGTGCAGGCAAAATGGACAGGTTTTCAAAGCGAGCCCCGGTAAGAGGTCGATACGTTACGGAGGATTACAAATAAAAAAAACTCGCGGCTTCGCCATATAGTCGAGGTCGATTAATCGACGAGCCTGACATCCTGCCTTCATTCTTCGGCTTGCCTAAAGAATGTCGGAGCGTTTAGTATACATTAGGGTGGTTCTTAATTTGGTTATGTTGGAAATTCTTTGGTATTGTTCCTCAAAAGTAATCAACATATCTAGAAAAAAAATTGGGCGCAAGCGGAACTTTGTCCAATAATTCCAACCCACCCCACCGAGCTGTCGAATTTTTATCCGAAAAATTGCATGCATTCAAAATTTTGTTAAGAAAATTGTTTACTATTTCAAAACTATTTATGATAAAAGAATTTTATATAACATTTTTGTAGGAAATATAATGCTCTACAAAAAAGGTATCTTGTGAAATTCTCGTGAATCTAATATTTATCACGTAATTAGCTATAAACTGTCATCATTCATTCCAAAAGTCAATCATTATGGTCAAAACAGGAGTTTGACGTCGAACAGCTGCAATTTATTTTTCGTATGTATATAAGATTATGAAGAAATACGTAGCGCACTCAACAATGAAATGTAAACAATATTCAAATTTTCAATTTTATCAATTTCATTGTGAATTATAATGAATGATGTCATATATTTTAAAAATCAACTTACAATAATGAATTACATCGGTTGGAGCAAAGTTGCTTTGTTAATATCAGGATATTTTTTTTTATATTCTTCAATTATTTGTACAATGAATTGTTTCTGATCTTCATCATAAGTGAGACGATCATTGTACTCTGTAATAAGTTTCACTCCTCTTTCTGCAACATCGTTAACCACTTTAATTCCTTTAACTATTTTTAAGCCTTGTAAATAATTTTCATTAGAAATCCACTCGCTCACATCGATATCAAAAAATGAGGAGTTGAATTTAAATCTTTCAAAAAAAGCCATCGATTTGGAACTGATAAAGAAATCAATGTCCTTATCGATCAAAGAAGAAAAATTTATCATGAATGATAATAAAATTGATAAAATTGAAAATTTAAATATCGTTCACATACTGTTATTAAGTGCACTACGTATCTCTTCATATTTATAATTGCATATGAAGAATACATTGCAGTTTTTCGACGTCAAACTCCTGTTTTGGCCATAATGATGGACTTTTCGAATAAATGATGACAGTTTTTTGCTAATAACGTGATAAATATTATATTCACAAAAATTTTACAAGATACCTTTTTTGTAAAGCATTAAATGTTCTATAAAAACACAATATAACATTTTTTTATCATGAATAGTTTTGAAATAATAAACAATTTTCTTAACAAAATTTTGAATGCATGCATTTTTTCATATAAAAATTCGACAGCTCGGTGGGGTGAGTTAGAATTATTGGACAAAGTTCCGCTTGCGCCCAATTTTTTTTCTGAATATGTTGATTACTTTCAAGGAACAATACCAAAGTTTTTCCAAATCACCAAATTAAGAACTACCCTAGCATACATGCATATGTACAATCGTCGTCCCGATTCAATAAATTTACTGCAAGTATATCAATCGAATGAAAACCAGGAATGGAAAATTTATTAATAAAAAAAAACTCCCCACTACACAACGTCGCGGATGTGATACAATGGGAATGTCAATGATTTTTTCGTAAAAATCTTTTATCTCTACGAGTTTACGTCTGATGATAATAATTTTTTAAACGCATAACCTTCGTCTTTTTGCCCTACCGGCAAACATTATATTTTCAGATTATTGTGAATTCTTTGAAATAGTTGTATTTTTTACAATTTTTCATCATTCATTCTTCATTAAGGGGGCAAATAGGGTTAGGACAGCGTTTTCTCAATGATTTTCATAAATTTTTTAATAGTATACAAAATGAATATAATTTATTGAAACTTTGAGAATATTTTATACATATATTTAAGTATATACTAAAAATTTTTGTAGAATTTCCTTGAAAAATACCGAAGATATTAGCGATCCCATATTGCAGGTCACAATCAGATTCAGCATTTTGCGTACATTCTGGAAGCCGCAATTTTCATCTGAAACCAAACGACGTTGGATTTTACTTTTATTATATGTCTCTCTTCTATATGAACCTAAATGCTATCAAAAAAATAGAGAATTGAATTTTTTACAGGGGTCAAAACAAAAAAGCATCATTTTTTGCCATTTTTTACAACTTTATTTCAAAAAAAAAAAATTATTCTAAATAATGATAATATTCCGATTTTAGGTTAATATAGAGGGCAATACTATGAAGAAAGTAACTGCCAATTTTCAAAACGATTGGTTGAAAACTTTTCAAACCAGCGTGTACGCAAGTTTAAAAAAAGTCGTTTTCAGAAAAACGCGTTTGAAAAAACGCAAAATGCTGCTTATAACAATAGAACGAGTCGGAATTTTCATACAAAATTTTGGGAACATATTTTTCAATAGTTTTACTAACAATTTATGAAATTAAAAAAAAATCGATTTTTTGAACAGTCTAACCCTATTTGCCCTCTTAAGTAAAATAAACATTGGAATTCCTGCTGTACGGAATAATAATCTGTCATTATGAGGATGAAAAAAAGTTATCATCCTTTTTCCACAATAGTACTAATTATTCCGGCGTATACAAATTGTCGACACTTTTTTATGACCTTCCTGAACTGCAAAAGTTATTTTATCACTGATTTCTCTCTTTCACGTCGTTCGATAATGCCGTACGACAAATAAAGGCGCGATAGATATATGTTTTTCTAAGTTTAGTTAGGATCGATATAAATGGAAAAGAAACACGTGTCCAGCACCATTCCATCTTTTCACGAGAGAGATCTCGTACCTTGGTACAAACTCGTATCGGTATATGCACGAGACAAACACTACATTACATTTTATTACCACGAAGAAGTCACCGAGTTGAAATTTGTCTTTCTCGAGAAGACAGCACACCAGGTGCGAGATATTCCGCCGAAGGACTTTTTCCTCAAACCCCGCCACGCTTCTCGAATCTTCTCTCGAGGATTACAACCCCTCTCGCTGCGGGACGACCGCTCTCTGTGACCGGGGGAGTTTTGTCGCACACGCGGGCGCCATATAACTTTGCGGGCACCCGGTGTGTTATCCCGCTGTGCGACTTTTAGTATTCGCGCCAACGCCCGATGCGCACACACGAGATGGTAAACCACAATCTTGCGGATACCACTTTACCGAGACTGGTACATATATGTGTACATACATATAAGCACGATATAGTGGAATACACCGGGAGAACCCTCAAGGGAGATTCAAAGTCTTGTGCAAATCTACCGAATCGTCGCCATCGTCTTAACCAAGCAATTAAAAGCGGCGTACCTAACGTTCGCAGACAGAGTATCGCTCTCTTATCTCGAGAATTCGTTGTGAGATTATTGGGGCACAAGTTTTGTCCTTAATTCGGAGCTGCGAATCAGAAACAAAGCATTGAAAGTGACGCTAACTTTTGATGGGCGTTCTGTCAGACGAAACTTTACGCATATATTCGATCTCCGATTGTCTTATCTATTCAGTCACGTTATAACATCTACTTAGAGGAGAAAAAACAAAAATATTTAGGACCTTGATTCTATAGAATAATTCTATAGAAGATAATTTTCAATTTTATATTATTCTTTTATTTTATCTTAACAGAATATCTTCCGCTTGTTTCAATTTCCATAGTATCGCATTACTACTGTATCGCATTTGTACGAGGGTTCAGGGAAACTGCGGAAAACCTGGCTGATACAGGCGGCTACATTTTACTGAATTTCACTTCTACAATCATCAGTAACTCAGTAAAACTGCTTCCCGATCAGTAGTAATCGCGTAAGCTAGTGCACGGCTAAGCGGTCATCCATCCTGGTATTTACCGCCGGTATTTACCCCAATACTGCGCATTTCAGAATACCGCCAAAGCCATCCACCAACCGCACATGTACCGCTGCTGTTCAATCATCTGTAATTATTGCATCGCAAAATTATTTTCAATGATTTTTTCATTCGAATTTTTACCGTCTAGGCAATGAATGAAAGAGGTTCTTATACATCTCTCATATAGATCAATAGATCTGTGCGTCGACAGATCGTGTAACACCGTATATACAAATAGGTATCATCCTTGTAGCAATAAGAGTAAAAACGAGACCGGCGGAAATCGTAATGGTCATAGTGCCAAGAAGAGAAAACACAAAAGTCAAAACGTCCGGATGCAAGGCTCATTGTGCCCCGGAGACTGCGTTCAATTGCCATGAAATCCGTGTTGTGCCTCTTTCGAAAATTTCTCATTCACCTATACCTTACAATGGGGGGCGGAGAGCTCTCGGGAAGTTCACTGCTGTACATAAAATACCATATCCTGAACCGGAACCCCGAACACTGAATTGGCCTCTTTTTTTTTCATTCTTCGCGCGTCTCGCCCACAGATCTCCGCGATCATGAGATCCTTCCGTATCGTACGAAATTGCCTTTTAACGAGAGGCCAAAGTTCGGCCAAAGTAAGTCTGTGCGAAGACCAGAGAGGGTAAGGACCATTGTGGGCGAGGAATTTTGTAAGGTGCGCGCAAATGTGGGCGTCATACATACCGAATCGATGATCGATTGTGAGAAAATTTTCGCTCGTCTCTCTATAACAGATTGGGGGTGGACGTTACTATAACCGTCGAGCTGCGAAAAATTTTCAATCTCGTACGAATGCGTTTAATAGCCAAGATGTTTTTTTTTCACACGCTCCAGACGGTATGCCTTTTCATGGTGCATCCCCGTAAAGATTTTTCCGAACCATTCCCTCGGGATCGTGGATCATAACTTTTGTATTAGAGACGAGCTAGAATAAATTGGTCAGCGAATGTTTACACTCAAATTAATAAATTCTTGTATATTCATTGATTTTAAGAATTTGGCAGACAATAGAAATAAAATTATGTCATTACGCTGTATTCATCGACCGCAGCTAGAGTAATGACTAGTAAAATTATTAGTTCCTTATAAGGAAATATAGAACAATATTTATTCATTGGTAGCAGGTGTTACCGGTATGTTTTATATATACAGTGGGTCAAAAAAGTATTCATACACCTTGTTTTTTTGCGATAACTTTATAGACATAAGCGATACGCAAAGAAAGCCAATTTTATTTACTAGTACATCACGTGCAGAGATAAACTGCAAATAGAGAATTTTTTTCCAGCAATAATAGAAGAATTATGCCAAAAAAACGAAAATTTTCGGGCAAAAAAGTATTCATACACTTACGATTATAGTGAAAACCTACATCATCATAGTTGTTAATTATAACTAATATTTGGTGTGCATCCCTTTTGCTTCAATTATGGCCTCGAGTCTCTTAGGCATGGATTCTACTAGCTTTTGCGTTGTTTCTTTTGCTATTTTCGTCCATCCTTCTAAAAGTACTCTCTGGAGATCGGATTTGTTTGTTATTTTTCTTTCTCTAATTTCTACATCCACCAAGTGCCATACATTTTTAATAGGATTGATGTCCGGAGATTGTGGTGGTGTAATCAATTGTTTGCGGACATTATAGAGTAACCATTCCCTCGATTTCATGGCAGTATGTTTCGGGTCGTTATCTTGTTGGAAGTAGAAATTTCCATCCAGGCCCATTTTATCTACACTTGCTTTGAAATTGCTGCGCAAAACGTCGATATACTTCTGGGCATTCATTGTACCATCTATAAAAGCCAGATTACCAACGCCATAATATCCCATTCAGCCCCAAACCATGACGCTTCCTCCGCCGTGCTTTACAGTCGGTATTAAATTTTTCTGCTGGAACTCGGTATTTGGTTTCCGCCAGACGAATTTTTTTCCATCGGACCCGAAGATGTTAAACTTCGATTCATCCGAGAATACGACACGTTTCCAAAATTCTATAGTTTTTTTTACGTAGATTTTTGCGAAACCTAAACGTTTTTCTCGATTTATATTATTAATTAATGGTTTTTTGCGGGCAGTTCTGCCGTATATTTGGGCGGAATGCAAAACGTTTCGAATAGTCTGGGGACACACGCTTTTCCCCGATGTTGACGCGACATCATTCGCTAAACGGCGAGCACTTGTGAACGGTTTTTTTGTAGCCTCTTCTGTAACAATGCTCCGACGCTCTCGTACTGTTAGTATTCTCGGTCGACCGGTTCGTGGCTTATTTTCTCTGCTGTTTGTTCTTTCGTATTTTTTTATTATATATTGCACTGTTGCGAAACTTAGATTTAGTTCTTTACTAATTTTTCGATAACTTTCACCGCGTTTCCGAAGAACAATCAGTGTATCTCGCATGGATATTGATATTTCGCTTTTCTTTGCCATCGTGTCTGTTCGGAGCGTGAAGATCTACTACCGCATGGAATAGGTCAAAACCATTGTGTAAACGAAGACTTGTTTACATTGTACGCAGAGGTCAGACCGTCCGTGAGTGAATATCGAGGTTTAGCAGCTCAATCGTAAGTGTACGAATACTTTTTTGGCCCGAAAATGTTCGTTTCTTTTGCATAATTCTTCTATTATTCCTGGGAAAAAATTCTCCATTTGCATTTTATGTCTGTACCTGATGTACTATTAAATAAAATTGGCTTTCTTTGCGTATCGCTTATGTCTATAAAGTTATCGCAAAAAAACAAGGTGTATGAATACTTTTTTGACCCACTGTATAACGAGAATGAATGATCTTCGGCAACGTGCATGAACGTTGGACGGTTATATAATAAATGTAAATTATTATTTACATTTACCGGCGAAAAAAAGTCATTGGTAATTTGTGTTTTTCTCGTAAGTTTGAAAGTTGTCTTATTTACCCAATACCCTCGCACGTATCCGGTAAACCGTGAATAATTGTCACGATCAAAACATTAGTGACTCGGCAATTTTTGTTCTCTCCCTATAGAGATTTCTCTCAGCAATTTGTCGGGGTTCTCTGAACCGCGGACACACGAATGAATACCGACAACCCGCCCTAAAACCCACCCTTACGATTCGCATTCTCGTAACACACAACGCCCCGTCTCGCCAACAACCCCTCCCTGATATATAGGACAATTTAGCCTCTCTGTGAAATGTCTCTTCACTCTACTCTGACTTTTCGTGTCCTCTATATAACGTTGGTACTACTAAATGTGAAACGTATTGTTGGGGTGTGTGCTTAAACATATATTATATATATCTATTCAAAAAAATCGAGACATACATTGGGGGTGACCTCGGTGATACATCGATCCCGAAACGACAGTTAGACGATCGAGTCCTCTCTTTCGTGTACCTGTTCACTACGACAACCAAATCGCAACGTAATCGTGCGACAATCGGTTCGTACAACAATTTCACGAAATATAAAATGTCCAAGAGAAATCGATCAATGAGGAAAAATCGTTTTCGACGCTTTTATATTTTTTCGTGCATCGAAAAGTCTCGACATATATTTCATCGCCATCTATGACGAACGGTGGATCATAAGAGTCTCGCTGGAACGCAAAGAATACGGAAAAATTCGAAGAGACCAAACTTACGGAATGAATGAAAAACGAATAATAAAATTTTAAAAAAATAAGAAGAAGGCGCGTGTCACTGTTGGTTCGTGTAAAAATGTCGCGCGGGGCATTGACACCCCAATGTATGTTCTACCCATGTATTTATATATATAGGCTTGCCTCGAGTTGAAAACGTTGTAACAACATTTTAAACGGGCAAACATGCATAGAAAATGGTAACAAAAGGCGTGACCGGGGCGGAACACATGTCCAAACATTAGGCACAATCGGTCCTGCTGGTCATGGGATTTTACACGAGGGCCACCCTTCCCTCGTTTCATCTATACGGTACTAGCAATACGCAACTCCATATATCTTTCTGTGTATATATACCGTATTGTAACGCATACAAAGTCTGCTACAGATTCTGTGAGATTCGAAACATAGAGACAGCGGATCACTGGTCAACGGTAAAATGTTTGCGATGCGTTACACGGACCATTCGTACTGTGAAACGCGTTTCTTGAAGGCACCAAGAGGACTGTCGAGATGAGACTTTAAATTTCGTGCAAAAAGAAACGAAGAATAACAGCTCTCGTCCCGTGGACACTGTCCGGCAGACGAAGAGATGACACCGTCAATGGAAAACGACTGTTCGGATGAATAAAACGGAACGTAAAGGAATAGGGATTCAGAATTTGAGGAATTCATTCTCAAAAGTGAATAAAAATTCGATTCCAAAGCAAATAATTCAATTGAAAATCCATTCATGGAACATTTTTTTCGAAGCTGTTTTGAGTTTTCGAGAAAGGGCTAAATCTCACAAATCGGGTTCCGTTGATTCGACGATGTTTTACACGATTTTTCATTTTTTTCCGACAAAAATCAATGGAAGTTCGAGAAAAAAAACTTGAATCCAATAATTGGGGTTGGGAGATAGGTTTTCGGTGAGAAACTTCACATCGGCAAAACGCCATCTCGTATGTATTTTCTATCTAGATGCCTTTTCTATTCTTTTGTAATCGTCATATACAGTGAGTAACGTTGTTTGCTGCAGTTACCATCGGTATTCTCTGCGCCATAATGTAAGATTTGAAAAAATACCGACGATTCCGACTTTTCGAAGTATTTAACGAACACGCCATAGAATGAAAATCGATTGTGCAATTGCGGTTGTGACTTATCGCGATATATAAATGTGTCGATGTAGGAAATGTCCCGCGAAAAATCACAGGGGGCTTCGCGACACCGTAAACGGGTGGGAATGAAAAAAAGGAGAAAGAAAAGAAAGGCACGGCGAGAGAAAGCACGAAAAGAGATGGGAGATGAGAGAGAGAGAGAGAGAGAGAGAGAGAGAGAGAGAGAGCGGACCGCTTTTCGACGCGAGATAAAATTCCCGGAAGCTCGTTCTCCGTTAGTACGAGTCTCTACGGTCGACACGGGGCCCGGCTATTGTTTTAACGTGTTTGAGTCAAATATTGACGCAAGTCAGGCTCTCACTCGCGGCGTACTTGGGACAGGAGAGTATGGGCGATGCTTTTTCACGGCGATGGAACGACGAGAGATGAGACGGAACGACCCACATAACAGAGGGAGATGAGAAAGACAGAGAGACGAAGCCCGTATCAGTATATATGTATATAAGTACACATAGATAGTGGTCCGGCGATGAAAATTTACCGGACATCACCGCACCGATTTTCACTAGTACACAGAACCTCTTTTCCGTCGATTTAACATCTCTATTTTCGATTAACGGTTACGAACAGCTGAAAAATAACGGTATATTTTTGTAGTGACAAAAGCGAAAAAAAAAAATACATTTGTTTAATTGAAAGTAATTTCGCTTGAAACAAATTAATAATAAGCTCAGTCGTTAGTAATTTCCAAACTAATCCCCGTTAGATTGAATATGAATCGATTAATTTCGTTCGATTGTAAATACATTTAAGGGGGGAAATAGGGTTAGACGGTTCAAAAAATCGATGTTTTTTTAATTTCATAAATTGTTAGTAAAACTATTGAAAAATATGTTCCCAAAATTTTAAATGAAAATTCCTACTCGCTCTATTGTTATAAGACATTAAAGGGAGTAGCTCTCCTTCAGGCCCCGAGCGCGCTATTTTTTCAAACGCGTTTTTCTGAAAACGACTTTTTTTTAACTTGCGTACACGCTAGTTTGAAAAGTTTTCAACCAATCGTTTTGAAAATTGGCAGTTACTTTCTTCATAGTATTGCGCTCTATATGAACCTAAAATCAGAATATTATCATTATTTAAAATATTTTTTTTTTGCAAATAAAGTTGTAAAACATGGCAAAAAATCATGCTTTTTTGTTTTGACCCCTGTAAAAAATTCAATTTTCTATTTTTTTGATAGCATTTAGGTTCATATAGAAGAGAGACATATAATAAACGTAAATTCCAACCTCTTTTGATTTCAGATGAAAATTGCGGCTTCCAGAATGTACGCAAAATGCTGAGTCTGATTGTGACCTGCAATATGGGGTCGCTAATATCTTCGGTGTTTTTCAAGGAAATTCTTCGAAAATTTTATAGTATATACTTAAATATATGTAGAAAATATTCTTAAAGTTTCAATAAATTATATTCATTTTTTATACTATAAAAAAATTCATGAAAATCATTGAGAAAACGCTGTCCTAACCCTATTTCCTCCCTTAACGGTTACGAACAGCTGAAAAATAACGGTATATTTTTGTAGTGACAAAAGCGAAAAAGAAAAATACATTTGTTTAATTGAAAGTAATTTCGCTTGAAACAAATTAATAATAAGCTCAGTCGTTAGTGATTTCCAAACTAACCCTCGTTAGATTGAATATAAATCAATTGATTCCGTTCGATTGTAAATACATTTAATGGAATCAAGGGCAAATTAATTTTTTTTCAACAATAAAACTTCGCTAAGCATAAAATCACATATGATAAACATTAAAAACATGCATTATATATTTTTTAAAACCATACTGTCGCCATATAGGGCGTTTAAGCGGAAAGCGAGTGGTTGCATCCTCGCGTTACTTCTGTTCTCCCCGATAGCTATACATGTTTCACGTACAAACAGAAAAACATGGAAACAGATAGATCTGATGTGTGTGCAATAGTCGATGAATCCACTGGAAAAAGAATCAAAGGAAAGGTCCCGACGTTTCAAGAGAGCAAGCCCCGGGGCCTTCAGAACCCGGGCAACCTATAAACGGCTTTGATTCTCATAAAATCTCATAACCCGAAGGCAGAATTCGCTCGATGGATAATAATGCCACGAGAAACTCCGACGTCGTTCTATAGATCGCTGACAAACGCCCGTAACTCACGATACTTTTTGTATTACATCGAGTGGGTTACGCCCTTTTGTCCGTTACCAGCCGATTACATATATTGGAGCATCCCCTACGACGAGTTTTAATGGTAGTCGCCGCTCTCTCTTTTCATCTCCTCTTTCTCCATACGGTATATATATTTTTTGTTCTCTCTTCCACCCTTCTTCACTCTTGCCGGCTTGCCGCGGTGGTGAAAATTTCAATAGGATTTGTTTGTTCTTCGGATCGCGTCTCTTTTGCCCCTCGCCGCTCTCGGGTTTTAATATACGAATCGGTCCAACGTGTGCTGGATATACCGTTTGAGTATGTATGCGCGAGTGTGTTTATCTCGATACAAAATGCATCAAACATATTACACAGGTATATACACGAGTATAGTCTCATATACCCGCACATACTTCTATTCGTGGTACATACACGTAAATACATTGTATTAAAACACGTGTCCCTTGATCCTTCCATAACTTTTCTTCGACGTATCGAAAGAGTCGAAGATTTTGTATGCTTCGAATCGGTTATCCTGTCTTTTCGGCATGACACGATTCTCGCGTGCACGAGAAGCTATGTCGCGATGTGTGATCGTATATATTTTTGTTGTATGTATGCGAGTGAGATTGAAGCCTGCCAAGAAGAACGCGAGACTCCAACACTATTATACGTGGAGCCTTGTATTTATAGGTATGTACGTGTGCATACCTATTCTGGCAAGGGAACACATTTTCACTTCCTTCTCTTTCTCTCTCTCTCTCTCTCTCCCTCTACCTATTTTCATCCACGATCGCATAGGTACTTCTCTTCCACCCGAAGCTCTGTTTGCTCACAGGCAAATGTGTTTCCTTAGGGCCTTCCGAAATGTTTGGTCTCTCTTACTCTCGTTTACACACACGCTTCTCCCTTTATCCACGCCGATGCAACGCAACGTCAAGTGTTCATCGTTCTCCAACAAACAGCACAAACGACGCATTATCAATCGCGATAAATGTATACCGAAGAACATACCGTGATTTTCTCCCCTAGAAAAAAAATCGCCGCAGCCATACGAAAAAACATTGAATGATTTATTATGCTAATCCTTGCATTGCTATAATAGTTCCGAGCATTGTGTTATTTCGAATATCGCTTAACTGTGATAGCAATGTTCACGAGGATTGGTAATAAATCGAAGAACATTTTTCATTTATCATATAAATGAAAGATCATATAAATGAGAGATCATATCGACGCTGCGTACGAAAACTAGCATGTTTAAGATTTCTTACGAAAACAAGCACGCTTGATATCTGCGCGAAAACTAGCATGTTTCGGCTTTTACCACGAAAACTAGCAGGTTTCGACTTTCACCGCAAAAATTAGCACGTTTCAGTATCACTGAAAGTGTTTCTCATTTTTTACTCCACGTTTTTTGAACATCCTTTTTTACTCCAAATTGACGAAATATTTATGCTTGTCATTTTTATACTGTTTTATTTTGTGTTTGAATTTATTTCATACATATTTTGCTGTTTGAATTTTGGTCTGCTAGGTTTATCATAAGATGGCAAACAGCAAATACCTCGTCATTTTGGAGTAAAAAACCATGGCTAAAAAAATTACAGAAAAGAGAATCGAAAACAATTGCGGTGTATGCAAAGTTAACAATGTCAGTTTTTTTCCCTCTTGCTACTTCGTCCAGGACCTCACATTTCTCGAGATATCTCAATCGATTGTTTTCAAGATTTTGTCAACTGTACTTTATACTTATACTGTAGTTTATACTTTAGTCGTTGATCACTCCAAGATTGTGTTATTTTTTATGAAATAAAAACACAATGAACGACTCTTCAGACTGTAAGTAGATTATACGTTTTATAAACAATAATTTTGTTTAATTTCATCGCTGACTCCAAAACTTGAAGTCATGAAAAATATCATTGATGAACAATTTTAGTTTTTGAGTGGTGGAATATTCCGTATCGTATTTGCGAATCGTATTTTCAATAATGTTATTATTTTTTTAATAGAAAACGAATATAAATGTTTAAGGGTCTACGGGCGATACACCCTTAATGTTTTTCATTTATTCCTTATAGTGATCCCGAAAAAATTATTAAAACATTTGTGTAAGTTCTGAATCTTATTCGATTTAGTTCGGCAAATATACTACTTTTTCCAGTGTAAATCGAAATATGCAAGATTTCGCGACGGAAGCCGAAACATGCCACTTTTCGCGGCAGGAGCCGAATCATGCTAGTTTTCGCGATGAAAGCTGAAACATGCTAGTTTTCGCGTCGAATATCGAAACGTGTTGATTTTCGTGGTTGAATTCGAAACGGGTTAGTTTTCGTAAGAAATTTGAATCGTGCTACTTTTCGTAAGCAGCGTCGATATTGCGTTGGGTACTCAAGCAATTATCATTATGAAATCAGGAATTCAAACCGTACATAGCCCAATGAAGGTAAACGATCGAGTTTACGAACGATCGCAGTTCCTGACCTAGCTAGCTTCACGATAGTCGCCTAGCCCTGCCACCCGGTAAACAGCCAATGGCGAGGGGTTAACTCGATGAGGAAATGGCACACTGTATATACCCTTCTTGTTTATCCCAATGAACTTGTGCGCTTAGAGCTAGATGTTTACATTGGAAGGTCCAAAACTGGGACGTTTAGCACTTCCATTTTGCAAGCTGATTTTTTCAATATCAATGTCTCTATGGATAAAAACTGCCATTTTAGAGGATTCAATGGCTGTACCTACTCGCATACCGTCAGAATCTACATCGTAATTGAAATTGAAAAAAAATTCTACGCCTCGATTATCATCGTCGACTCCAAACAGATATATAGAATTAGCCACCCTCGAGGGTTCAACGAACAGTGGCAAATTTGGTTTTAAACTTCCGACGTTCTAAATTTTGATATATTTCAAGACAACGGAGGATTAAAATGTGAAGTTGGGTTTTTGCTGTTCCCAGATACCGGAGGACACTATATACGTGAAATGCACAGTACCTCCGAGATAACAATTCCAGCCCCTCTCGGCCGTTCTTCATCGTCGTAGATTACGCTCGATCAAAGCGCCTTGGGCCTTCCTCCCTCTCTCTCTCTCTCTCTTTCCCTCCACCGTTATACATGTAGGTTACATGCAATAGACGCTCTCCGCTTCAGGGTCTATCCCGGCAGATATATACGCCTGTAATACTGGTACCGCTTGCCTGGAGCTGGAGAATCCACAATCTAACAACCTGTATGCTATACACATGGTATCCCTGTACTCCACGATTTCTCGGTGAACGCTCAGAGGAGCTTGAGGCCGAGAAACCGCGCGTCACGACGACGCCCATACCGTCGTCGTTCTCTCGCTATATACGCCCTTTAAACACCGTACGAGAGCTACGTATACCTGTACGTTTACGCATGACTATAGACTTTGCAATATATATAGTTGCGCGTTGGCATTGTTGCAAGGGACACACGTAAAAGCGACCCTAAGTAGGTTGTGTGTGTTAGATTCGCAAACATGTCTGTAGCGTTGTCAGACGGGCAGGAAATTACGTCCGCCTTTAGCCGCGCTCTCTATATTACAACCACCCCCAACCGTCCCCCCTCCACCTCTCTACTGCCATATATACCTACCCCTACTTCCTCGTTCCGCCATTATATACCCTCATCCTTTTCCTCTCGCAAAACAACCCACCCACACAGTAACCCCTTGCAACACGCTTTCGTATACGTATATAGACCGGTTTAACGTAACGTATACGTGTCAACAGCGCAAGGGGGTGGAATGGGGTGGCGAGAGACTCGTACATATAGAACACTATATACGTACGTCGATGTGAGAACTGGTCTCATGAGCTACCCCGAAACGAATATATATACGAGGTCTGTTCAAAAAGTATCGCGAATTTTAAATTTCCGCGGGCTACATATAGTCGATTTTCGATTTTTTTGTGGCGTTAGGTTGGTACTCATTAAGGTGGTTCTTAATTTGGTGATGTTGGAAATTCTTTGGTATTGTTCCTTGAAAATAATCAACATATCCAGAAAAAAATTGGGCGCAAGCGGAACTTTGTCCAATAATTCTAACCCACCCCACCGAGCTGTCGAATTTTTATATGAAAAAATGCATGCATTCAAAATTTTGTTAAGAAAATTGTTTATAATTTCAAAACTATTCATGATAAAAAGATTTTATATTGGGTTTTTATAGGAAATTTAATGCTCTACAAAAAAGGTATCGTGTAAAATTCTTGTGAATCTGATATTTATCACGTTATTAGCAAAAAACTGTCATCATTTATTCCAAAAGTCCATCATTATGGCCAAAACAGGAGTTTGACGTCGAAAAACTGCAATGTATTCTTCATATGCAATTAGAAATATGAAGAGATACATAGTGCACTCAATAACAGTATGTGAACGATATTTAAATTTTCAATTTTATCAATTTTATTATCATTCATGATAAATTTTTCTTCTTTGATCGATAAGGACATTGATTTCTTTATCAGTTCCAAATCGATGGCTTTTTTCGAAAGATTAGAAATCAACTCCTCATTTTTTGATATCGATGTGAGCGAGTGGATTTCTAATGGAAATTATTCACAAGGCTTAAAACTAGTTAAAGGAATTAAACTGGTTAACGTTGTTGCAGAAAAAGGAGTGAAACTTATTACAGAGTACAATGATCGTCTCACTTATGATGAAGATCAGAAACAATTCATTGTACAAATAATTGAAGAATATAAAAAAAAATATCCTGATATTAAGAAAGCAACTTTGCTCCAACCGATGTAATTCATTATTGTAAGTTGATTTTTAAAATATATGACATCATTCATTATAATTCACAATAAAATTGATAAAATTGAAAATTTGAATATTGTTTACATTTCATTGTTGAGTGCGCTACGTATTTTTTCATAATCTTATATACATACGAAAAATAAATCGCAGCTATTCGACGTCAAACTCCTGTTTTGACCATAATGATCGACTTTTGGAATAAATGATGACAGTTTTTTGCTAATTACGTGATAAATATTAGATTCACGAGAATTTCACAAGATACCTCTTTTGTAGAGCATTATATTTCCTACAAAAACGTTGTATAAAATTCTTTTATCATAAATAGTTTTGAAATAATAAACAATTTTCTTAACAAAATTTTGAATGCATGCATTTTTTCATATAAAAATTCGACAGCTCGATGGGGTGGGTTAGAATTATTGGACAAAGTTCCGCTTGCGCCCAATTTTTTTTCTAGATATGTTGATTACGTCTGTTGTCGATGTGCTCGGGCGTCCGGAACGCATTTCTTTGTTCGCATCTTCTCGGCCCTCTGAGAACATTTTGTACCACCGATAAACGTTGCTTTGGTCCAAGGTAGCTTCACCATATGCCACAGTCAACATTCGGAATGGTTCGGTTTTTCACACAAAATTTCATACAGATTCTCTGATCCATTTTTTGGAATAGGCAAAAATCGAAGACAAGCCAAAACACGTCTAACCAAAACAGCTGTCAACAATTAACTAAACATTCAAAATGGCCGATTTTTTTAGCATAAGTGAGGGACATGAGTACCTAACGCCACAAAAAAAATCGAAAATCGAATATACGTAGCCCGCGGAAATTCAAAATTCGCGATACTTTTTGAACAGACCTCGTATATATTGTAGATGAATTTGAACATGGGACATTTCAGGACAACTCAGACAGCCTCTCAACGACTTTTTTATACGATCCATAACATTTTTTATGTTGTTCAACTCTAGTGAGTTTATAGTTTACGTAATTTTTAGAAAAGATATTTTATTCTTCGCAATCCGGAGTCATGAATTGTTGACAGACGGATAACCGAATTTCTTATCGCGAAGCTAGGGTTGTCCGTCCGTCTGTCCTTCTGTCACAGGTCTCTAACTCCTAGGAGGTTTAACCTGTCACCTTAAAATTTCGCATGCCGCTAGAGCGAAATGTTTCAAAGATGAGCCCTCAGTCATTTTGAAAAAAAAAAAACAATTCTTTGGGTATTGACCGGAACCAAGATAAAAAAAAATTCTCTACACTGCCGAGTGGGGTATCGTTTGCAAGGGCTTACTGCGAGGATTGAAAAAATATTTTTAAACATCACTTTCGACGAATATTTTCAACAACATTCATCAACATTTTCGTCATTTACTAAGCATTCCCCGCCCATTTAATCTCCAAACTACTGCATCATAAAATACGAGATAATTCCGATGAAGGGAATAGCGGATTATTGTTATCCTCTTCATTTTTTATTTTTTATGATATCAACCCTCGAGTCGCGAGGCGGAATATAGAGTTGGGATTGAATGTCCCGTATTATGCATACAGGGAAGTTATTTCGGACATGCGAAAATATGAAAGGTCCGCATACCTGCTTGGGGCTCGTAACAGCAAACTTGGATACGTACAAGCAACTTTCATACAAATTCAAAAGATAGGGACAGAGTGATGTAAAGGAGAAGAAGGTTTTTATGTACGAGTACGAGAGTATTAGGGTGCTCACAGAGGAAACAACGTTAGCATTTTGTTGGTCACACACACGAGCCGGAGACGTACCGGTCGCCACATCAACGCGTAGTACCAGCCAATCACAGCGATGCAGTGGTATCCGACCGGCTCATCCGTGTACCAGCAAAAACTGCCACGTCGTTTCATGTGCGGGCACCGTTAGTTGCACACGAGGACTATGTGACCAACGATAATGCGCTCTCTCTCCCCGGTCCCAAATGGGGACACGCATCTAAACGAGCATGTACAGCGCGAAAGATAGGTACGAGATTGCAACAAGCGGAGGTGTACACACATATGAGAATGGCAAGCAAACGAAAGTGCGAGAGAAACGGAGAAGATACACCGGATGCGGTGCAACGACGAAGAAATTTCGCGAAACCTACAATATATATACAAGCAAGGGGCTGTACGCAGACGCCTTTTCGTCTCCATTGGACCTATACATCTGAACCTCACCCTCTGGGATTTAATTCACAATTTTTTAATATTGTGTTTATAATTCTAAAAAGCATGCATTTTTTTGTAGATTTTTTTTTCGCTGACTTCTGTTTCCTTATGATTGTTAAAGAAAAAAATTCTTACGTAACAATTAAGGGGTGAAATAGGGTTAGACGGTTCAAAAAATCGATTTTTTTAATTTCATAAATTGATAGTAAAACTATTGATAGGAAAAATATTTTCCCAAAATTTTAAATGAAAATTCCGACTCGTTCTATTGTTATAAGCCATTAAAGTATGTAGCTCTCCTTCAGGCCCCGAGCGCGCTATCTTTTCAAACGCGTTTTTCTGAAAACGACCTTTTTTGAACTTGCGTACACGCTAGTTTGAAAAGTTTTCAACCAATCGTTTTGAAAATTGGCAGTTACTTTCTTCATAGTATTGTGCTCTATATGAACCTAAAATTGGAATATTATCAATATTTAAAATAATTTTTTTTTTGCAAATGAAGTTGTAAAAAATGGCAAAAAATCATGCTTTTTTGTTTTGACCCCTGTAAAAAATTCAATTTTCTATTTTTTTCATAGCATTTAGGTTTATATAGAAGAGAGACATATAATAAACGTAAATTCCAACCACTTTTGATTTCAGATGAAAATTGCGGCTTCCAGAATGTACGCAAAATGTTGAGTCTGATTGTGACCTGCAATATGGTGTCGCTAATATCCCCGGTGTTTTTCAAGAAAATTCTTCAAAAACTTTATAGTATATACTTAAATATATGTATAAAATATTCTGAAAGTTTCAATAAATTATATTCATTTTTTATACTATAAAAAAATTCATGAAAATCATTGAGAAAACGCTGTCCTAACTCTATTTCCCCCCTTAAGAAATCTCTAAAAATTAAAAAAAATGCTCCGTTAGATGTGACATTTTTTTAGTATGTTTTTAAGATTTTTTAACGTGGACTAACCTATTCTTTCGTGCACGGTTTTTTTCTGCACAAAATCATAATTAAACAGTAGTCAGCGAAAGAAGTTTACAGAATCAATCTACAAATCTACAAAACTGTAAAAACAATATAAAAAAATGTAGACTAAATCTCAGAGGTTGACTGGTAAGACGGATAGGTCCGGTTGGGGTGGAATGCCTCATATGGTATATATATGTATATAGCAACTCTGGTACCGGACAGATTCGAGAGTGGATCACGCTAGGTTGTACGATGAGAGTTCACGCGATTGTCAGTCGGGGTGCTTGGACAAATATACGTGAGTCACTGTAACAACACTGGGTTACCGACAGCGCCCATCACCGTGTCGCATATAATCTTCGTCCTTTTCATTCTTGCGGGCTCTCGACTTGAACGCAAAATTCCCATAAAATTAGTCACGAAAAGTGATTTAATACGGCAATTCGAAATAAATGGTATATTTAGTCGAAGGCAATTGCAACTTGAGCAAAATTGCACGACGCGTTTATTTTATGAAAGACGTAAATTCCCATAAAAATCAGCATAAAATGTGGTTTAAGGCCACCATAGCGGGTGTAAAATCTCGTGCACAATTGACAATTTTTTTTGTATGAAAAAGTGATTTATTTATAAAACTAATTACACATCTATTCAGTATACATATCAACCTAATAGAAAGTATTTTTTTCTTTATTTTTTGTCATACAAAATGGCCAACTACCGCTATTTGCCTTTGGAATCTTTTTTTTTTAGACGCGGGGTGACATTTGGCATCGACAATTCTTGACCTAGAACAAAAAAAAATTCTCGTTAATCTACATCAGAATACCTACAGAAATACGTACGGAATTTGATAAGTATTCCTTTATTCGAATATCGAGGCATTTGAACTTAAAAAGTGAATTTCCTGTGAAAAATTTCGTATAAAACTGCTCATAAAATGGAAAGTTTTTAATTAATCAGAAATTCCGTACGTAATTCTCTGCGAAATGCAATTAGTGACATAATTTTTAAATTTGAAGTCAATCGGATAAAAATTGTCGAAGTTATTTATCACGCCAATTAGAAAAAACTCTATGGCCATGCCAGAGGAAGGCTTACGTTATACCGTCACGACGGCGAAAAACGAAATTTCTCGCTATAAATCGAATAGTAACCTATTTTTATGATAATAAAGCATCGTTTAAGCAAAAAAAAACATCGACTTTTTGGAAATTCTACCGCGACCATACCCCTCAATACTGCGATTCGAAATAGTTGGTACATTCTGTAATAATTTCTTTTCTTTACTAAAATTATTATGATTATTTTATTTGGAAATAACGACAATTTTCGTTAAAATTTTATAATTTATTTTTCTATTCGTTGTTTGTTTGAAATTAGTAATATTTGATTGTAAATTTTATTTGTTTTTTATTATTAATTTCGAAGACTCGAGATCGTGTAAAATTCGTTATAATTTGAAGGTGCCGCAAGATACATACATAATAAATTCACACATTCACACACATATATTGATAATAGAAAATTCTTTCGCTTATCTTTTCTTTGTTTTCTTTTTTGTTTCGAGGGCGTTGCGTCACTTGATTCGTCGAACGATTCCCTTTTTTATTTTCGATTCCTTCAACAGGCTCTCTCTAAAACACTAATTATCGGAAATACTCTTGATCATAATTTCTCTCGCATTATTATTCTTTATATAATCATAAATTTGCTGATCTTACCTCCCGAGCCAATAATTTGCTCGTTGTGCAGTCGACACTTATAATGACGCTTCTTCACACGCGCTATTTACGACACGTCTATAATACGCTAAGATCTGGTATATCGGCAGATATGAAGATATAGACACCTGTGTCTTACGATATACTTGACGCAAGACAAATGTAAAACCATCTCACTTCGTGGTCGCTGGGAGAGTGCGAGACGCCGTTCGTCAATCTATTCTCTCGTATTCCGATCATAATGATAATCAATGATATTAGACATTATGTTCGTTGGGCCGTTATTCGGGGGAAACGTGACTATAACGGCCGCTCTAACTATAGTCTATTCTCTCTGGTCGCTATAGTGCTATTCTTACAATTCGGTGGTAGGCAATTGCGACTTGAGTAAAATTGCATGACGTGTTTATTTTATGTTAAAAAACGATAATGTTTTTAACGGGAAGTATCCTGGTTGAGCGCAAATTTATCGCGCACGGGACTCCGTGCCCGGGGCCTCGGGTTACCAGGATCTGGTAATATCAATTGGAACAAAAGGGTTAAACGATACGTTGACGATTACGAATGTAAAAAAAAGACCAATTTATAGTTTAGTTCTATACACCATCCGAATTTACCATCAAGTGTGACACTGTTCCAAAAAAAAATAAAGCGTGCTAGAGGCATTGTGAGGAATCATTGGGACACCATTGAAAATAATTAAATTGAAAGGTATGAATTAACTTTATGGCGTTCTAGATACGATCTGATAACTTTAACAACGTTCCTGACAGTGCCCAAAGTAGGGTAGTTTCTTCGAAACTTTGTAGTAACCTGCTGCACGACGATATTAAATTAAATCGACAAGCTTCCACACCATATATTATATATTTATATAGGGCGTGAGGATTTGAGTAGGAGAAAGCGCAGCACTTGGAGCATCTCGCAGTTATATAAACCCTAAGGGTGAAAATTATAAATGCCAGCTTACAATAATACCAAGCACTAATGCCATGCAAAAACGCGTGTAAGCCCTCCCGTAACAATACATAGGGTTACCGTCTCGTACCATTGCCATCCCTCTCTTTTTCCCGATCATTCGCTCTTGCCACCCCGCGCGTCGACACACTCGGTGTTTTCCTACGTCGTGAAGAAAGTGCGCGCGGAAACATGCACTCGGGCCTGTTATCTTTTCTGATAAACGTCGAACGCCGTATGTACCTTCAGTACGATCGGAGCACCATCAGGGAAAAACGTCTTCGGGACTTTTCCTCAGGGGGGAAAAGAAAAACATAGTCGCGAACGGGGAAAACCTTTTTTTTTCCTACCAATTTTCATGAGATATTACATATGTCGAAAAATGTATCTTTTGTGTATATCGAATCCGACAATGCCTAAAAAACATGCAGTAAATTGAAGAGGGATGAATGAGAAGAGAGGGTATATTTGAAAGAATGAATGGGGGTAGAAGCAGAATTGGGAGAATTGCGGCGGGGGGCGGGGGGGGGGGGGGGGGGAGTCGAATTTTCCATGGTGAATGTAAATGGAGGCAATATCGCTATGTTGGCGCCAATGGTCCACGGTTGAGTGACTGGTGCTGATTGATGTTGCAATGTTTGACTAGAGGGTTGTTTCTGTGCTGTGCACGCAGTAGCATCCCCCATGGACCCAATAAGCACCTCGAGCCACCCGTCCTCCCGCCACCCCCCTTGCCGTGTGCTCGTCGTCGCCTCGCCGGTTCCTCGTGTCCTCGTCTCAATGCGTATATATATATGCATAGATGTACTCGCCGCGATGGTGAAGAGCTAGATGCTGCGGGAACCCGCCTACGCCTCGGACTCCTAACGAACAAAAGGACGTAATTCGGATAACTTTACTCGTCAAATCGCTCAAATTTCGCGCCCTTCTGTTTACTATCAGAGTCTATAATCCTTGCCGAAGAGTCGGTTCGGGCATTGTTTACATAAACTGCAAGCCGTCTGTCGCGAAAAATAGTTACTGGCTCACTTGAGATATAGAGAGCGGGACAACGGACGAATGCACCACGAAAAGGAAACAAGAAGAAATGGGGGCCATTTTAAGGGGGGGAAATAGGGTTAGGACAGCGTTTTCTCGAAGATTTTCATGAATTTTTTTATAGTATAAAAAATGAATATAATTTATTGAAACTTTAATAATACTTTATACATATATTTAAGTATATACTACTTCTTTTTAATACTTGGCGTCAAGACGCTGCCGCGTCTCTTGATAAAATTTTTGAATCATTTTCTTGAAAAACTCCGGGGATATTAGCGACCCCATATTGCAGGTCACAATCTGACTCAGCATTTTGCGAACATTCTGGAAGCCGCAATTTTCATCTGAAATCAAACGAGATTGGAATTTACTTTTATTATATGTCTCTCTTCTATATGAACCTAAATGCTATCAGAAAAATAGAAAATTGAATTTTTTACAAGGGTGAAAACAAAAAAGCATGTTTTTTTGCCATTTTTTACAATTTTATTTGCAAAAAAAAATTATTTTAAAAAATGATAATATTCCGATTTTAGGTTCATATAGAGCGCAATACTATGAAGAAAGTAATTGCCGATTTTCAAAACGATTGGTTGAAAGCTTTTTAAACTAGCGTGTACGCAAGTTAAAAAAAAGTCGTTTTCAGAAAAACGCGTTTGAAAAAATAGCACGCCCGGGGCCTGAAGGAGATCTACTCACTTTAATGGCTTATCAAAATAGAACGAGTCGGAATTTTCATTTAAAATTTTAGGAACATATTTTTCAATAGTTTTACTAACAATTTATGAAATAGAAAAAAAAATCAATTTTTTGAACCGTCTAACCCTATTTCCCCCCTTAACGAACAACTACTAAACTAAATATTAATATTTATTGTAAAATAATGGATTCGCGTTATTTTCAATCATTCGAAAAAAATGTCTATTCGTTTTTTTTTCGTACCAAATCTATCTCGTCTTAAAATCGTTTAGCCAATGTCTAAAATAATCATTTTGGCAGTGCTATTAAAATTTAACGTTTAACTTGAAGCATTAGGGGTTGTTATTTCTCGATTTGTTCAAAGATACAAAACACACACACAGACACTGATGGATCCGTTAAACTTTCATAAATAAACATCCTGTAGGGATTAAAGGACGGATGAACGACATTTTAATTTTCATGCAAAAAAAAAAAGTGCCGGAGAGTCAATCGATGTGTTTTAAATAATGTCACGCGAAATTGAGCGTTAAAGCACACGAGGAAAATATGGAAAATACGAAAGTCAATCATCATATTTAACGCTGCAAACACAAACTCTCTCGCGTTTATTTAATCGACGCTCTCGAACACCACCTCTCACCGCACCACCCTTTTGGCTCTATGTTCTCGCCTGGTCGGCATTCAGTATTATAGATATACGCGGACTAGCGATAACTCTGTATAAGCTCTTTTTTCAGCTCTCCTTTGCACCCAGTCGTTTGACAGTGGTTTTTTCTCGCTGTACTTTTCCTTCACTTAAGTCACCCCTCCCGTGTGTTTTACAAGTTTGCCAGTTATATGCTCGTTAATATAGTGAGGAAAAATGTGTGGCCTCCGTCATCATATGCTTATTCTGTTATTTCGTTTTTTCTCAATATCATCGTCACACGTTAAACTTTATATCTCGAAACCCTATCAACAAATAAAATTGGCACGACGAAAGAGAGCTCGATGGAACAAAAGGTTTTCGCTCTCGAAAAATAGAATTGACCGTTTGGAATATATTCTCAATGGAATATATATAGTCCAATTTATGTGTGTGTGTGTGTGTGTGCGTGCGGCCAACGAGAGAGAGCGCCTCGCAAAGCGAAATGAATTTTGGCGTCAAGCGATGTGGAAATCCAGTTAAAATCGAACCATTCGCGCTGTCCAGTACCGGCGAAAATCTATATGGTCACAGTGTATATCCCTCTCTCTCTCTCTCTCTCTCTCTCTCTCGGGATCTTCTCATGTCGCGTCCCAACACGAAAATTGGACCGTCGGCCATGCGTCACATCTATAGAGACCAACGAGCGTGCACTCTGTCGGCACGTACCGAAAAACACATTAATTATCTGTACGTTGAGAGAGAGAGAGAGAGAGACAGGCAGACAGAGCTTTGAAGCGCGTGGATATGGTATGGGAGGAAAATGGTCCGAACGAGGTATGGCGGCGGGGAGGGGGCGGATTGCAGTTGCAACTGCATCGGAGGGTTGACAGGAGAGTTACAAACGCCATATTCTACATACACGCATACGCTCGGCTGCGCGGTTTACGCAACGAATATTTTAATCTACTTAAAAAGCCATCCGTTTCGAAGTAATTATCAGGATGAAATTAAAACGTTGCCGAGCCCATACACGTGCGATGCGAGAGCAGAGGCTTTTTGTCGAAATCACGGTAATCGCGATTTTCACGTCAGCGATGCATATACCTCTCTCATCATCGCTCTCTCTTTCACTCTCTCCCTCTCTCTCTCTCTTTGTCCCTCTCTCACTCACTCTCGTATTTTATTGCAAAAGCAACGCATCTGTGGCTGTTTGTATTTTCGCGGTCGAATCGATACATTCACCTGCAAATCCAACTAATCTAAATGGTAATACGTCACAGGCGAGATTGTACACAATACGGGGAGATTCTGCGAATCTGCTTCGCTCTCCCAGTAGCGAGTGACTGAAAATCGTGTATATATTGCAACATATATATATATATAATAAATGTTTTAGTATACCAGCATCATTGTCAAGCCTGCAATTTCGACGAATCATCCAACAAACACCCCTTTCAGTCCACCATCACGCTACAATTCCCTCTTTCTCTCTTGCCGTTCATCATTCAATCTCATCCTCTCTCTCTCTCTCTCTCTCTCTCTCTTCCGCCCTTTTTTGTCAAAAGCATTTACCAGCGAACCAGCGAATGTACGCTTGATGAGCTCAAACTCATTAAACGATTTATGTGGATGGGTTTCTGCCTGTTCTCGCATCTCTCTCCCTTTTTTACTCGCTCACTCCTTCTATCCGTGTATGCTAATGTGCTCTGGACACCAGCGATCGCATTTTGTCGCGCGCACGAGGGTTCATAAGCCCACTATGATGTACGCTTGTTCGAAACCCCTTGGCGCCAATTTTGACAAATTCCGCTAGCGCTGATGGTCTGTAATTGAAAATTTTCGAGACTACAATCGAAAAACTGTGAAACTAACGGACCTCTCGAGCTTTCCTCCCGCAATGTTTGACGAATTTTTGCAATTGCGAAGAAAAAAAAACGCATAACACGGAGATAGCGAGGTATTTTGTTGGAAATATACATAATACGTGGTATCGAGGACAACGTTGACGCACGAAGTATGGAAAACCCAGAACTGAGTTTGTTCTCAACGTCTATGTTTCTCGAATTTTTTCATTTTTTTTTTACCGCGACCACGAATGAGGATGCAAAGCGTAAAATGGGGTCGGGAAAAGTACCTTGGCCTCTTCGTCCCCGTGGCATATACGTGCGACACCTCGAAGACTTCCACGAACGGGTTGCAGCATTTTGGAGAGCATATGTGAACTGTAC
Organism: Oxytorus armatus; assembly: GCA_958009045.1. NCBI lineage: Eukaryota > Metazoa > Arthropoda > Insecta > Hymenoptera > Ichneumonidae > Oxytorus > Oxytorus armatus. Next base: position 18,327,362 of record OY253744.1, read on the forward strand.
GTATTATTATATGTAAGAGAAAGACGACGAGGATTATGCTGAGCCTGGTCACTTTCAATATTTGCAGAAACTAAGGACATTCGACCCCATATATAGCCAACAAAAAGAGCCTCAAATATATATATATATATATATATATATTTACAATATCTGCTGTATCCTCTGTCGTCTTGTCGTCATCCTTCCTCCGAAACGTGCGAATCTCCTCGAATCGTACGATTTATATATGCGAAACTTCGTCGTCATAGTGTATTACATATCGCTTTATTTATAGTTATATGTAAAGTGGAAATAGTTAGGTTGACGTTACGCGATAAGTATAGGTATTTTTGCTCCAAAGTCACCATTTAAAGGGGGAAATAGGGTTAGACGGTTCAAAAAATCGATTTTTTTTTTATTTCATAAATTGTTAGTAAAACTATTGAAAAATATGTTCCCAAAATTTTTAATGAAAATTCCGACTCGTTCTATTGTTATAAGCCATTAAGGGGAGAAATAGGGTTAGGACAGCGTTTTCTCAATAATTTTCATGAATTTTTTTATAGTATAAAGAATGAATATAATTTATTGAAACTTTGAGAATATTTTATACATATATTTAAGGCAGTCGTCTGGTCTAGAGCGAGATTTTTGACGTCATTTCTAATGTGCAATAACGTTTAAACCGTTGAAGTTGTCTTGATGAAAATTTACACGTGCATTTATTGATCCTTAGAGAATACTTGTACATTAAAAAAAAAAATTATTTTAAATATTTTCATGTAGTTTTTTGCCTTGTTGCAACATGGTGTGCCGAAAACGGCGCCCACTCCGGACGATGTTGTATGCATCTGAAAAAAAAAAAATATATATATATTTTCAATCTGTATGAGTATTCTGAGCACTGGTAGCAGAGTTGAGTCGAACAATAATTTTGCCGACATTTTATAACTCGTCGAATACGAAAATGTATGAAATATCATTAATGAAAGTTCAACAGGCCGCCATTTTGTCAAAATTTTTACTAAGTACCAATTCTGCTACCGGTGCTCAGAATACTCATACAGATTGAGAATATATACATTTTTTTTTTTTTAGATGCATACAATATCGTCCAGAGTGGGCGCCGATTTCGGCGCACCATGTTGCAACAAGGCAAAAAACTACATGAAAATATTTAAAATAATTTTTTTTTTAAATATACAAGTATTCTCTAAGGATCAATAAATGCACGTGTAAATTTTCATCAAGACAACTTCAACGGTTTAAACGTTATTGCACATTAGAAATGACGTCAAAAATCTCGCTCTAGACCAGACGACTGCCTTAAGTACATAGTATAACATTTTTATACATATATTTAAGTATATACTATAAAATATTAGCGACCCCATATTGCTTGTTTTTCTGGGTACTATTTTTTCAAACGCGTTTTTCTGAAAACGACTTTTTTTTAACTTGCGTACACGCTAGTTTGAAAAGTTTTCAACCAATCGTTTCGAAAATTGGCAGTTACTTTCTTCATAGTATTGCGCTCTATATGAACCTAAAATCGGAATATTATCATTATTTAAAATAATGTTTTTTTGCAAATAAAGTTGTAAAGAATGGCAAAAAATCGTGCTTTTTTGTTTTGACCCCTGTAAAAAATTCAATTTTTTATTTTTTTCATAGCATTTAGGTTCATATAGAAGAGAGACATATAATAAAAGTAAATTCCAACCTCGTTTGATTTCAGATGAAAATTGCGGCTACCAGAATGTACGCAAAATGCTGAGTCTGATTGTGACCTGCAATATGGGGTCACTAATATTTTATAGTATATACTTAAATATATGTATAAAATATCCTCAAAGTTTCAATAAATTATATTCATTTTTTATACTATAAAAAAATTCATGAAAATCATTGAGAAAACGCTGTCCTAACCCTATTTCCCCCCTTAACGCGAATGAGAAAAACAATTTAATAATTGTAAAAAAAACGAAGTATATGTATATTTTTCGACACATAAAAATATATATAGAATATGAAAGAACATTTATTCATAGCTAAAAAAAAATCATTCATATTCACCGTAAGAGAATAATTATTTCAAATAATGAATCAAAAAACAAACGAAATTTTTATTTTCTTTCAGCAATTGTTCATCATAAATGTCAAATCAATAATTCTCTATGGTTTTTTGGCCATGAGTGTACGAAATCCTTAAGGGAAGTGGTAAGCCGTTTCTCGCACTACCGAGTACACGAGATATAGTGGAAAAATTGGTAACCCATTTTTTGTCGGAAACGGCTTGATCGAATGAAATGAAAAGTGGGTAGGTTCGTCTGCTTCAATCGACGACATGCAGCCGACTCCACTATTTTTTTCTTCCCATAGTCCATGAAGTCATCTTCGAATAAAATGTGTTAGACATTTTTTGAGGTTATGTTGATCCTTGGTTTTCCCTCAAAGCCAATCGAATGCTCGACCGTATACGATCGAAGATTCATTGCGCATGGGTACCAAAAATTTGCGAGTCAACCCTTGCCGCAAGCAGCTCAATTCATCTTTTCATTATTCTATCTCTTCCGCGCAAATTGTGTTAAAAAGGGACACGATGATGATAAACGATGAAAAGCTGAATTAAAAATTGCCGCCATAGTATATCCATCGACGTCTAACGAACAAAACGTCGTAGCTCAAAAGAATCGGCGCGTAAAGCGTTGAAAGTAGTGCTCCTTTGTTTACTAGAAATCGTTGTGTATCTCTAAATGCAGAAGGTGACATTGTCCGATTTTTGGTGGTCCGTTCAGACGCGATATTCACATGTATCTCGGTATACCTGTGACACGCTCTCGGTTGCCAACGGGATCGGCAGAGAGGCGGTTTTGTATTATCGGACACTGGCTAGCCCCTACATCGTCAACACGTCTGTCGACGGGCTTCTATGTGTAACGTCGTGTGTCCCTTTCCGTTAGCCTACACCGCACACGGGGTCGACGTGGCATGTTCCATGGCGAACTTCCCGTTGCGTATACCTGTATACATACAGACATATATACAGATATATGTATATATACATAGATATTGTGGGTTAGGTATGGTAGATGTATATGTTGGTAGCTAGGTTTGCTCCAGGGGATGGAGGTCATGCCCGGGGTTGCGGAGATGGGAAAGCAGAGGGAGAAGCAGCAGTGAGTGCCAAACCGTTATATATATACATGTATATATACGTATATATATTCTACTAGCGTCTCGTTCGGGGGTGTGTCGGTGTGTGACGTGATTAAACCACCCGGGCCACGGCCAACATGGCCGCCGCTAATTAGCGCCTAATTATTATTTATTGCACGAGCTCGCTTGTACGAGAGGTAACTGCATGCATGTGTATGTGTGTGTGGCTTTGTACATACGTGGATCTGTATGTAGCGAGGTTGCAGCAACTCCTGATACCAGAGAGCCACTCCTGCTGTCCCAACGACGACGACAGAAAGCGACACGGTATCATAATCCGGTACACGAATGTTCCATTGGCTCCGGGAATTAAAAACAAAGAAAGTACTCGGGAAAGTGCATGAAATTGATGAAAGTATCTCGTAAAGTAAAAGTGGGAATGAAGACTCAATGAAACTTGTCTTTTTTTATTTAAACTTAATATACATAAATTACCGATAGCCAGTGGACGCGCACTCGAATGCTACTTTCAGTGGTCTCTCGTGTGCAGCAGTATCGATCAATGCTGAGATGAGTGACCGCACAGTCGTACATTAGCTTGCACGCCGATTACCGATGAGCGCAATATAACTGTAACTCAATGTGATCACAACATGACTGTGACCTTTGCCCGCGTACAAATGCATTGGAAAAGTCCGGCTAAGGACAATTATTGCGGGGGGCGGGGGAGGGGAGTTTCAAGAAATGAAACAGAAATGGGAACCAAGCGGAAGTGACGTAAAAACCTAAGAAGGTAAACGATAGAAACACTAATAATTAGTAGGAAAAAAATGTGCATACATTTCGATTGAAATCATTCATTCGAATTACGTAAAATCTTTGTTGATGCATTTGCGCTATTGAAGAAATTCGAACGACGATCGTTTAGTCGGGAAAATGTGTTTCTCATTTTCTTTGTCTAAATTTTACGAACTTTTCTATGTACAGTAATGTTTTTTTTAAATGATTTATCCTACTTACAAAAATTCATGGATTAAAATATCTCCAACTTTCGATATTCGCCGCGATATTCGCCGCGAAAACTAGCATGTTTCGGCTTTTACCACGAAAACTAGCAGGTTTCGACTTTCGCCTCGAAAATTAGCACGTTTTAGTATCACTGGAAGTGTTTCTCATTTTTTACTCCACGTTTTTTGAACATCACGTTTTACTCCAAATTGACGAAATATTTGTCCTTGTCATTTTATACTGTTTTATTTTTTGTTTGAATTTATTTCATACATATTTTACTGTTTGAATTTTGGTCTGCTAGGCTTGCCATAAGATGGCAAACAGCAAATGCCTCGTCATTTTGGAGTAAAAAACCATGGTCAAAAAAATTTGAGAAAAGAAAATCGAAAACAATTGCAGTGTATGCAAAGTTAACAATGTCAGTTTTTTTCCCTCTTGCTACTTCGTCCAGGACCTGACATTTCTCGAGATGTCTCAATCGATTGTTTTGAAGATTTTGTCAACTGTACTTTATACTTATACTGTACTTTATACTTTAGTCGTTGATCACTCCAAAATTGTGTTTTTTTTATGAAATAAAAACACAATGAACGATCCTTCAGACTGTAAGTAGAATATACGTTTTATAAACAATAATTTTGTTCAATTCCATCGCTGACTCCGAAACTTGAAGTCATGAAAAATATCATTGATGAACAATTTTAGTTTTTGAGCGGTGGAATATTGCGTATCGTATTTGCGAATCGTATTTTCAATAATGTTATTATTTTTAAAATAAAAAACGAATATAAATGTTTAAGGGTGTACGGGCGATACACCCTTAATGTTTTTCATTTATTCCTTATAGTGCTCCCGAAAAAATTATTAAAACATTTGTGAAAATTCTGAATCTTATTCGATTTAGTTCGGCAAATATACTACTTTTTCCAGTGCAAATCGAAATATGCTAGTTTTCGCGACGGAAGCCGAAACATACCACTTTTCGCGGCGGAAGCCGAATCATGCTAGTTTTCGCGATGAAAGCCGAAACATGCTAGATTTCGCGTCGAATATCGAAACGCGTTGATTTTCGTGGTGGAATTCGAAACGTGTTAGTTTTCGTAAGAAATTTGAATCGTGCTACTTTTCGTAAGCAGCGTCGATATATTGTAACACATGATGCGCCATCGACCAATTAAATGATCAAAATTACAATTTTTTTTAGATTCATTAACCAAAGTTTGCAATTTTTTGCCCGGCATTGCCGACTTACACGTGTTCTCGTTTGGTACCGTTTTACACTATATGTATAGAACGATGGAGGGAATGAAATGTGCGTATATATGTACATGTGACTAGTCGCTATACGAGCAAGTGTTTATCTTTTTCCAGTCAGGTGTGTAGATTCGGGGAAAACCACGATATCCGCGCGGTCGTTTTCGTCGTGGTTCTCGCGACCAAATAAGCAAAAGGGTTATACCCCGTCGGTATGGTACATATCAGCATCAGACGAGGGCTGGTTAGCTGGATGGTTGCGGCCGGATCGGTTGAGTTGAGTCGAGTCGAGTCGAGCAGGGGTACCAACAGGGCGGTCGCAAATATTGGTGTTTGGCAAAGACTATCCTTGATCCGTGTCTCTTTCTCTTTCGCTCTCTCTCTCTCTCTCTCCGTCCCTCTCCAACTATCATCCTTTCCTCTCCAATCTACTCTCCGGCACTCTGTATAGCATCTTTCTCTTTCGCACTGCTCTCTACTCTCCTGCTGGTCCCGCTGGTCTCCGCGTCTCCACACTTTCTCACTTCCCGTTCTTCTGTCTCTCACTCTCACTCTTCACTCACATTACCGCCACCCTTGTCCTCTCTCGCTCTATCTCTCTTTATCTTAAATTCCCTTACATCCCGACGATGATACTGCCTTCGACTCAGAAACCAGCTCGAACCCGTCCCAAGAATCGCATATCAGTGAGGGGGAGACAGAGAGAGAGAGTACTCTCAGAGTTCTGTGTTATACATTCTTTCTTTTATTCACTTCCCCATCCCCCTTATTCTATCGTTCGTCGGTGAGTTTGGCTCTCGCCAATAAGATCTTCTCTCCTCTTTCATTCACGTTCGCGACCAAGTGAGAGACATCGCGAGTTAAGATTATTTTCCTTTTTTTGTAACAGTCTCTCCGTTAGATTCGTATAGCACCACTCCAGATGAAATTCATCCCTTCTGCGCGCGCGCGCGTGTGTGTGTGTGTGTGTGTGTGTGTGTTCAGGTACTCTTCGGTTTATAATCGTTCGGAAACAAAGTGAGCCATCAGAAAGTTAATCTGCATCGTATAATGTTATAAACTCTTTTAATCTATATAACTGTATTTTCTTTTCCTTGAGCACAAAAAAAATGAACCTACACCTCCCCTAAGCATAGCTGAGCACAAATTTATGTCTCCATAACTGAAAATTTACGAAATTTAACGGAGACATGTTTCGAAAAATTTCGATGTATCCAGAACTAATTAACTAACTAATCAATTATTAATTTTATTACTCAATGACTAATTATTCGCTTATACTCCGTTTTCTAATTTAAAAAATCATCAATCAAGGGGGGAAATAGGGTTAGGACAGAATTTTCTCAATGATTTTCATGAATTTTTTTATAGTATAAAAAATGAATATAATTTATTGAAACTTTGAGAATATTTTATACATATATTTAAGTATATACTACAAAATTTTTGAAGAATTTCCTTGGAAAACACCGCAGATATTAGCGATCCCATATTGCAGGTCACAATCAGACTCAGCATTTTGCGTACATTCTGGAAGCCGCAATTTTCATCTGAAATCAAACGAGGTTGGAATTTACTTTTATTATATGTCTCTCTTCTATATGAACCTAAATGCTATCAAAAAAAAAAAAATTGAATTTTTTATAGGGGTCAAAACAAAAAAGCATGATTTTTTGCCATTTTTTTACAACTTTATTTGCAAAAAAATAATTATTTTAAATAATGATAATATTCCGATTTTAGGTTCATATAGAGTGCAATACTATGGAGAAAGTAACTGCCAATTTTCAAAACAATTGGTTGAAAACTTTCCAAACTAGCGTGTACGCAAGTTAAAAAAAAACGTTTTCAGAAAATAGCGTTTGAAAAAATAGTACCAAGAAAAACAAAGTCAAGGCAGTCATAAATTTTCTTCGGTGTTTTTCAAGGAAATTCTTCAAAAATGTTATAGTATATACTTAAATATATGTATGAGATATTCTCAAAGTTTCAATAAATTATATTCATTTTTTATACTATAAAAAAATTCATGAAAATCATTGCGACAACGCTGTTCTAACCCTATTTCCCCCCTTAGTGGCTTATAACTATAGAACGAGTCAGAATTTTCATTTAAAATTTTGGGAACATATTTTTCAATAGTTTTACTAACAATTTATGAAATAAAAAAAAATCGATATTTTGAACCGTCCAACCCTATTTCCACCCTTAATTGATTAACGAATTTTTCCCTTTACAATATCTAATCAATCGATATTTCAAGTTCAATACTTAAAAGTAATCTTTCAAGTCTGAGGATTATACAATTATGTACGGAAATTTGAATGAAAAATTGTTACTACAAATTTCACGTAGAAAAAAAAGGATGGCTTATCCGTGTCTCGTCCAAACAGACAGGCTAGTAAAGTCACTTGGTGTGACTAATATTGTAACAACTTGACATCATTTGTTCAGCTACAACAATCGATCAGCGGCGGGGAAAGGGACCCACTGGCAACCTGTTCCATAACCCCTTCGTTGAGGTTTCGTACGTCCCTTTACTTTTCGAAACGCTGTTGAAATGGTCGGATATTTTTGTTGAATCGACTTTCCATAAGGGAACGGTTTCAAGGACTTTATGGTGCACCGATTCGAGTACTTGAATAACCCATCAACAGTTCCACTAAGAAGCATTAGCTATACATAGCTGACAGAGTAGAATACACTTGATCCGTGAGTGACCATCCCCGTCATTGCGTCCAACACATATATACGCTAAAATCCTCAAGAGAGAGAGAGAGAGCGCGAGAGAGAGAATTCAGCCCTTACTTCTCGCGACTTTTATCCGCAAAACCCATTCACCAAAGACCTCACGATTTTACGGTAGATCGATTCGGTAGAATGCAAACTCTCGTGACGTATTACATTCTACACGAAGTTCTCTCGCGCCAACAGCCCTCTCGTATAGGCCACTCGTTTACGCTCGCTGAGAAGAGGTTTTCCCAAAAACCACACACCTCGCTCCACCTACATACAATGCCCACAGCTAGCAAAGAAAAGGGCCTAACCCCGATGATATAACGGTTAAAATGATGGGGATTACGACTTTTTTCTTCTTTTGCTTGCGGTCGATGTTACATATAGAGAATGTTCGGTACCAGCCGACGTCAAATGCTCTCTGTTGTTCGCAAGCTGTCGACGCCAATGCCAAGTTCGAAAAGATCTGTCCATGTACTGGGCTGATGATGGAGCATTGAACCTCTCCCTTACCTTTTCTGTATTGTCTATTGAGTATAGGTGAAGCTAGAACGTACAATAAAAATGTATATCCGATTTCTCTATTTCCAGCGATTTTCGAAAAACAAATACATTCATTTAATTTATACAAAACATAGTTGACGAATTTCGATTATTTTTCACTTGAAATAATAATCATTCGACCATGTAACAAATTGGGTAATTATATGCTTGATACTTCTTTTTGCGACTGAAGTAAAAATTATTTCAATCAAATATAATGATGGATATGAATAATTTCGATAAAATCATTTTTATTTAACTGCAATACATAATTCCAGAAGTATTTTTCACGAAAACAAAGCTTCGTCCGCGAGGAAGGAGAAATTGTTTAAAAAACGACAGACATCTATGTCTCGCACTCACGCGCGTTTCATATATAATCTTTTTTACACGCACAAGAGAGAATAAGAGTTTTTGAAAGAACAGTATATACGAGGTTTGTTCAAAAAGTATCGCGAATTTTGAATTTCCACGGGCTACGTATATTCGATTTTCGATTTTTTTGTGGCGTTAGGTTGGTACTCGTGTCCCTCACTTATTGCGGTAGTCTGGTCTAGAGCGAGATTTTTGACGTCATTTCTAACGTGCAATAATTTTTAAACCGTTGAAGTTGTCTTGATGAAAATTTACACGTGCATTTATTGATCCTTAGAGAATACTTGTACATTAAAAAAAAATTATTTTAAATATTTTCATGTAGTTTTTTGCCTTGTTGCAACATGGTGCTCAATCGGCGCTCACTCTGGGCGATGTTGTATGCATCTGAAAAAAAAAATATATTTATATATTCTCAATCTGTATGAGTATTCTGAGCACTGGTAGCAGAATGGGTACTTAAAAAAAAATTTTGACAAAATGGCGGCCTGTTGAACGTTCATTAATGATATTTCATACATTTTCGGGTATTCGACGAGTTATAAAATGTCGGCAAAATTATTGTTCGACTCAATTCTGCTACCAGTCCTCAGAAACAGGCTACCTAAGGTACATGCAAAATTTGAGCTCGATCGGTCCATTAGATATCGAGATATCGTGGGCGCCGATTTGAAAAAACATAGTTCTGAGATAAACGCATTCAAAGTTTTGACACCGTTAAATCAGCGACTCAGTAGCCACTGCGTTAGCTGCTTCCCGACCGCGCTACCTGAGCGCGCGGCTTGCTTAGAATTTTTATTTCTCGGCTAATTTTTGAAATATCAATAAACGGTTTTCAGGAGCGTATGAAGAAAGGTCTAAGGAATAAGAAAATGAAAAAAAAATAAAAATCGATTTTTTCAAATTTCTAGACTAGACTGCTTTGGTACAAGGTAGCTTCACCATATGCCACAGTCAACATTCGGAATGCGTCCGCGCACTTAATTTTGTTTTTCACACGAAATTTGATACAGATTCTTTGATCTATTTTTTGGAATAGGCAAAAATCGAAGACAAGCCAAAACACGTCCAACCAAAACAGCTGTCAACAATTAACTAAACATTCAAAATGGCCGATTTTTCCAGCATAAGTGAGGGACATGAGTAACAACGTAACGCCACAAAAAAATCCAAAGTCGAATATACGTAGCCCGCGGAAATTCAAAATTCGCGATACTTTTTGAACAGACCTCGTATATGGTATGCCGAGGGTACACAGATATAAGAGGAGAGTTTCACGATCATCGTCGTGGTAGAAAGAGTACACGTGTAAAGAGGCGCGAGGCTAATCTCGAAAATGATAACGTATATACGAGAAAAGAGATAACGGAGAGAGAATATAGAGAATTTCGTATATATACGTGGTTCGTTGCTGCTCCTGCTGCTCCGGTATAAAACGTCGACCTTCTGGTGTCGGGGCACACGAGGCACACAAGAGTCTCATTGTTACAATAAAAAATTCCGACGAAGCCACGAGGAACGGGAATATATAAAAGAAGAACCGTGAACGTTTTTTTTTTTTTTTTTACCTGTTATTATATTTATATCGGTGACGAAGATGCGAGTAATTCAGAAACGAAGTATGTGTCTCTTCATGTGTATATTTCGTAACACACATGCATATGAATATATGTATATATATATATATATATATATATATATATATATATATATATATATTGACTTCCTCGGAGGGGGTGCCGTCTCTCGGCAATATATCAAAAGTTGAAGGCCTCGCATGATACGAGCCTTTTCTCTCTTCCGCAACGCCACTCTATATACGCCCCGGTATACACGACAATAAAGTTCCTAATTGGTCGCAACGGCTAGAGAATATCCGTGAAATGTATTGTATGTATATATACAACTCTGAAACGTATTCAGACAATCATCTCTTTGTGAGAGAGCGAAAAATCGACCCCTTGACCCTCCGGGCTCACACCTATCACCATTATATTGAGCCGACGATTGAAACGCTCGGACACGTATAACGATAATTACCGTCCGTCATTATACCAACAACGTTTCTATCCACCCCTCTCAAGACAGTGCCAAAATCATCTAGCAACTGTGACACAAAATTGAGTATTTTGTTATTTCACCAAAAGAACGTGAGAAGACCCTGAAAAATTCAACCAAATTTTTTATGATTACGTCTATATTTTTGTTAATATTTTTTTCTATTACGTTATCTCCGGATAATAGTCATTACCGCTGTTTTGGATACTTCATGTTTATTTTCGTACGTTGTTCAATATCGTCGCGAGACATGTAGGAGGATTGAGGGTTACGAATTAATTTGGGTCGGGGCTGCACGATAAGAAACAAGAGTTATTTTTTTCTCAATGCTACTTATAGTCGTATTATGTTCATATTTCATGGCAACTTGGAGCGTACGAGAGTGTGACAATGTTTTTGAAGCTTTTCTTACAGTTATATTTTTTTCGGAAATGCTGTTTATCGATATAATATGTAAATTGTGAAATTAAGAAAAATATATATCTCGTCATGCACCGAAAACAGTGGACGTATGATAGATGCGCGACTTCGGCGAAATACCAAGTTTAAGCAGGATTGGTCTCGGTCAATAGTGGGATTTGTGTTCGCTTAGTCGTGCACTGACTTATTGCACGTTGCCTAGTGAGCGGGAGGCCTGTTTTTCTGTGTGTTCTGGATGGTAATGCAACTGAAATTCCAGTGAATTGTAGCCGCCTGTATCGGATAGGTTTTCCGCAGTTTCCCTGTGTCCTCTTGCGAATATGATGCAGTGTTTATTAGGAAAGAGTGGCTGGCGAACAACACTTCGGAAGGGGCCTCACTGATTGGAATGGAAATGAAGACAAAGGGGATTGGATGTAAAAACCTGCAGAAGCTGTACGATGAAACCTCACATGTCTAGCGATGCGAGATGTCTATCAATCGAATATGATCTCTAGAGTATGCGAAAAATATCGAAAAACCCGAACCATGAATCTGTTACTCGATTTAAGGGGGGAAATAGGGTTAGACGGTTCAAAAAATCGATTTTTTTTAAATTTCATAAATTGTTAGTAATACTATTGAAAAATATGTTCCCAAAATTTTTAATGAAAATTCCGACTCGTTCTATTGTTATAAGCCATTAAAGTGAATAGGTCTCCTTCAGGCCCCGAGCGCGCCACGTGTTTCAAACGCGTTTTTCTGAAAACGACTTTTTTTTAACTTGCGTACACGCTAGTTTGAAAAGTTTTCAACCAATCTTTTTGAAAATTGGTAGTTACTTTCTTCATAATATTGCGCTCTATATGAACCTAAAATTGGAATATTATCATTATTTAAAATAATTTTTTTTTTGCAAATAAAGTTGTAAAAAATGACAACCATCATGGTTTTTTGTTTTGACCCCTGTAAAAAATTCAATTTTCTATTTTTTGACAGCATTTACGTTCATATAGAAGAGAGACATATAATAAAAGTAAATTCCAACCTCGTTTGATTTCAGATGAAAATTGCAGCTTCCGGAATGTACGCAAAATGCTCAGTCTGATTGTGACCTGCAATATGTGGTCGCTAATATTTTCGGTGTTTTTCGAGGAAATTCTTAAAAAATTTTATAGTATATACTTAAATATATGTATAAAATATTCTCAAAGTTTCAATAAATTATATTCATTTTTTATACTTGAAAAAAGTTCATGAATATCATTGAGAAAACGCTGTCCTAACCCTATTTCCTCCCTTAAGAAAAAATGAGCATGGCGTAGCAGGCGGTTTGTAAGCGCAAGTATAAAACACCGAATTTCTTCAGGTAATTTGGAGGGTAGAAAGACCGAATATTTGGCATTTCAATCGGAAATTTCAATCGAATAACGAACGATTAATCGTTATTTATATTAAGATTCGCTGACTACCATCCCTTACTTTAAAAAAAGATTGACCACGACTGTTCCTAGCTGTTTAACTACAAATACTTGTTTTGAATGGCCGAAATAATTTGTTACATTCAATCAAGCTAATAGCAGGTACGATTGTTATAGTAGACAGGTAACAGCTTCATAAAAAATGACAATTTTATTTCTGGCGTGTCGGCAACACTCTCTAAAATACCTATCACCGACGATCTTCCCGATTTTTCTTCCTCCCATCTAAAACTTTACACTACTCAATTTTCGATAGCGGATAATTGCAAGGGATCTCTTTTTTTAGCTTTATTAATTTCGATCCCGAATGGTATTTGCAACATATCGTTGGGCAGGATCGTAACAACGATAAATTTAATACTGGAGTAAATTGTTGAAAAATATGTAGAAATGTTTCCATTTAACATGTAGGAATGCCGCGCAAAGTTTGGTTAACGATAGTTCGGTATCACATATAATCAGAAAGTCAACAAGTTTCCACGAGCTTCCCGAAAAGTTTAATTCCGGTGTGAAACTGAACGTGAGAGATAAGACGACAACAGTACTTTCTGGAAATATTGTTCTCATCATACTTCACAAAGACACGCGCTTATCTACCCCCACAGGAAACGTTGTGAGAACGACGAGTCTTACATCCTATTCGCGTTGCTTTCGTCCGTGGTTTTTCCTATTTTGTTATTATTAACTGTCAAATACTGACGTTGGAGGCTAAAAGATCCCAACCCTTTTATTTTTTGCGCGCCAGTACTAAGGTATATATAAAATAAAATATAATTGATTGGCCTCTAATTTTGCGATAAAACCAATGAATTCTAATCAGAAGCATGAACAACGATAATTTTCCGTGGGGAATAATATTTTTGCATTAGTGATTGTTATATTACATATTATTGATATATTGCATTAACGAAATATGGTCTTTAAAGAAGGAAATAGGGTTAGGACAGGGTTTTCTCAATGATTTTCATGAATTTTTTTATAGTATAAAAAATGAGTATAATTTATTGAAACTTTGAGAATATTTTATACATATATTTAAGTATATATTATAAATTTTTTTAAGAATTCCCTTGAAAAACACCGAAGATACTAGCGACCCCATATTGCAGGTCACAATCAGACTCAGCATTTTGCGTACATTCTGGAAGCCGCAATTTTCATCTGCAATCAAACGAGGTTGGAATTTACTTTTATTATATGTCTCTCTTCTATACGAACCTAAATGCTATCACAAAAATAGAAAATTGAATTTTTTACAGGGGTCAAAACAAAAAAGCATGATTTTTTGACATTTTTTACAACTTTATTTGCAAAAAAAAATTATTTTAAATAATGATAATATTCCGATTTTAGGTTCATATAGAGTGCAATACTATGGAGAAAGTAACTGCCAATTTTCAAAACAATTGGTTGAAAACTTTTCAAACTAGCGTGTACGCAAGTTCAAAAAAAGTCGTTTTCAGAAAATAGCGTTTGAAAAAATAGTACCAAGAAAAACAAAGTCAAGGCAGTCATAAATTTTCTTCGGTGTTTTTCAAGGAAATTCTTCAAAAATTTTGTAGTATATACTTAAATATATGTATAAAATATTCTCAAAGTTTCAATAAATTATATTCATTTCTTATACTATAAAAAAATTCATGAAAATCATTGAGAAAACGTTGTCCTAACCCTATTTCTCCCCTTAATGGCTTATAACAATAGAACGAGTCGGAGTTTTCATTAAAAATTTTGGGAACATATTTTTCAATAGTTTTACTAACAATTTGTGACATTTAAAAAAAATCGATTTTTTGAACCGTCTAACCTTATTTCCCCCCTTAAGACACCGCTACGAGAGTCTATAAAAATAATAATAATAATAATAATAATATTATTATAACGACATTCCAGACTGTACATTGACAATCTAGTCGCATTCATTAGAATCGGTAAATTCCTCACATTTTTATTCAAACCTAATTTTTCACGCGGTCGATTCCCCATGTTTTATTTTTTTATAATGAAAAATGCCTGTATTGAATGAGACTCTCGTGGACTCTAATGCGGTCTGGATGAAGGGACAATGAGACGACCGAAACGAGCGACACGAATCGACTCCGTTTATTTCGTAGACGTATATTGGACACACAGTACCCGCAAGAGAAAGAGAGATTCCTGCTCTCTATTCGATGATTTTATATTCATTTATTCATCTTTCTAGCTTTTTCTTTCGTTCACTCGACGAGAAAGATGCATCTATCCGGCACGATGTTTCACAAACTCTCGTCTTTTCTTGGCAATCGTCCGATCATATTAGAGACGCATTTCCAAGTTTGACGGTATATATTGGAATTACTTTTCCATCCTACAAACGGATGGAGATCGCATTGATGCCTGTTTTTTTCAACGTATAAACGCTTGTTAACAATGTTTTTTTTATCAATTATTGCAAGAGTCCCGAGAATACTGAAAGTTAAATTTGTCGATGACAATGAAAAAAAAGAGTTCATTACCGTAACTTCGCTAAAATATATCTTTGATTTCATACATTACGATAATTATTTTCCCGAGTACCGGAACTTTTAACAAGGGGCAATCACGTCACGAAGTGTTACATCCTAACACGCATGTATATGTTTATATGTGTGTGTGTAATACATTTGTTCTGCGGCGGGTTTGAACATATGGTGGTCATTCCGCGTGATTTTACAAACCGTAGCTCGTGTACATATATATATACCTATAAATACAATAGTTGGTGAGACCACTGGTGTAGCACTCGATCAGGCTTTAATCTCGCACCGTGCTCACGCCAGAGGGTGGAAGCATTAGGCGCGTAAGGGAGAGGGAAAAAAAACTCGCGCGTTGTACTCGGTCATTGTGTAACGCCACGTTACAAACGTGCAATTTGTTGCACAATACTCTCTCTCTCTCTCTCTCTCTTCTGCGGGGGCGACTATAGTCTTCTACATATATATACCCTTCGATACATCTATAACCATGTATATAATATTGTTGGAACCCTCGACTATTCTCGACTGTTCACATGACGAGCATTGTCGAACTAACGACGCGTCGACGCTTCGACATATATACACTTACTACACTACTATTATGGTATATATTATATAAACAGGCTGTGCCGGGCTCTACCTCTTTACGAGCCAATTTTCTCGTGAAATATTTATACCGAACTACTACCCCTCATTCTCTCACTTTATTTCATTCTTTCTCACGTGACTACGATCCACATCTATAACAATAAACACAAACGCATATCCGCACGGCTCTGGAAACTTGGTACCCACACGCGGTCCCATATTTCGTATAACAACGAACGATTTTCATTCATCAATCATCGCCTAATTATCAGTACCGGCGAATCCTTCACGTGACTCAGAAAACATCGATCCAGAAGCACGCATGACAAAAATATTACTTATCGTTACTGAATAAAATATTGCGAGAACGCAAAATGACGATAAGTCGTTTGATCTACGTGGATACGTAAATTATGACGATGGAAATCTTTTTTTCTTCCCTTCATTTCTATACTCGCATTATAGCTTCTTGTCTGACGTCCGATCAAGCTGCTGAGATTTATTAGCAATCATCTTTTCTTTATTTTCAATGCATTCAACTACTGTTTTCTATTATTTTATAATAGTATTTCCATCGTTCGCAGTTTTAAGTTTTTACATCCCTTTTTCTTTGTTCTCTATCTATTGAGACACCCCCCCCCCCCACCCCCCGGAGTGCTATTTGCATTTGCATGAAGGCGAAGGGAAACCATGAAAAATCTGGTCGATTCAGGAGATGACATTTTACTGAATTTCAGTCGTATTACCATGAGAGACTCAGAAAAACTGCCTTCCATTCGGTATTCGACATATGCAAACCCGTACATGGCGAAACGGTCACCCACCCCATTATTGACCGTGACCAATATACTGCTTAAGGGGGGAAATAGGGTTGGACGGTTCAAAAAATCGATTTTTTTTTAATTTCATAAATTGTTAGTAAAACTATTGAAAAATATGTTCCCCAAATTTTAAATGAAAATTCCGACTCGTTCTATTATTATAAGCCATCAAGGGGAGAAATAGGGTTAGGACAGCGTTTTCTCAATGATTTTCATGAATTTTTTTATAGTTTAAAAAATGAATATAATTTATTGAAACTTTGAGAATATTTTATACATATATTTAAGTATATACTATAACATTTTTTTAAAATTTCCTTGAAAAACACCGAAGAAAATTTATGACTGCCTTGACTTTGTTTTTCTTGGTACTATTTTTTCAAACGCGTTTTTCTGAAAACGACTTTTTCTGAACTTGCGTACACGCTAGTTTGAAAAGTTTTCGAACAATCGTTTTGAAAATTGGCAGTTAGTTTCTTCATAGTATTGCGCTCTATATGAACCTAAAATCGGAATATTATCATTGTTAAAAATAATTTTCTTTTGCAAATAAAGTTGTAAAAAATGGCAAAAAATCATGCTTTTTTGTTTTGACCCCTGTAAAAAATTCAATTTTCAATTTTTTTGATAGCATTTAGGTTCATATAGAAGATAGAAGACATATAATAAAAGTAAATTCCAACCTCGTTCGATTTCAGATGAAAATTGCGGCTTCCAGAATGTACGCAAAATGCTGGGTCTGATTGTGACCTGCAATATGGGGTCGCTAATATCCCCGGTGTTTTTCAAGAAAATTCTTCAAAAATTTTTTAGTATATACTTAAATATATGTATAAAATATTTTCAAAGTTTCAATAAATGATATTCATTTTTTATACTTCAAAAAAATTCATGAAAATCATTGAGAAAACGCTGACCTAACCCTATTTCCCCTCTTAATATGGGAAACCGCCGAAGCCGCGCACCGTCAGCAAATGCACTACTGCCGATTAATGCATTCAATTATATTTTGTCGTAGAGATTTTGTTGTCTTTATAACACTTCCAACGCATTATTTTCAACACACGTTTCTGTGACAATTCTCAAAGTCTCGTGATAATTGAACAATCTACTGTGCTTATCTAACCATATCCCCGATTATTACGGAAATTCGGAACAGAATACGTGAAGAGGAACGACAGCGTTAATCGCTATTTTTATTATTGTCTTTTTATTTTCGAAATATCCCGGTTTTTGTTAAAATAAATGTGTCTATATAAGACGAATATCCCGAAGAAGCGGTGAGACTCAGGTGAATTCCCAAGAAAATTGGCAAATTTCGTGAGAACCGGAGTTACGGGTGTTGCGGGTATACATGAGAGTCCTTTTTGCGATAATCGAGAGCTCGATAACAGGTGCCAGGATGCCCAGGATTACCGGTAGAACTCCCGTTACAGATTCGTCGTGGTTGATTTTCGACGGTTTTACCCTCTATCCTCGCTCTTCTCTTTCTCCCTCTCAGTCTTCCGCGCGGTCAAGTCTCTTCCATCACAGGATGTTCATCCTTGCATCATCGCGATGGTCACTCCCCATATATATATATTTTTTTTCGGTAACTGTAGCCAACAAGGAATAGAGCATCGTAGACCGGCAGCGTGAAATTGTGAAATTCAATGAATCCTTTCTGGCTGAAGTTTCCCGCACGAACTCACCCTCTTTCAAGTTTCTCCACCCCCGTAAACTCGCGTCCGGACATTCTCTGATCTTTTTTTTTCACCCAAAACGTATCCGCGAAATCTCCGCGTAAAATCGACGATCAATGACAGAGAGGATCAGAGATACAGAGAGAGAGAGAGAGAGAGAGGAGAGAAAACCAGAAGAGAATTGAAAAAAAGAACCGAGAAGGAACCTGCGCAATTGCCGTGAATGCTACCGGTTAATGGCCATAAGACTTCGATGATGCCTAGCCTCGGGTGCTCAGCAACGAAACGATCCTTCAAAGCACTCTCGTTGAAATTGGGTTTAAGATATAAAACGATTCGGTCTCGGTTAACGGGATTCGAATTTCGGCATCGGAAGAACAAATTTTATGGGAAAAAAAAATACATTGTATCGTCCATGTACCTCGTTCCAAGGCGATCCGAATTTTCTTTGGCATTTAAGGAGAAGAACAAAATGATGTATTTATTTCACATGTACGGCACAGGACATTTTGAACATTTTCACGAAGTAATATAAATAAATGTACTCTACGACGAGTTATCGTTCCTCGACGGATGCTTTATGACTTTTGGTATCGGTTCCTCGGACAAATTTCGCCTCTTTGGATTCCAGTTCGGTGGCCTCGGTACTTTGGGCCTCGGTGGCGGAGGTTCGACAGGTCGACGCGTTGATAATTTCGTACGTTTTTGTTGCTTAACAACGTTGTTTTTGTTGCTCTTCGAGGTTGTCTGTCCCGAACCTTTTGCCTTATTTCTTCGTCCCGTTTTTCTCTTCTTTTTGCCGTTGTTCCCTTTGCCGCTGATCGTATTTGCAGTGGTGTTCGCTCTACGCGGAGCCCACGCCTCGATCACAGCCGATGAGCCGGGATCGAATCTACAACGTTTTTTTAATTTTAACAACACTATCAGATTTCTTTTCGTTGGAAAATTCGACTGCTCGAAATTCCCATATGAATTATCTTACCTGTACTTATTATTTTTTCTGGCAATGATGCCAAAATCGATGCCACGTCTGAGAGCAACCGCGACCTGTTTGCGCAAACCTTTGCCAACGGCGATCTCGTAAGTCTGACTGACACGATCGATGATCTCCTTGGGCGTAAATCCATCGTCACGCCGCTCCGATTTTAGCAACTCGTAGACCAAACTCGATCTTCGAACCATTATTATATCGTTTTTATTGTTATTAATATAACAATCCCTTCAATGTGATGTCATTAGACACAGTTGATTTTCTTCAATATTATGTGCGCAAAATTAAAGGAAAGTTACGAATATCATTAACATTTGTGACCAAATTATAGGAAGAAAATAATAAACAAAAAACACGAATACTAAAACTGTCAAACTGCGATGGTGTAAAACGATCGACGCTGAAGTTGTCGGCGATTATTCAATCGTACCGTCGTTCATTCTACTCACTTTACAATTTCACTCGATTATCAAACCCGAAAGATAATTGGTGGCGCGTTGTCACATCCCGTAACTTGTTGTCGTAAATCGTCGATATTTGAATGACTTTTATAAATTATTATTGCATTTTAAAATAATAAGAATTCATAATATGAATATTTTATCAGAATCATTTGAATAAAATGTTATTTCCCGCTCACGTTGCGCAATTTCGGAACGGTACACCTTACTCCGTTCGATTGAGTATTGTTTGATTAAAACAAAATTATTTAAAAGCGCAAAAATAAATTTGCCCGGTTCAAAATTCTTTTAACTTCCTTCTGATCCTAGACGGGACACGTTTATTGTTTAGTCATCTTTTGGGTTATGTAGAATACGTTTTGGCCGCAGCGTGAAAATGGGCGGAAGTACTTTCTATAAGCAATACTAATCTTTGGATTTTTTTATACAAACAAAAATACTGTATATTTAAATGAATGTTATGTAATTAAAATTAGTGAAAGAAGCACAAGTGGGGAAAAAACATGCTCGAATGAACTTTTACAAGTTCTTTTAAGGGCTGAAGCAACCCCAATATTCCTTATCTGTGTACATTGACAAAGAAAAAACAAATTTTTAGGAGTTCATGAAATATGACCATATTTGTGTGTCACCTGTGATAACCAAAAAAACCAGCATTTTCCATATGTCATTTATCATGAAAAAGTAGTTGATCATTTCAGTAATATTTACAGGACAATAGTGTAATGTACTGGTTACTGATGATAAGGGTTAAAATTTCAGTGTACGCCGTATAATGAGATCTCTTCAAGTGAGTTCAGGGGCTTAGCCCGTGGGGGTGGTTTTAACAAAGAGTTCAAGACTTCATAGACATTGATCTGTTGAGCAATTTATTCCCAATGATATGCGCAGAATTTAGAGAAAAGTGAACAATTCAAACGATGCTAACAGACCTAATGTAGGAATTACAAGATACTGGCAGGAGGCCAAACCTTATTTGTTCAACCGTAAACAACATACTTTATTAGTCATTATATTTCATAGTATTTCATAGTATTTCATAGTAGTCATTATATTTCACTAAAAAATTCCGGTCTTAGGTATTTAAATGATCCATCAATAATACAACACAGCAATATATTTTGTTATATCGACGCTGCTTACGAAAAGTAGCACGATTAAAATTTCTTACGAGAACTAACACGTTTCGAATTCCACCACGAAAATATTCAACGCGAAAACTAGCATGTTTCGGCTTTCATCGCGAAAACTAGCATGATTCGGTTTCTGCCGCGAAAAGTGGCATGTTTCGGCTTCCGCCGCGAAAACTAGCATATTTTGATTTGCACTGGAAAAAGTAGTATATTTGCCGAACTAAATCGAATAAGATTCAGAACATTCACAAATGTTTTAATAATTTTTTCGGGAGCACTATAAGGAATAAATGAAAAACATTAAGGGTGTATCGCCCGTACACCCTCAAACATTTATATTCGTTTTGTATTTAAAAAATAATAACATTATTGAAAATACGATTCGCTAATATGATACGCAATATTCCACCGCTCAAAAACAAAAATTGTTCATCAATGATATTTTTCATGACTTCAAGTTTCGGAGTCAGCGATGGAATTGAACAAAATCATTGTTTATAAAAAGGATATTCTACTTACAGTCTGAAGAATCGTTCATTGTGTTTTTATTTCATAAAAAAAAAAACAATCTTGGAGTGATCAACGACTAAAGTATAGAGTACAGTATAAGTATAAAGTACAGTTGACAAAATCTTCAAAACAATCGATTGAGATATCTCGAGAAATGTCAGGTCTTGGACGAAGTAGCAAGAGGGAAAAAACTGACATTGTTAACTTTGCATACACTGCAATTGTTTTCGATTTTCTTTTCTCTAATTTTTTTGACCACGGTTTTTTTACTCCAAAATGACGAGGCATTTGCTGTTTGCCATCTTATGATAAGCCTAGCAGACCAAAATTCAAACAGTAAAATATGTATGAAATAAATTCAAACAAAAAATAAAACAGTATAAAATGACAAGCATAAATATTTCGTCAATTTGGAGTAAAACAGGATGTTCAAAAAACGTGGAGTAAAAAATGAGAAATACTTCCAGTGATACTGAAACGTGCTAATTTTCGCGGTGAAAGTCGAAACCTGCTAGTTTTCGTGGTAAAAGCCGAAACATGCTAGTTTTCGCGGCGAATATCGAGATTTGCTAGTTTTCGTGGCAAAAGCCGAAACATGCTAGTTTTCGCGCAGATATCAAGCGTGCTTGTTTTCGTGAGAAATCTGAAACATGCTAGTTTTCGTAAGCAGCGTCGATATATACGCGTGCGTTGTATGGTCGAGGTTTCTGTGTTGCCCGAAGTTGGAGTACAGAGAACCAGCCATCGCGCGCGTATCTCTCGATGTTTGCCAAGAGGGAGAGATGTTTCGTGCGAGTGCTTGAGGGTTTAGAAGCAGCAGCAGCAGCCCTCTTGGGCCCATGTCGCGTTCCTTCTGTAACGTAGCACGATTCATCCCCCTCAAACTGATGCAACCCCTGCGCGCGAACGTCACCGCATCGCCATCAGCGGGTGGTTTATATGTGGGTGGTATATACCCGCTCCAAGTTCCTCGGTTGCTCGGCTTTGAAGGCGCTCGTTCCGGATAACCCGGGTCTCTCCCTACACATACACCGGTTTTACTTACAACAACTGTTGATAAATAAAAGGGCGTAATCCAGAACACTTTACGGTTTAAATCGTCTGGATAACGCCCGTTTATTTTTGCCCCCAGTCGATATCAGTGTATACTACTCTCGGATGAGAAATAACATGAGAGAGTTACAGCAAAAGCGAGATAGACTTTGCTGCACCATGTATACGGGATATATGGGATATTTCACGGCAAATCGACCTGGCTGAGATCCTCACCCTCTGGCATTTGGTCGAGAATTTTTCATATTTTTGTTACTACCCCAAAAAGCATGTACTTTTTTCTACATATTTTTTAGTAACAGCTATTCAGTAATGATTGAAACAAAAATATCTTGTATAAAACAAATGACTAGACGTAATTCAAAGAATTGCAAAAATTCTAAACAATCCGTCTAACATCAACAGTTTCATAAATACCCCAGTGTGTAGTGGCGTTCCTTGCATTTTCTTTTCGACTTTTTTTGTTTACCAAGTACTTGGATAGAATCGAACAGAACACCGAGTTATTTCGGCATGTGATTTCAAATTATTATTTATTATTATTATTACAGAAGATTTTTCAAATTTTTTTCAAATTTTCAAATTGCGGTTAACCTTTTGTCAAATAATATTTCGCTGAATGGTACTAAATAAAGGTTGGCTAAAAGAAATCTAAAAAAAAAAAAAATTTTAGGATTGTAACAAGAATATAGAAAATGGTGAAAAAAATCCCAGAGGTTGAGGGACGTACCCGGATCCATTTGACGTGGACCAGCCTACGTGTTTACGTCGGATGTTAGAATCCGGTTGGATGGCCAGCGCGAGTGACTCTGATTTCCGTCGGGAGTTTCTCGCGCTCACAGCCCGTGCGCCTCTGGTCCATTCGCCACTCAGCTCTCAAACACCCGAATAGATCTCCCACTGCTCGTAATAGGAGACGCAGATAGAGAGGGATGTAGGTCCTTTAATCATTTGATTGCAACCGCTTTGATTCCTCGACTCCGCAATCGAGTTCAAGCTGCGTATGGTTCTATATTTATAGATGTATATCAAAACAAACGCTACGACACTCAATTTGTCGGAACTCGAAATTCCGCATAAACTAATCATGCTTCTATCTCGTAACGGTGAGGTAAAGAGAAAAAAAAACGATTTACAAGAAAGCGAACGAAAGTGAAACGTCCAAAAAATGAAAAATTATTGCGCAGAAGTGGTTTTACGTTCGTCTTACGTCAAAATTCTTTCTCTCATCATCGTTTATTTAAGAGAGGAAATAGGGTTGGACGGTTCAAAAAATCGATTTTTTTTTATTTCATAAATTCTTAGTAAAACTATTGAAAAATATGTTCCCAAAATTTTAAATGAAAATTCCGACTCGTTCTATTGTTGTATAAGCCATTCAGGGGGGAAATAAGGTTAGGACAGCGTTTTCTCAATAATTTTCATGAATCTTTTTATAGTATAAAAAATGAATATAATTTATTGAAACTTTGAGAATATTTTATACATATATTTAAGGATATACTATAACATTTTTATACATATATTTAAGTATATACTACAAAATATTAGCGACCCCATATTGCTTGTTTTTCTTGGTACTATTTTTTCAAACGCGTTTTTCTGAAAACGATTTTTTTTAAACTTGCGTACAAGCCAGTTTGAAAAGTTTTCAACCAATCGTTTTGAAAATTGGCAGTTACTTTCTTCATAGTATTGCGCTCTATATGAACCTAAAATCGGAATACTATCTATATACTATTTTTTTGCAAATAAAGTTGTAAAAAATGGCAGAAAATCATGCTTTTTTGTTTTGACCCCTGTAAAAAATTCAATTTTCTATTTTTTTCCATAACATTTAGGTTCATATAGAAGAGAGATATATAATAAAAGTAAATTCCAACCTCGTTTGATTTCAGATGAAAATTGCGGCTTCCAGAATGTACGCAAAATGCTGAGTCTGATTGTGACCTTCAATATGGGGTCGCTAATATTTTATAGTATATACTTAAATATATGTATAAAAATTGTATAGTATATACTTAAATATATGTATAAAAATTGTATAGTATATACTTAAATATATGTATAAAATATTCTCAAAGTTTCAACAAATTATATTAATTTTGTATACTATAAAAAAAATTCATGAAAATCATTGAGAAAACGCTGTCCTAACCCTATTTCCCCCCTTCAATGGAACACGGTACAATATCTTTGGTGCACTCTTCTATCGACGACGACGTTCTCAAGAGGCTGGAAATGATAGAAAAGTCGCGAGTATCCCATAGAAAGGGAACAGAGATGTTTTCCGGTCTCGCAACTCTTGTCCCGTCCTCTCGATCTCTTCCTCTTATTCTTCCTGTTCCCTCTCTATTTTCTTCCCCCTTGTCTCACCGGCTTTTTTCCAATTCAATCGAGCCCCGCACCGGCGGGGTCCTCGAGGTCGGGGCAAGTGGATTATTGAGAGCGCAAAACAATGGACGTCGCTTTGTTCCGCCCTCGATACGTTCCAACGAGGGTAATATGTTCCATATATTACATACGTACAATATATGTATATCTATTCAGTACTACATTATAATCTCTTGCATATCTATGTATATATAACGATTGTTAATAAACAAAAGGACGTAACGGGCACGTTTTAATACGTAAAGTAATATTGGTTGCGTTCTTTTGTTTACTAGCAAATCTATATATACCACCAAGGGCGGTAGTAGTAAAGTCCTTTTACCGTGACGATATGGTGTAGGTGCGCGGAGGTGAAGAGTTCTATGCCCCTGTCCGTTCGTCAGTTTTGTATATATCGAGTGCTCCGTTCGGGGGAACACTGACTGGTGAACAGAGACAACGGGAGTGCAATGAGAAAATACGCGTAAGCTACTCGATGCCAAAGAGAGAAGTATCTCGTAGTAGTAGAAGTAGTACAAAATCCTCAAACGCCACGTCGAGTCAAGTGCCTCTTGGAACGCAAAGGCCATTGTACATCTGGCTCTCCTGATCGGTGTTTATGAAAAATCATACGAAACAACCGCGTTTTACTGATGACCCCCGTCTGTGCTTCTCTTTCTCTCTCTCTCTTTCTCTCGCAGTGAGCAGCACGATATTAAACATCACGGTTAGCCTCTCAGTTGAACGATTGTCCCACTCGTGTATTAGCGATTGTGGTGAACAGGCGACGGATCAGCAAACTATCTCGGTCTGTTATTCCGTTTCGGGGTAGTTTTCGAGATCGTCGTGACCTCATTCGTTTCACTCTCAGATATTTCTAGCGATGGAATAGTCGATAGTGTGATTGACCATATCGTTAATAGGGTTCATATATAGAAAATTGCCTGTTCGGTTATCCAAAGACGCACAAGCCCGTCAATTTCCGCTTTCCTTTCTTCGTCCTGTTCAATTGGTCAATAGCTGGTACATGGTTTACCTCCCAAGTTCTTGCCACTTCGTTTCCTCTCTATTACGAACAAATGTGATTTATGAATACCGCATATTTGTTCGAAATAGAGATATTTTGTGAGACCGAGATATCCTTTATTGGATTCGTTTGACGGAGCGAAAATCAGTACTCGGGCGAATAAATCAGTGAGCCACGCGCAGATTCGACCTTCGGGCTAAAAGTTTTTGCCCCTTCCGCGCACGTGATTGGCGAAACGATTTTCGGTACCGCGCTTACGAGGTCGGGGGAGAGTTAAGCAGCCATACGCGAAAAGATCTGAAACTTTGCTTTCACTCTTCTCGTATCTATGTGTGTTTATGTATGCGTGTGTGTGTGTGTGTATATTGCAAGAGTAGTTACAGCGTCACGAGCTTCTTAGCTCGAGGGACTCGCGTATAACGCCAAAGCGACGAGGAGGAAAAGTTACAGGGGAGAGAGCCTCTCGAAACGATCTTATTGGTCTAAGCGCGGTTATATATATATATACGAAACGCTGAGCAATTGTGAGAGAGAAAGAGAGACTTTTCCCTCGGGACAACAGAACCCTACGAGGCAATATCTCGAGGGTTCTTCGGAAAAGATGCGTAACCGGTGCGGAGGAAAAGGGAAAAAAATAATTAATTCCTGAACTTATCCTATAGCGTTTTTTTGCTTGTCAGTTTTTTTATTTGAAGCTGAAGACAATTAAAGTTGTTTTTTATGGCTACATTTTGTTTTAAAATAATGCTTCATTTCACTTGATCCATTGTATAAGGTTGGTCAGCCCTCCCGCTACCTTGGATAACGCGTGCATTATCCCGATTTTGGCTAGGCGTAAACGCGATTTCATGGTAATGAGAGCACATCAGAGTGCAATGTACATATACCTATATGTTCATCTCTGCAGTAGCGGCAGCCGTGTATATAGAAGATACGTTGAATTTGGTCATGGGGGCCGTGTGATCCAGTAGGCAAACAACCCTGCGGACCATGGTTTCGATCTGGTACCCGCCGCGGCCGTCGGCAGATCGACTCTCCGACCGAGCTCTCTCTCTCTCTCGGGGATTCGAAGCGGTGCTCACGGCGATATATACGAATATGTAAAGCCGAAAGTGTTCTCCAGTGTGTTTTCTACCACCAAAAGCTAGACATAACTATTCTACTAGTTTATTAACACTTGTCTAAATCTTAAAAAGTAGTAAAACGCAACGTCGTATGGGAATCTTTATGATTCGTGCTATTGCTTAAGGTAGTAGTCTGGTAACTTAAGCCGATTTTCATGTCTTTTTTGGAGGGCGTTTTTTTATAGGAAAACAAAAATGAATCGTTTTGGATATTTAGGATGTTTTTATTTACATATTAAAGATACAAAAAAAAAATTTTTTGAAAAAATTTAACAGTTCATTATTATTATTATTATTGATCGAAGTTGGCACCTCGAAAAAAAAGCGCGTGGGTGGCCCCGGTGATTTTGGCTCTTGATGTAATCTGAAATAAAAAATTCTTGATAATTCTTAATCGATAGACATGTCATTCTGGTCGGAATTACTGAAGTTAAATTTCATGGATAAATAACAAAATGGCGGACTTTGGAAAAAAAAGTCCTTTTATTTTAGCAAAGAAGGGGTTGTAAAATAAAAAGAAATTTAACTTCAGTAGTTCCGACCAGAATGACATGTCTATAGATTAAGAATTATCAAGAATTTTTTATTTCAGATAACATCAAGAGCCAAAATCACCGGGGCCACCCACCCGCTTTTTTTTCGAGGTGCCAACTTCGATCAATAATAATAATAATAAACTATTAAATTTTTTCAAAATTTTTTTTTTTGTATCTTTAATGTGTAAATAAAAACATTCTAAATATCCAAAACGATTCATTTTTGTTTTCCTACAAAAAAACGCCCTCCAAAAAAGACATGAAAATCGGCTTAAGTTACCAGACTACTACCTTAAGGTGGGAAATAGGGTTAGACGGTTCAGAAAATCGATTTTTTTTAATTTCATAAATTGTTAGTAAAACTATTGAAAAATGTGTTCCCAAAATTTTTAATGAAAATTCCGACTCGTTCTATTGTTATAAGCCATTAAAGTGAGTAGCTCTCCTTCAGGCCCCGAACGCGCCACGTGTTTCAAACGCGTTTTTCTGAAAACGACTTTTTTTTAACTTGCGTACACGCCAATTTGGAAAGTTTTCAACCAAACGTTTTGAAAATTGTCACTTACTTTCGTCATAGTATTGCCCTCTATATGAACCTAAAATCGGAATATTATCATTATTTAAAATAATTTTTTTTTTGCAAATAAAGTTTAAAAA
Source organism: Oxytorus armatus (assembly GCA_958009045.1). Lineage (NCBI taxonomy): Eukaryota > Metazoa > Arthropoda > Insecta > Hymenoptera > Ichneumonidae > Oxytorus > Oxytorus armatus. The sequence goes on from OY253744.1 coordinate 18,355,808, forward strand.
AATGGCAAAAAAGCATGCTTTTTTGTTTTGACCCCTGTAAAAAATTTAATTTTCTATTTTTTTTTTTATAGCATTTAGGTTCATATAGAAGAGAGACATATAATAAAAGTAAATTTCAACCTCGTTTGATTTCAGATGAAAATTGCGGCTTCCAGAATGTACGCAAAATGCTGAGTCTGATTGTGACCTGCAATATGGGGTCGCTAATATTTTCGGTGTTTTTCAAGGAAATTCTTCAAAAATTGTATAGTATATACTTAAATATATGTATAAGATATTCTCAAAGTTTCAATAAATTATATTCATTTTTTATAGTATAAAAAAATTCATGAAAATCATTGAGAAAACGCTGTCCTAATCCTATTTCCTCCCTTAATCGCTTCGTGTAAACGGTGGTTTAACTTGTCAACAATCAAATTTTCGTTTCTTTTGCAAAAACTACACAAGCAATTTATTGTTTCTAAATTCTATCTGTGCAAGAAAAGTTTGGGTCATCAAAATTTTCGAGTGATTCAATAAAATAATTTATTGTATATAACACAATCATATTCATTTCAGTGTGTACAAATTATCATTCAATTTACCGACCAATCACGCTCGTATTAGTCTACGGAATAGACTCGATTGATAAATTTGCGAAATTAATTCTTCGAGTTGTAAAACACTAAGATGAAAAATGCGAACGACCACAGAAGTTGAATCCACACTGGCGCGTTAGCTATGAGACACTTTACAAAGAAATACAAGTTCCCCGTCGCGAGTTAGCGCTTCTGATGTTTGAGCACCGTAGTCCCATCGGGAGTAGAAACTAAAAGGAACCTCTGGGGTTGCCGTCGTTCGCTGTAGAGCTCGCGAATAACGGGATATATATACCAGCGAGCAGCTTTCGCGATCGCGTTTTTTCCCCTCTCTCGTCCACAGGGATCCAATATAATCGCGCAATAAAATTCACTTACGAACCAGTACTCGCTCTCTTTCTATCTTTCTCTCTCTCCCATTCTCTTCTATATCCCTGTTTTTTTTCCATTCTCTCCACAGCCTCCCAAATCCCCCTTTTACCCAGTGGTGTGCCGTGCACGCTCGCCCCTTAGCCTCTCTCTTTCTCGATTTCCGTGCACCACCCTCCCGCACGCGTGCTCTCAAGAGTACCAGCGCGCGCATAGACACACACACACACACACACACACACACACAACCCCAGGGAGAAGCTTTATTCCGGGGGAAAACGCTCGGAAATACGTGAGCGTATATCTCCCGGGCTATGAGTATTATTATCATTGAGGGAACGGACGGCCGAGGCGAAATCTCTTCGTCACTTTCGCCGTCGATGCCATTTCTTTCCGAGCATAACAAAAAATCTCAAGGACCCACCTTTTTGTAGCGGGGTAACGGCTCTCTTTGCACTCTCGGTTGGAAAATGTTTCGGAAATATTCATTTTGCACCGTTCTCTTAATGCCCTTTTTTTTTATCAATTCCGCTAAAACTAGATTTAAATAAAGCAGGTTTCGTAAATTTAGATTGAACTAATTCTGAGCCAAAGAAAAAGCATTTTTATTGAAAAAAAAATTATTTTACTTAACTATAATTTCCAACTTGATGCAACAGATTTTTTTTATTGTTCCATCATTATACTATTTTTAATCGAAAAATTTTAACATTCGATTGAATATTGTCAATTTTAAAAGCCTGATCCCAATTTGTGTTAAATCTGACTCACTTTCTGACTTTTAGAGAACGATATTGCCCTTCAGAATTTCGATATTTCGATCGTCATCAAATTCCGACTGATCTGTTGGCCCTATTGATCATTTTGAATTTTTCGTCCACATTAATTTTTTTTTTTCATAACCCTTCAAGTTACGTCTCCAAGTAAAAGTCTGCAAGCTTTAATGAAGGATCTATCGACGCGTTTGACGGTAGTCACGGGACAAACAATTGGAAATAGAAGATCGACGATTTGAGTTGATAACACGCAAAAATATTCTTCATTTCATTAACTCGTGATAATGTTATCATTATTTTATAATATTATCAATGAAACAAAGTTATTTTTATTCAAGTATACTCCTTATTTTCCAGTGCATTGTTACAAAAGACAAGCAAGTCGGTTTATTTAGAAGTGAAGAAAAAAAAACAATTCACCCAGAGACGAATTAATTAACAACTGCAACGATTTTCCACTTTGTTACGCGCCGAAGTTCGCTCCGATCGTGCACCGATTAATCAGCGAAAAGCTGTCGTACACACGTTAGCTATCATGCATACAAACACACATATACCGAGAGAGATACCGTCCGGATATAACAGATCTACGTACATAAACGTGGAATTCTGGGAACTCTTGGCCGTTCCATTAAATCATACGGGAATGTAGGGAGAGACAAACACAGTGAGGAAGAGCATTCGCTGTCTCTCGCACCGTTGCGACGATGGCACGGGTTACTACATAGAGCGGATATACATATATGTATGTCGGGCAATGAATACGACGATGTGTTTGCATAGGTCCCGGTGGAGGTGCAATGGACGCGGAACGGTGTGTGGTATAGGGAAGGGACAACACGGGGCGAAAGGGACGAGAAAGAGGAGGAGGACGAAGAGAAGAGGGCTGATGGGGTAGATTTGGAATCACGCTGAAGGCGCGCACAAACCGAATGGATAACCGAACGAGAAGCCGTAGAGTCGTAGCGAGCGAAATAGCAAATCGTTGGCAAAGGTAGAAAATGCAAGACAGACAGAGAGAGTGAGAGAGACTTTTTTTGAGGGGATGGTGGGGAATAAGAAACGGAATTTTGGCGGGGCAGGGGAGAAATAAAGAGAAGAGAGAAATGGCCCTGTGTACACTCAGCTGCCACGGCCTGTTTTTGCTCGTAACGCAATGGCACTCTTTCTCTCTTAGTTACACGCGAGGTACGACCTCTTTTGATATAGTTTTCTCTCTCTCTGTATTCGCTGGTATACTATACTTGCACGCTTCTGTGACTCCTGCCGAAAGAGGGAGAGACATCCATTAAGGATCCTGTGTGACAGCATCAAACATATTTGATGCCCGTTTATTATTGGTGATGTGTAGTAGTCGTACGAAGTATATTTTTCAACCGAAGGACACAAGATTTATGACACATTGCTTGACGAGATTCCGAGCTGTATTATCGCTGCGGATATCCTTGAGTCGCGTAATATATGCAAGGTGACAAAAAACAAATAGATATAATCTCCCGGCAAACATGTTAATTGGAGGAAGAGTGGGAGAAATGCGTCTTTTGGTATTTAAACATTTGGCAATAATTCAATTCTCCAATGTCTCCGGACACGATTTCGCAATTGCCATTCTCATCTGGAAATTCGATCTGTTATTTAGGCTTCAGTACGGAAAAACGCGTAACCTTGCGTTGAAACTCTGACGTTCGTCCGTCCTTCTGTCTGTGAATACTTCTGTCACACTGCACTGATTCGTTAACGGTTTAATCTATCGAGTTGGAATTTGGCACACAATTAGAGTAAGATGTTACATAGATGGCGCTCGAGTTATTATTTAAAAATGTCGTGAATTTTCACGGGCTAAGAAGTGGGTTTGTTAGTTTTAGGGGATAATATGTGTGATCTTAAAAAATCTATTGTTTCAAGTGGGCATCGTGATAGAGTTTACTTTAAGAACACCAAAAACCTATGAAATAATGCATTATATAATTACAATAATTTCAGTATCGTTACAATAACAATTCATTCTTTGGAGAAAAAATTACACAAATCTCGATTGCGACAGAATTAGTCATTTCTCGATATGCATGAAAACGTCATAATTCACCAAGTCATGAATCTTCGCTATGACACGACTAATATCGAATATTTATCGATACAAATCAATACTGTATCGAGTGGGCATCGTGAAAGGGCTTACTTCAAGGGGGGAAATAGGGTTAGACGATTCAAAAAATCGATTTTTTTTAAATTTCATAAATTGTTAGTAAAACTATTGAAAAATATGTTCCCAAAATTTCAAATGAAAATTCCGGCTCGTTCTATTATTATAAGCCATTAAAGTGAGTAGATCTCCTTCAGGCCCCGAGCGCGCCACGTGTTTCAAACGCGTTTTTCTGAAAACGACTTTTTTTTAACTTGCGTACACGCTAGTTTGAAAAGTTTTCAACCAATCGTTTTGAAAATTAGCAATTACTTTCTTCATAGTATTGCGCTCTATATGAACCTAAAATTGGAATATTATCATTATTTAAAATATTTTTTTTTTCGAAATATAGTTGTAAAAATGACAAAAAATCATGATTTTTTGTTTTGACCCCTGTAAAAAATTCAATTTTCTATTTTTGTAATAGCATTTAGGTTCATATAGAAGAGAGACATATAATAAAAGTAAATTCCAACCTCGTTTGATTTCAGATGAAAATTGCGGCTTCCAGAATGTACGCAAAATGCTGAGTCTTTTTTATTTTATAGTATATAGTATATACTTAAATATATGTATAAAATATTCCCAAAGTTTCAATAAATTATATTCATTTTTTATACTATAAAACAATTCATGAAAATCATTGAGAAAACGCTGCCCTACCCCTATTTACCCCCTTGAGAACACCACACAACTGTGAAATAATGCATTATATAATTACAATAATTTCAGTGTCGTTACAATAACAATTCATTCTTTGGAGAAAAAATTACGCAAATCTCGATTGCGATGGCATTGGTCATTTCGGTATGCATGAAAACGTCATAATTCACTAAGTCATGAGTCTTCGCTATGACACGACTAATATCGAATATTTATCGATACAAATCAATACTGTTGATCACAGAAACACTTTAATCAACATTTTTAAAGGTTGCTTTGCCCTTTTCGCAACCATCAAGCACTAAACTTTCGAGATAAGACAGGTTATTCGACAGTAAATGGAACTACCGGCTTTTTGGCTCTGCGGGCAGTCAGGAAAACGAAATAAAATTTAACTTCCACCCAATAATTTGGTAAAACTGTTTTTTCGAATTATCAAAAATAATTTCATGTAATTATTCTTTTTGAACGTCTTTTAATTTTTTTTTTTTACCAGTTTGGAATAATTATTCTGTCATAAGTAATATTAACATTCATTGAGTGCTCTTTTTCATATTAAAATGTTGCCTTATCATTGCACCGGACTATTTTCGTGAAGAAATGCTGTGAAATCACGAAAATTCTTCCCGACGATCCATGAGTACATTTCCCAACAACCGTGCTATGTCGATGAGATAAGGTTAGAACGTGTATTCCGGTGAGAAGCATAAGGCCGCCCATCGGCACACGCCAGGACGAATAACGCTGAGAGGAAGAAAAACCTCAAGGTACTATATATACTCTTGTTGAGAGGGTATATACGAGCTTTGCCGGAAGAAGGAAAAGAGAGCCTCCCCCAGATAGAAGCGTGAGAGGAGAGACGAGTGATGTGTGTATATATACGAGAGAAGATGAGAAGTAACAGCAGGAATGAGAAGAAGAAGAAGAAGAAAAAGAAGAAGAAGTAGTAGAGGAAGAAGAAGTGAAGTAGCAAGGATGCGCTTCGTCAAGCAGACTCACGATATTGCCTCGAGTACGCCCTCGGGATATGCCAAGCAATTCTCGAGGCAAAATAAGAAAATCGTCGGGTGTAGCAGGAAGTAGAGAAAGGCAAAAAAAAATAAAGCACAACAAAATATGAAGGATAGAGAGCACGGGAATAACAAAAAAAAAACATTTTAAAAAATCGCAATACCAACCAGCTGGGGCTCTGACGTTTTTGCCACCTCACTCACATCGCGATCTATTCATTTTGTTTTATCTCGTTGCCAGGAAGAACGAAGCGCAAACTGATGTTTCGAAATATCCAGTATTTGTCGGGAAACTGGAGAAAAAAAAACGAGGAATGGGGTATGACAATTGAAAAGACTCCAGGAAGGATATGAAATATTTGCACATTATCTGAGGAGTTAAATCTGCAGGGAATGTCTTGTATTATGTTAAAGATTCGTTGATCGATTGAAAAATATTATTTTATTAAAAGCATATTATTATTTCATAGGGGATCGATCGATTTAGGGACGCAGCTAGGGATTGCCCGCCAAATCGGCAAAAACCGGGTGAGGGAGTTTATACAAACGCGATCTTCCTTGTTTGTATCTTTTATAGAACTCGTATATATATATATATATATATATATATATATATATATATATATAATATTTATGGGGTGGTCGACTTCCGTGATGCGAGAGGTTAGAGCGAGTAGCCCCTAGGGATGAGTACTACACAGCATCAGCAGAGAGAGAGAGAGAGATAGAGATCGAAGCATCACAACCAGCAAACTGGGAATGGAAAACCAGGCTGCTGGTTGGCTGATTTAAGCTCCGCCTCTCGTAAACCTCTCGTATATAGTTGTACATATCGAGATTCATGGGAATCTCCCGTCGGAATTATATATTTAGGGGCGAGACGTCATCACTGGACCACTCAAGGAAGATCCATCGAAATACTCAGTTATAAACATTCCTAACCATTTCAAGTGACGTTCATTCATGAAACAAATTTATGTCGTTAATGAACCTCTTTAACTAATGGACCATCCCAATTTTCATAATTGAATCATCCATGTGTCATGGATAACTCATTTAATTCTATTTGCATTATGCTAACCATTGACGGTTATTGTTTATCATTTTCATTACAAAGAACCGAACATTTTTACAGCCATGAATCTCAGAAAGTAGAAGGCTTACGATAATGAATCATTTTGAATGACAAAGTTCACTCTTTAAAACGGGTCAAGGCTCATTTTACCTTCGGATTTTATACTTTCCTTGTCCTATATCCATTCCTATATCCATATTTTGATTCAACACAAAACTCAACCCACCATACACCACCACGAATTTCTAAACGAAAATGGCCCAATGATCCAACTGCTCTAATCACGCCGTCGCTTCCTCGATATATAGTACATAAATAAATAGATATATATGTATATATATATATATATATATATATATATATATATATATTCATATATACAGTGGATCAAAAAAGTATTCATACACCTTGTTTATTTGCGATAACTTTATAGACATAAGCGATACGCAAAGAAAGCCACTTTTATTTAATAGTACATCAGGTACAAAGATAAACTGAAAATGGCGAATTTTTTCCCAGGAATAATAGAAGAATTATGCAAAAAAAACGAAAATTTTCGGGCCAAAAAAGTATTCGTACACTTACGATTGAGCTGCTAAACCTCGATATTCACTCACGGACGGTCTGACCTCTGCGTACAATGTAAACATGTCTTCGTTTACACAATGGTTTTGACCTATTCCATGCGGTAGTAGATCTTCAAGCTCTGAACCGACATAATGGCAAAGAAAAGCGAAATATCAATATCCATGCGAGATAGAGTGATTTTTCTTCGGAAACGCGATGAAAGTTATCGAAAAATTAGTAAAGAACTAAATCTAAGTTTCGCAACAGTGCAATATATAATAAAAAAATACGAAAGAACGGACAGCACAGAAAATAAGCCACGAACCGGTCGACCGAGAATACTAACGGTACGAGAGCGTCGGAGTATTGTTACAGCGGCTACAAAAAAACCGTTCACAAGTGCTCGCAGTTTAGGGAATGATGTCGCGTCAACATCGGGGAAGAGCGTGTGTCCCCAGACTATTCGAAACGTTTTGTATTCTGCCCAAATATACGACAGAACTGCCCGCAAAAAAACCATTAATTAATAATATAAATCGAGAAAAACGTTTAGGTTTCGCAAAAACCTACGTACACAAATCTATAGACTTTTGAAAACGTATCGTATTCTCGGATGAATCGAAGTTTAACATCTTCGGGTCCGATGGAAAAAAATTCGTCTGGCGGTAACCAAATACCGAGCTCCAGCAGAAAAATTTAATACCGACTGTAAAGCACGACGGAGGAAGCTTCATGGTTTGGGGCTGTATGGGATATTATGGCGTTGGTAATTTGGCTTTTATAGATGGTACAATGAATGCCCAGAAGTAGATCGACGTGTTGCGCAGCAATTTGAAAGCAAGTGTAGATAAAATGGGCCTGGATGGAAATTTCTACTTCCAACAAGATAACGACCCGAAACATACTGCCATGAAAACGAGGGAATGGTTACTCTATAATGTCCGCAAACAATTGATTACACCACCACAATCTCCGGACATAAATCCTATTGAAAATGTATGGCACTTGGTGGATGTAGAAATTAGAAAAAGAAAAATAACAAACAAATCCGATCTCCAAAGAGTGCTTTTAGAAGAATGGATGAAAATAGCAAAAGAAACAACGCAAAAGCTAGTAGAATCCATGCCTAAGAGACTCGTGGCGATAATTGAAGCAAAAGGGATGCACACCAAATATTAGTTATAATTAACAACTATGATGATGTAGGTTTTCACTATAATCGTAAGTGTATGAATACTTTTTTGCCCGAAAATTTTCGTTTTTTTGGCATAATTCTTCTATTATTCCTGGGAAAAATTCTCCATTTGCAGTTTATCTCTGCACCTAATGTACTGTTAAATAAAATTCTCTTTCTTTGCGTATCGCTTATGTCTATAAAGTTATCACAAAAAAACAAGGTGTATGAATACTTTTTTCAACATATATACGAGCTGTATATATATGAATTTTTTTATCAGTCACTTGTGTTGAGGAATGGATATGTCTTTAAATCCTTGGCACATAGAAAAAGCTGATTGTCAACGTGACAATAAAAATTTCCATTTCATGATTTTAAGGCACATAAAACCTAACAAGCGTGTTATTTTGCCGAACGAATAACAGGTATGCATAGATACGGGAGATAGCCCTAAAATTTGTATTATGTTGTATATTTAATCCAATGATCGCACTCAGATCCACTGCTATTTTTCATTCCGACTCACAAGTCCTCGTGTATGTGTGTTCACGCTCTCAAATATAACATTGTATAACCCATGTGTATATACATATACTGGGCACACAGCTACTTTATAGTGCATTATATACACAAACGTGTTTAACGAAGCCCCGAACAGCGAACAAACTCGAAAGTATATAATAAAAATGTAAACGAGCTATTCAACGCCCGGCGATCAAACATTTGGTTGCCCAGTAATCCTCTAGCCCTTTTGTATTATGATCACAAACTTAACTTATGCATACAATGTAAAATATTTACCGGCATTTATTACAATTAAAAATCTATCAGTGTCGTATACGTGTGTTTTAGCTCTGGGCAAAATCATATTTGGTTTTATTTTTTGCTAGTTTTACGTCGACTGCAAAGAGTGTGTGGAATCTAATAATGGGCAAGCTTTACATTTTTCTACCACGAATTTTATTTTTGAAATTTACATAAACGGTTCAAACTGAAATTCGCATGTTGCTTCTTCATAATTTTTCCGGATTTACGCCCTTTCAATTCGATACTTCATTTTGCTAAGGATCAGAAAGTTAATCAGTTTACATATATTTTTCCCAAAAATCAATCATCTCATAAAATTTCAAATTCTCCACTGAATCTTCGCGCATTATCTACCAGACAATCTGGTTCCCTAATCTCAGTACAAAACTTTGTTTCTTGATAACGGGAATTAAAAAACAAAAAAATGAAAACCGTACAATATACAATCAAAAATGCTAGAGTAATTTTCACGAAATCTTCATTAAACTAATAAAGTTTTTAGGACTGTACATGTGTATCAAATTTCCGCAGAACTGCTGCAATCGTGACTCGATCTATGACCAATTTCTTTGTTTAACTCTATCGCGCAAAAACATGGTCTCACAAACGCACACACAAACGCATGTTCCAGTCGGTCATTTTTTGTTGAATATAATTTTCTAATTATTTGGAAAATAGTGAATTTTTAAATATTTTACTTAGGCATGAGAAAATGGTTGAGAAAAATTTTCACGAAAAAACAAAGTTTCCCCTCTGTACAAGGAAGGAAAAAACTAAAGAACAATTGTAAATTTGTTCAACGCCCGATGCGACAGTTCGCGGTTACGCGGGGGTGTGTGCACACGAGTATCGAAAACAGGCACGCCCGTGTGTGTGTGTGTGTGTGTGTGCGCTGGCGGTAACGACGGTAGAAAGGGTTGCTAGTTGGCTCGTGAAACAAGCCCAACACCGATTTGTGTACGTGCATATATGTACATAGATGTGTACGGTAACGTGTACTCGTGCGACAAATTCAACGAGGTATTAGTCGAGTTCCAATCGCGGGTATATATGCGAAGCCTTGAATCCCCCGTAATACTATATACCCGTTTGCCGTGCCGGTTTCTCTCTGTGTCGACATTGTGCGTGTTGACTACGAGTATATTTGCCTAGCAATGGTGAGTAGCGCGCGAGAGCACACCGGCGACTGGTACCGAAGAGAAGAGAGTACCGGCGTTACTATACTCGCCGCGATGTGCCCGCCGTCGCTTCAAATATATTGCACCACCAATGTGCCACGATTTTATTCTATATATATGCGCATGTCGGATAACGCTATTACTGTCGCCGACGGTGTCGGTGAACATATGCGCGGCAATAATACTTCCAGCGATATTATAATGGCCGTTCGTTAATCGCGAATGAAACACGAGGTAGACGAGCGAGAGAGAGAGAGAGAGAGAGAGAGAGAGATCGGCGAAAAAATATGATCAACGAGTTCTCATCTAAAATAATTGATTTATTGCATTTAAACGATAATTTAAATGATAGAAATGAAAATCGGTGTCTTCGAGTTAGCAGTAGCACAATTAACATGGCTTAAGAGGGGAAATAGGGTTAGGTCAGCGTTTTCTCAATGATTTTCATGAATTTTTTTATAGTATAAAAAATGAATATAATTTATTGAAACTTTGAGAATATTTTATACATATATTTAAGTATTTACTATAAAATTTGTATACATATATTTAAGTATATACTATAAAATATTAGCGACCGCATATTGCAGGTCACAATCAGAATCAGCATTTTGCGTACATTCTGGAAGCCGCAATTTTCATCTTAAATCAAACGAGGTTGGAATTTACTTTTATTACATGTCTCTCTTCTATATGAACCCAAATTCTATCAAAAAAATAAAAAATTGAATTTTTTACAGGGGTCAAAACAAAAAAGCATGATTTTTTGCCATTTTTTACAACTTTATTTGCAAAAAAAAAATGATTTTAAATAATGACAATATTCCGATTTTAGGTTCATATAGAGCGCAATACCATGAAGAAAGTAACTGCCAATTTTCAAAACGATTGGTTGAAAACTTTTCAAACTAGCGTGTACGCAAGTTTAAAAAAAGTCTTTTTCAGAAAAACGCGTTTCAAAAAATAATACCAAGAAAAACAAGCAATATGGGGTCGCTAATATTTTATAGTATATACTTAAATATATGTAGAAAAATTTTATAGTATATACTTAAATATATGTATAAAATATTCTCAAAGTTTCAATAAATTATATTCATTTTTTATACTATAAAAAAATTCATGAAAATCTTTGAGAAAACGGTGTCCTAACCCTATTTCTCGCCTTAATGGCTTATAACAATAGAACGAGTCGGAATTTTCATTTAAAATTTTGGGAACATATATTTCAATAGTTTTACTAACAATTTATCAAATAAAAAAAATCGATTTTTTGAACCGTCTAACCCTATTTCCTCCCTTAAGACATTAGATTTGAATAAATTCTCTTTGTCGTCGCAAATCCATTTCTCTCGGTGTTTTTTTTTTATTCACTTAATTTCGATGAATCGCAAAGGAATCGAATTTGAGCTCTAGTCCGCTGGATTATTTATTATCGTTAGGAATGTTTCGTAATAAAATTGTATTAAAATGAAGAAACGATTGTTTGGTTTAAAAGTATACTCTGGACTAGTGAACGTAGATTAAAGGTCGACGCACTGAAAACTCGTCACTTGTCATTTGTGAATCGTTATTCGGATACAATAATCCGTCAGCGCCTTCTTACATTCTTTGGAGACTCGTCCATACATACCAAAATCTTACCTTAGCCCTACGCCAGTTTCCAATTCCACATATAAACGGCGAGGGTACTTTATCGTGATACAGTGAGGAGGGAGTGTCTCGACGAAAATAATATCTCATCGTTTCTCCTTGGCATCCGCAGGGTGTACACACAGTCTACCTTGGATCTAATTATCAGTTTGAAAACTTTTGAAATTAATAAAACTCCGTAGCTCGCCTCGGGGTTGGAATGAGGCAAGTACGGCGAGCATAGAAGCGTCTCCCTCTGCTCATCCGTGGGCATAGCATATAGAACACGGCAGCTTCGCTATTCCAGGCTCTTCGAGGACGCGCTTATACTTTCCACTGAGCTCTCCTTGTTACCATTACTCTTGCTGGAAGTAAAATTTAACCTCCCTCAGGTACCCAGAGAGAAATAGAGGTAGCGTGATGGAGATAGGGTGAGAAAGAGAGAAAGTAAGAGATGAGATGAACCAGCCATGAAAGGCGGTGATGAAGTGGAAAGCGAGGAGAAGAGTTAAAGCTTCCGAGAGTTGTGCTTCTCACTCTCTCTCTCTCTCTCTCTCTCTCTCTCTCTCTCTCTCTCTGTCGTCGTTTTCCCGGAGGGATGAAAACGAACTAGAAGTCTTTCTCTCATTCTCTCGAGACGATATATAGCGAGTTCACAAGGGTATGGGAGTGGGACGAGAAAATGCCACAGTGGAACGAGAGGTAAAATCGAGAGGGCGCCAAGGAACGAGAGAGACTCGTTCGGATTCGAAATTTACCAGTCTACTGCGACTGGGAAACTCGTACCTTCAACAACCCCTCATCCCCCCCGCCCCCATCGCTCTCTCTCGTTCTCTCGTATGTTTCTCCTTCATTCGTGCTCATCTACAAGGGGATGAAAAAGTTTATAGATCCGAGTTGTGGGTACCCAGATAGAAGCATACTTGGCGAGTCTCTCACCTCTCTCCCATGTCCGTATATATTCTTCTTCAAAAACATTCAGTGGTACAACATCATTTTTTTCTTCTATCAATCGTTATTATTCCCGATCTGTGATTTGACCGGCAACGGTATCGCGCTATTTTCTTTCCATTATCCGTCGGGTGATTCGTCGCGTGTCGAATGTTTGGACAGGACCGTATACGCGCCTGTAAACGGACGATAGACGAGTGAGAATTTGTATTTCTGGGGAAAGTGAGAAAATCTCTGTGAGTATCCTGGGAATTTGGGGAATTGAGTGTGAATGTGGCTGTATGGGAAAACGGTTCAGCGAACGTAGGCGTTTTCGAGGGTGAGACTACGTGTAGGCGCGATACATACGCTGGAACTTTTCGTAAATTCGGGTCTCGCGAAAACAGGGTCTCTCAATGATTCGTGAATCGTGTACATAGTGTGCATATATAAATTTATATATATATATACTGTCTGTTCTTATAGTGTTATGCCGTGTGTAGCGATGACGTTAAGAGTCCTCGAAAAGGCCACGTGGGACGCTCTTCCGAACTTTCGCACACATATATGTACACGTATACCCCGAATGCTAACAAACAAAAGGCCCTATCGGACACGTTTTAATGCATAAACTTATATTAGTGACGACTTTTGGTTAACCAGCGGTCGATATGACGCCTAGTGACGCACTTCCGAACTTGCTTTCGTCAACGCGTGCACATTTGTACGTAAACTGGTTTGGCCATGTTTCTTTTTGTATGAGTGGTTTGTCGCGTGTGTGTGTGTGTCACCAGTAACCAAAAAGAGTCCTAGAAGTTGTCGCAGCAAGCTGCGGTTTTACATCAAACCTCGAGTGCTTCTCGCCTACTGTGTGGATTCGAGCATCCACTTGAACGATGATAGACGGTTTTCATGTAAGGAAATAAAGTATGAAATGCATTTCGACTCAACCATTGGAAAATCATCCCTTTAATATCTGTGACATATAGAACCAATACAATTTTTTTTAAATTCTCTTAACATCCAACTCAAATTGTTGCAATATTGTACGTATTGGTTTGTTTAATTCGATTCAGACGAGGCTGAACAACCTCTTTCTCTGTCTCATTCTCCCACGATTCCTACAACACTTTCTCTCTCGCACTCTAACGATCGCCGTTTTCTAGAAAAATCGTAATTGTCATTACAACAGGAATAATTATTCCAACATTCAGGACTGTGTATTCAAACTTTCTAAGTCGAAAAAGAATTTTTTTTTCACAATAATTATAGCGGAAGGTCATCATTTAACCATTTGAGAAATAGTGAGCTAAATGCTCAGTTGAAAACGCTCTCAAGCATTTGGAGGTTCGTTTATGAAATCAATTTATATCGTTAATGGACCACTATAAGGGGGGAAATAGGGTTAAACGGTTCAAAAAATCGATTTTTTTTTAAATTTCATAAATTGTTAGTAAAACTATTGAAAAATATGTTCCCAAAATGTTAAATGAAAATTCCGACTCGTTCTATTGCTATAAACCATTAGAGGGGGCAATAGGGATAGAACAGCGTTTTCTCAATGATTTTCATGAATTTTTTTATAGTATAAAAAATGAATAAAATTTATTGAAACTTTGAGAATATTTTATACATATATTTAAGTATATACTATAAAATTTTTGAAGAATTTCCTTGAAAAACACCGAAAAAATTTATGACTGCCTTGACTTTGTTTTTCTTGGTACTATTTTTTCAAACGCGTTTTTCTGAAAACGACTTTTTTTTAACTTGCGTACACGCTAGTTTGAAAAGTTTTCAACCAATCGTTTTGAAAATTGGCAGTTACTTTCTTCATAGTATTGCGCTCTGTATGAACCTAAAATCGGAATATTATCATTATTTAAAATAATTTTTTTTTTGCTAATAAAGTTGTAAAAAATGGCAAAAAATCATGCTTTTTTGTTTTGACCCCTGTAAAAAATTCAATTTTCTATTTTTTTGATAGCATTTAGGTTCATATAGAAGAGAGACATATAATAAAAGTAAATTCCGACCTCGTTTGATTTCAGATGGAAATTGCGGCTTCCAGAATGTACGCAAAATGCTGAGTCTGATTGTGACCTGCAATATGGGGTCGCTAATATCTTCGGTGTTTTTTAAGAAAATTCTTCACAAATTTTATAGTATATACTTAAATATATGTATAAAATATGCTCAAAGTTTCAATAAATTATATTCATTTTTTATACTATGAAAAAATTCATGAAAATCATTGAGAAAACGCTGTCCTAACCATATTTCCCCCTTAACCGATGAACCGGCCCGGTTTCATGAATGGCCCACCCAAGTCCCAGGAATGCATGAATCGCCTAATTCTTTGTGCTATCAACAAATCGCCATTATTTTAACTATTTACTGTTATTAGATGTCATTTTCATATGAATAATTGATAGTTCGTGCAGCCATAAATAACTGCTCCATTCACAAAATGGTCATGAATCTCGGTCGCATTGCTGAGAAACAAAAATAGTCCATTCATGCAATTAATCCGTTTCCGCTTTCACTCCCCTAAATAATTATATGGTCCTAAAATCATTTCGAATAAATATTTGTCAACATTTTCCATCTCCAACCTCCAATAACATGGTTTTGATAAAAAAAAAAAACAGAATGACATTTTCTTGCCAAAGATGCTAATAGTGCATCTGGAAATAAACGGCTAATATAAAAACCCATCGTCGGCTGAGTTGGGATATTTTTCTGTAACCCTTAACCCCCCGAATAGAGAGTAATAAACTGCATTCGTGACAACACAAAAATGCAACAGAGAAGAGAGAATTATTTCGACATTCGGCACGAGTCGGCTGAATGGTCCCGATGCACATTTATCCGCACTGCATATAATACATCAATATCGAAATTATCCATCTCATTCGTCGTTGTCAATTGAGTTCCCTGTTGATCCTCGTTTCCACCATATATACAGCAAACGCCCAGCTACTTATTCAAATCCGAGAACAAATTCAGTGCGAGTATCGAGCAATATGTAGCGTTTAGCCAGAGTATTATCGGACGGGCCCTCGGGAGAGGGGGCTGTTTCGTGAAGTCCCGCGTGTACAGAGCGAGGGTACAAAAAATAAACGGTGGCTTGTCGGGGGTGGTTACGGTGCGGAGTGTATATATATTTCGATCTTAACCAGACATAAGGGCGCAATCCACCTCACTTCCCGTGTTTCATTGTGTGGATCAACGCCTTTTATCGTCCACGAGTCGATATGCGACGAGGACAACATATAAATGTATAATACACGCACAGAGAAACGTCGTAGTTCTCTCTCGCACTTTTTGCATCTCCATCCCATGTCTGACTGTTGGGCTATGGGGTATAGAGACGGAAAAACACCCCTCGTGGCTGGTCGCCTATTTAACGCGACCGGGGGCTGCTCTACTTTCCCGCTCATTCTTTCTCTCTCGCTCCATCTCGCTCAATTTTGAACCCCAACCCTCGAGTCCGCGAGCTCTGGCACGCTGGACTCTGTGCCAAAATACAAGAGGGCGGCGGGGGTAGCTTTCGCCTGCCGGAGGGTGCTAAGCCGCCCTGTCGCTCAGGCTTACCCCTGATTTGCTCACATTATATTCGTGTGGCGTTCCGGATTCGGGCCGGCGCAACGCGGTACAAGCACATTCGTTTTCTATCTCTCTCTCTCTCTCTCTCTCTCTCTCTCTCTCCTTCTCTCTGTCTCTCTCTCTCTCTCTTTCCTCCCTGTATCTGCTGTATATATTTGCCATACGAAACGTGGTGGCGCCGGGGGCGAAGACGAGCTTACAGACATATATGTATATATAGATATCGTCGAGGTTTAACCGGCCCCGGGGATATGGCCAATCTGGACAATTGTTTTGAGACACGCTCGATCTGACACAACGGGGGAATGGCCTCGTGTACGGGGGCAGCGGGGGTTAAGTCCTGCGACGATAAATTTATAAATGGGCTAGTTATTGGCTGCTTTATTCGCATAGAACACACATAATGTATGTACCATATCATCTCTCGTGAAGTATTATTGTTTTCCGTTCCATTTGTCGTTTATCTTAAAGGGATTTCGCGTTTTCCTTTTTTCAGCTATTGACGAGCAGTACAGGGGAGTGTCCTTATTAACGAAGAAGCGAAAAGCTGAGACCAGAGGAACACTCTCTTTTGCTCGCTGATATTCAACCTTTTATCACTGTTCAAGGATGTTTGTTTTGAGAACCAACGATTGGTTGAGCCCCATCCCAAATAAAGAATCTTCAACAATAGGTTTGGTTCATTGACTCAACCCATTATTGATTCTCCTAATTAATATCTTCTATCCGTATACGAATTTCTATCTTTGATCTAAACGACTCAACTACTAACTATATACGAGGTCTGTTCAAAAAGTATCGCAAATTTTGAATTTCCGCGGGCTACGTATATTCGATTTTCGATTTTTTTTGTGGCGTTAGGTCGGTACTCGTGTCCCTCACTTATGCTGAAAAAATCGGCCATTTTGAATGTTTAGTTAATTGTTGACAGCTGTTTTGGTTAGACGTGTTTTGGCTGGTCTTCGATTTTTGCCTATTCCAAAAAATGGATCAAAGAATCTGTATGAAATTTTGTGTGAAAAACAAAATTAAGTGCGCGGACACATTCCGAATGTTGACTGTGGCATATGGTGAAGCTACCTTGGACCAAAGCAACGTTTATCGGTGGGAAAAAATGTTCTCAGAGGGCCGAGAAGATGCGAACAACGAAATGCGTTCCGGACGCCCTAGCACATCAACAACAGACGAAAATATTGATGAAGTGTAGAAAATAATATTGGCCAATCGTCGAATCACCGTTAGAAAAGTTGCCGAGGAACTAAACATATCGATTGGCTCGTGCTATTCGATTTTTACCAATGATTTGGGCATGAGACGGGTCGCCACGAAATTCGTGTCAAAATTGCTGAATTTCGAACAAAAACAGTGTCGCGTTAACATTGGCTATGGAGCTGTTGGACTCGGTCCGCGACGACCCAAATTTGCTCCAGAGGGTCATAACCGGTGACGAATCATGGGTTTATGGTTATGACTCGGAAACCGAAGCTCAATCATCGCAACGGAAGCTGCTTTTTTGGAATAGGCAAAAATCGAAGACAAGCCAAAACACGTCTAACCAAAACAGCTGTCAACAATTAACTAAACATTCAAAATGGCCAATTTTTTCAGCATAAGTGAGGGACATGAGTACCAACCTAACGCCACAAAAAAAAATCGAAAATTAAAAAAAAAAAAACAAAATCGAATAATAAAACATTGTAACAAATTCATCCAGCGTATAATAGAATTGACAATCCTGTTTAAGATTTTTTTATTCAAATTTTCCTTCAATCTTTCATCCAGGGTTGTACGTTGTTTTTTTTTTTCACTGAAAAGATTGCCACGTGGCAGCACCTTGCTTCAACGGTTTAAAAAGTTCAGGCTTATAGGAACAATCAATCGACAGAGCTCAATACACTTATTGATGAACAGATCATTTACCCTGTTACAGCGAATAATGCAAAAGTATATGGCATTACAAATGTTGCCTAATCTCCAAAACATGATAAACTTTATTAAAACCCCCTGAACCAAAGGGTCTCGGACTCTTTGCCCCGGAAATCCACAAGGATTAACAATTTCGAGCGTACAAAAATAATATCTAAGATTTTCCATCAAATCATTCGTTCTCTATCGCATGAAGAATAACTACGGTATACTCAACATATTCCCCTTAATTTCTTGAAAATATGAGAGATATTTACTGCTAGTATGCTGTGTATAGTAATCGTTTTTTTTATTGCAGCCAGACGAATCCTATTTCAATGTTGGTAGGTATGTAACGAGTCATTCTAGAATTTTCTACATGGTCTCTTTGGAAATTTACGATGCTATTCGTCTCTCGTGCAGTCGTCCGAGGAGATGGAGAAAATTTTTACGCTTCCATAGAAATGGCGAAGTCACGTCAAGAGGTGAGAGAGAAAGAGAGAAAGACATTTTATTTTTCACCCCGTAGTCTGCTGCCACTGCTACGTCTTCTTGGCATACTCGTACTATTTTACACGTACAGACGAGAGATTATATACGTATA
Source organism: Oxytorus armatus (assembly GCA_958009045.1). Classification (NCBI taxonomy): domain Eukaryota; kingdom Metazoa; phylum Arthropoda; class Insecta; order Hymenoptera; family Ichneumonidae; genus Oxytorus; species Oxytorus armatus. The sequence goes on from OY253744.1 coordinate 18,374,873, forward strand.
TATACACACATACATATGTATATAGCTCGTGATACGCGGGGGAGAGTACGTGGATCTCTCTCTTTCCTTGTTAGCACTTAATTAACTACCGCCGCCGCTCTCGCGGTACCGCGACCGCAGAATCTCCGTGGAGGAGAGATTCCCTCTCGTGTGCCTCTCCGTTTCCACTCTCGTCTCTTATGCTCGTGGCTATATTACTTCTAGCTCTGGAAAGAACTACTGAGAAAGACGAAAGCACATCACGTTTTTTCGTAATATATATATGCATGAATACACACTTACGCCTACATATACATATACATTATACATATATGAGAACCTTCGTATACTTTCTATAGTTTGCACGCGTATACGTACATAAGTACATATATGTATATGTTACATACACATATATGCACAGCTGGTCATCTCAGGCGTACACTTTACTCACTTTGCGCCACGCGGCGTGAATTAATAACTCGCGAGTTCTCTCGTCTCGAAACCTCGACTTTCGAACAATTTCTTGGAAATAATTATGAAATATTAAATAAACGTATCCGTGTGTGCGTTCTAACGTATAGTTAAAGCGGCCCCGATATATTCTAGCTCGGCGCAAAAAGTCATAATTTTATCGCATACTTGTTTTTCGTTTCTCAAGTCAAGTAGAAAATTTATTATCGTTTTTTTTTTCCTCATAAAATATCTACGGCCGAATTACGAATTGATAAGAATATTTTTCCTCGTTGACGATACTTGTAGTAACTTCTTATATTATCACCAATTAATCGAGTGGGTGTATATATAGCTGGGTAACGTTATGTACAGATATTTTATCGATTCATCAAAAATTTCTAGATATTATTCACCTGCTTGGCTCTGGCAATATGTAAATTGCTTATTTTTATGTCAAACACTCGGAAAAGAGAATCATCTCATCAATTTCCCTTCCCGTAAGTCAAGCTCGAAAGTTGGTGTGAGACTCCCGAGTGGTATAACATACACACACACATACACAGAGCGCAATTGACGCCCGGCAAATATTTGCCGTAATTCATAGGATTGTTGGCGCGATTGTTCCGTCGCTTCGACTGTACACTATCTTTCCCGTCGCGTTATAGCGACAGGTTTGCAAACCCCGTATTATATCTCAAGCCTGTGTGTCTATGTGTTTGTCCGCGTGAGCGTGTACGCGAATCAAATGCTCTTTCGTCACTTGTTGCCTTCTCCACTTTTACACCACTTTCACACGCTCTATTGGTCTTTACACAAACTCAATAAACCGTCGAAACTGTATCGAATGAATTGGAAAAGAGCGATTAGAGAGTTTTAAGACAATTTGAAACTAATGGAAAAAGGACATTAGTTGTGAAAATGTGATTATGAAAATTTAAAAGGAATATAATTTCGAATCCTAAAATACATCTCGAATAAACACGAAAATATGCAATTAGCTGACACGGTGAGAAAGACAATAGTATAAATCGTTTTCAGACAAATTATGTTAATTAAATGCGAAAAAAAATGATATATTCATATCGAAACATTATTGGAAATTGTGAGACACGTTTGAGTATCAATGCCATGTTCACACTTGTCCTCCAAATACTATATTTCATCCGTCGACCATTCCCACTTTTTCTCCCGTGTATTTTATCCAGGGGCGATTAGTGTTTGATCATTATGTGTTCACATCACTCTAGCGGCAGAAAAAAAAGGCCTAACTTTGACCATTTATTTTGGGAGTATTAAAAAAAGGAGTGGGATTTCTTTTCAAAGAGTGTATTTAAAGCAATATAAAAAGTCGCACAAAGAATACATGACATACCGGCGGACTTTGGAAAAAAAAACTTTTTTTTCCAAAGTCCGCCATTTTGTTATTTATCCATGAAATTTAACTTCAGTAGTTCCGACCAGAATGACATGTCTATAGATTAAGAATTATCAAGAATTTTTGATTTCAGATAACATCAAGAGCCAAAATCACCGGGGCCACCCACGCGCTTTTTTTTCGAGATGCCAACTTCGATCAATAATAATAATAATAACAAACTATTAAATTTTTTCAAACAAATTTTTTTTTGTATCTTTAATATGTAAATAAAAACATCCTAAATATCCAAAACGAATCATTTTTATTTTCCTACAAAAAAACGCCCTCCAAAAAAGACATGAAAATCGGCTTAAGTTACCACACTACTACCTTAACTTATTGGTTTCTGTGCTACGCAGATGAAAATGCGTGAGTGTCCTCAAAAGTTCATCCCGTCGCAAATGGCATAGCGGACGTCCTCACAGATTATTATGTCCATTTTGATGTACGATGGGCAATTAGTGATATTGAACAAGGCAAAGCACGGTATACCCCTTCTCTCTCATTATATAAAACTCTCAACCACTCACCGCGCGACTCTCTTAAGGGTGGGGGGGTAGGGTTTTAAAAGCGAAAAAAAAGCATATTTTTATGATTTTTTTGCGGCGACATGAGTAATATAATTTTATTAAATGGAATTACATATTATTGTACAACTATTGAAGTATCTCAGAAAAAATTTTCAATGAAAAATATTGATAAATAAGCCGGTGACGTTGAATCTCCAGAGGCGCCTTGAAAAAAAGTGGTTTTGCGGTGAACATTATAACTCGTTACCGGATCATCTGAAACAAAAAAATTGATATGCATTTTAAAGGTGATGTATTTCTCGAGGTAATCAGGAAGAGTTTTTTTTTTTTTTTCTATTTTTTGCAGCACTTGGAAGTGAAAAACGCAATTTTAGCTAAAAAAATCGCGCTTAATTTTTTATTAAAAAATTGAAAAAAAAAAAAACTCCTGATTACCTGTTGATTTATGTGAAGAAGTGATGTTAAAATTTTCAAAAGGATCGGTTCAGTAGATTTTGAGTTCTAATGTTCACAAACTTCAAAAATGACGTTTTCGGGAAAATCGATTTAAAGTTTTTTATACGTGAAAATTCAGGTATCACGGCCGGTCAAATCAGGTATCACGGCCGGTCGTTTGAAACGCTGTAACTCCGTTAGTTTTACTCCGAATGACTTAAAATTTATACACAATATTCTCGACATATTGTTCATTCAGAAAAAAATTTAAAAAAATGCAAAAAAAATAATTTTAACCCCCCCCCAATGCTTCGCCTTGCTTCTAACGGCGAAAGCCTCTCTCACATCGATCTTTCTCACTTCCGTCTCATATTCGAGAATATTCGGAATTATCATTCCACCGAGCACCGATACCCTTTCCCTCTCTTCGCAATTCTGTTATACGAGGTCTGTTCAAAAAGTATCGCGAATTTTGTGTTTTTACAAATAATATTTATTTATTCATTAATATTTATTTAGTCCCCTTCAAAGTAATTCCCCTCGGATATAATACATTTAAGCCAACGTTTTTCCCAATCCTCGAAGCACTTAAAAAAATCATTTTTTGTGATCTTGTTTAGCTCCTCCTTCGATGCCGTCTTTATCGCTTCAATCCTGCTTTCCTTTCATGGACCTCTTCAGTTTTGGGAACAGGAAAAAGTCACAGGGGGCCAGGTCTAGGGAATACGGTGGCTGCGGCATCATTAGAGTGTTGTTTTTGGCCAAAACTTCGCGCACAAGCAACGATGTGTGAGCAGGGGCGTTATCATGGTGCAAAAGCCAATTTTTGTTCTTCCACAAATCCGGACGTTCATGGCGGATTGCTTCGCGTAAATTGCGCATAACTCGCAGGTACTCGCAGGTTCTTTATTGACTGAACGAACCTGTGGCAAGAACTCATGATGCACCACGCCCCTGCAATCGAAGAAAACTGTGAGCAAAACCTTCACAATCGATCGAACTTGGCGCGGTTTTTTCGGTCTTGGCTCATGCGGCAGCTTCCATTGCGATGATTAAGCTTTAGTTTCCACGTCATAACCATAAACACATGATTCGTCACCAGTTATGACCCTCTGGAGCAAATTTGGGTCGTCGCGGACCGAGTCTAACAGCTCCTTAGCAATGTTAACGCGACACCGTTTTTGTTCGAAATTGAGCAATTTTGGCACGAATTTCGCGGCAAACCGTCTCATGCCCAAATCATCGGTAAAAATCGAATACCACGAGCCAATCGATATGTTTAGTTCTTCAGCAACTTCTCTAACAGTGATTCGACGATTGGCCAATATTTTTTTCTTCGCTTCATCAATGCTTTCGTCTGTTGTTGATGTGCTCGGGCGTCCGGAACGCATTTCGTTGTTCGCATCTTCTCGGCCCTCTGAGAACATTTTGTACCACCGATAAACGTTGCTTTGGTCCAAGGTAGCTTCACCATATGCCACAGTCAATATTCGGAATGCGTCCGCGCACTTAATTTTGTTTTTCACACAAAATTTGATACAGATTTTTTGATCCATTTTTTGTAATAGGCAAAAATCGAAGACAAGCCAAAACACGTCTAACCAAAACAGCTGTCAACAATTAACTAAACATTCAAAATGGCTGATTTTTTCAGCATAAGTGAGGGACACGAGTACCAACCTAACGCCACAAAAAAATCGAAAATCGAATATACGTAGCCCGCGGAAATTAAAAATTCGCGATACTTTTTGAACAGGCCTCGTACACCTCAGTGTGCCCAACAGGGCTTAAGCTCTAGCGCAACGATTGTCGAGCCAAATTTTATTGTTAAACAAACTATTATTTTGCATCTTCATTTTAAAGCTACAATATCTCATTGACGAGTAAAAAAGAAATCGTTTGCTCGTGACCACTGAATGAAACAACCGGAGGATGAAATTATAATCATGCCAAAACTTCAAAAGACCTAACGACGTGCACTACATTTTAAATACAACAATTTCAATACCCTGTTACTAATTGCATATAAAGACACTTTTGTGAAGATTAAAATACATTAAAAGCGACGACTTTTCTTTAATGCCGTTACCAAAATTTTAGATTAAATCAATCGATTTACCTGTATTTTTTCTTATCCATCAACCCTTTCAGTAAGAGATCTTGAAAATGATAGGACAAGAAAGATAGGACAAGTTACACTGAAAGTTAATGTTGCTAAATGGCAACGCTAGAATCGAAAGGATTACAACTTTTTACATCCTTAAGTACCGTTGAATCGATTAATTTCCACGGTATCATCTCCCTTATCGGGAAACATTAGCATTACTAAAGCCACTAATTTGTATCGAGCACCCTCTAATCCGTTGTCTAAATCGCGTTGGCTCTGTTATACATATAACACTTATAGAGACACAATACAAACCGACATTGCGATCATATCTCCGTGTGTATATTTATATATACCTATATAAACGCGTCGCGTGGTTGAGTTTGGTTGTGCCCGACGTTAATAGGAATGGGAATAATTTGATTTTAGCAAACGTCCCGCGAAACGCTTTGTATTAGTCCTGCACATATAGACACGTTCATTCCGTATATAACCGTGAGGGGGGTGGGGTAGAAGTTTGACGACAAAATATTTGTCGCTCAAACAGCCACGGATCTTGAGAGTACCGTTCGTCGCGCAATGTACGCGCCCGCGCTTTACGTACACTCTCGCATACTACTATATGCTACATAAACATATTAAACACTACCATCGTTTATACGTATCTATATTCGTCTATGTATACACATCTATATATGTAGTGCACTAGGTATATCTAGTTACTACAACGTTTTCTGGTATTTTCCGCGTGCCACTCGAAATCAATGTCCGTGTATGTTTTGCATGTATATGCGAGATCGCGGTATACGAGGTCTGTTAAAAAAGTATCGCGAATTTTTTATTTCCGCGGGCTACGTATATTCGATTTTCGATTTTTTTGTGGCGTTAGGTTGGTACTCGTGTCCCTCACTTATGCTGAAAAAATTGGCCATTGTGAATGTGTAGTTAATGATTGACAGCTGTTTTGGTTAGACGTGTTTTGGCTTGTCTTAGATTTTTGCCTATTCCAAAATAGCAGCTTCCATTGCGATGACTGAGCTTTGGTTTCTACGTCATAACCATAAACCCATGATTTGTCACCAGTTATGACCATCTGGAGCAAATTTGGGTCGTCGCGGACCGAGTCCAACAGCTCCTTAGCAATTTTAACGCGACACTGTTTTTCTTCGAAATTGAGCAATTTTGGCACGAATTTCGCGGCGACCCGTCTCATGCCCAAATCATTGGTAAAAATCGAATAGCACGAGCCAATCGATATGTTTAGTTCCTCAGCAACTTCTGTAACGATGATTCGACGATTGGCCAATATTATTTTCTTCGCTTCATCAATGTTTTCGTCTGTTGTTGATGTGCTCGGGCGTCCGGAACGCATTTCGTTGTTCGAATCTTCTCGGCCCTCTGAGAACATTTTTGTACCACCGATAAACGTTGCTTTGGTCCAAGGTAGCTTCACCATATGCCACAGTCAACATACGGAATGCGTCCGCGCACTTAATTTTGTTTTTCACACAAAATTTCATACGGATCCTTTGATCCATTTTTTTGAAAAGGCAAAAATCGAAGACAAGCCAAAACACGTCTAACCAAAACAGCTGTCAACAATTAACTAAACATTCAAAATGGCCGATTTTTTCAGCATAAGTGAGGGACACGAGTACCAACCTAACGCCACAAAAAAAATCGAAAATCGAATATACGTAGCCCGCGGAAATTAAAAATTCGCGATACTTTTTTAACAGACCTCGTATATTACTGCGGCTAGGGGGAGTTGCATTTTACTCATATTCTCACCACCTGAATCATTTTCCTATTTCTCGTCTCTTCTAAGCAAAATAAAATAGAAAATGAATGCACAAAAATCGTTAATATACAAAAAAATAACAGGTCGAAATTCAAACTCGCACATTGATTACCCATCACTTTTGTCAGCCACAAATTCACATCCGTGAGCAATTGGATTTCTCAATTATTCTTTGCTCGTAAAGAAAGCTTTGCGACGGCCATTTATGTAAATTACAAGGAAACGATGTGCAAGTTTCAATTAGTATCTGTTCCACCCCTACCCTCGCGATTTTTCATTCCCCTCTCAAAGCAACAGTTCGTGACTTGCGTGATGTTCAATGTTTGGTAGACTTGTCGAAAAATGTTCGTAATATCAGAAACTCTCATCAGTGGATTCTCACCCAATTTGCTCGTCAAACATCTTACAGTTTACTCCAGTTTTGTAGAATTTTGTTTTTGGGTTCTTTTCAATAGCTCAAAATTTGCTCGAGTCAAGAGAGTGCAATTTTCGAAAAATATTTTATACTAACAAAACTGCAACGTTCTCATCGACTTTTGTTGAATTCTATGCAAAATATATCCTTATTTCAAATAGTCTATTTGTGTACAAAGTTTTTGCTTGATACATAGCTCAAAATTTGATAGAGTCGAAAAAGGCAATTTCCTATTCCGATAGAAGTGTCACAAGCGGTTTCAACTAAAATCATAAACGGATAAGCTGAATCGTGGATTTTATCAGATATATGCTTAACGTCAGTTCGATAGATCTATAATGATTCTTGAGTTATTGGAATTTCAATTCTGTTCGTACTATATACTCCAATATTTTTTTTATCTTTCGCAATGTCACTTTTCAATATTTAGTAACGTTTTGTTATACATTCGTCACATAAGAATCTGGAAATTTTGTTGTTCGTGAAAATAATCCCACGCATATGAGAATAATGAAAATATAAGAAAAGTAAAAAATTTTATATAACAGAGATACTTTTTTATATAGACATAAATACATACAATAAACATACCGACAGCCGAGTAGAGCTTACGAATACAGATGTTACATTTATTTATATTCCGTTATTTATTCAGCGGACGAATTGAATTTGCGCGATATAAACTTCGTATATATGAATGAAATTCATTTTTCATTTTATCGTTTCGAGGATACGTCGATTCATGCCGGAATTTAAACAAACAAATTAATCGTTGATATTTCGTTTCGCCTGTACGAAACGAACGTTTCTCGGTCTTGCGAGGTGTTCGATAGCAAGTAAAAAAAACCCGACGTGGCAGAGAAGCGACATAAATCATAATCGTGTCAATTCTATATCTAATACGCTACTCGAAAAAAAAATCGATGTTTTTTTTGCTTGAGGGGGGAAATAGGGTTAGGACAGCGTTTTCTCATTGATTTTCAAGAATTTTCGTATAGTATAAAAAATGAATACAATTTATTGAAACTTCGAGAATATTTTATACATATATTTAAGTATATACTATAAAATTTTTGAAGAATTTCCTTGAAAAACACCGAAGATATTAGCGACCCTATATTGCAGGTCACAATCAAACTCAGCATTTTGCGTACATTCTGGAAGCCGCAATTTTCATCTGAAATCAAACGAGGTTGGAATTTACTTTTATTATATGTCTCTTTTCTATACGAACCTAAATGCTATCAAAAAAAATAGAAAATTGAATTTTTTACAGGGGTCAAAACAAAAAAGCATGATTTTTTGCCATTTTTTACAACTTTATTTGCAAATAAAAATTATTTTAATGATAATATTCCGATTTTAGGTTCATATAGATCGCAATACTATGAAGAAAGTTACTGTCAATTTTCAAAACGATTGGCTGAAAACTTTTCCAACTAGCGTGTACGCAAGTTAAAAAAAGTCGTTTTCAGAAAAACGCGTTTGAAACACGTGGCGCGCTCGGGACCTGAAGGAGAGCTACTCACTTTAATGGCTTATAACAATAGAATGAGTCGGAATTTTCATTTAAAATTTTGGGAACATATTTTTCAATAGTTTTACTAACAATTTATGAAATTTAAAAAAAATCGATTTTTTGAACCGTCCAACCCTATTTTCCCTCTTAAACGACGCTTTATTATCATAAAAATAAGTTAAGTTAGTAATTAGTTTTTTTTTTCACCGACTTTGATCGTATAACGTAAGCTTACCTCTGGCCCGGCCATGAAATGCCCAAGAAAGCCGCGTGATAAATAATTCGACAAATTCTAGCCAATCGACTTCAAATCAAAAAATTATGTTTCTAATTGCACTTCGCAGAGAAGTACATACGTAATTTTTAATAAATTAAGAACTTTCCATTTTATGAGCAGTTTTATACGACATTTTTCCTCGGAAATTCACCTTTTGAAGTTCAAACGGCTACAATATTCGGGTAAAACAATATTTTTCAAATTCCGTACGTACTTCTCTAAGAATCCTGATGTAGATTAACGAGAATTATTATTTTTTATAAAAAAAAACCAAAAAAAACGATAACAAAAGCAAATAGCAGTAGTCGGCCATTTTGTGTAACAAAAAAACAAAAAAAAATATTTTTTATTAGCTTGATATTTATACTAAATAGATGTGTAATTAGTTTTATAAATAAATCACTTGTAGATAATGAAAAATAGTGATGCGCCTCGTTCACGACTCAAGCATGGCAGACGCGCGGGAGTACCGATTTTAAAAAAAATGGTGAACAACGATGATGAAAAGCGCTGAGAGCGAATGGTGAAGATATGGGCGTACATATTACTCCCGCAATTACGTAAGCCGTGCCATACTCACACATATGTATTTGCGTATAAATTGTACGTATGCTCGTGTATGGGAAGTATTATAACTCGGGGTTCTGCTCTCGTCTCGTGAAGGCACGTGTCGTCTCGTTGGAACAAATAAGAAAAGTTTACACACTGAAATACGAACACGGACACATATAACGACGCAGATCGTAGGACAAACTCGGCGCTACCTTGGCTATCACACACGTGTTAACTAGACTAACCAAGATAATCACTCATTACGAGCGTTTAACATGAAACTTGTAGGACGAATGGCCAAATGACAGAGCATCTCTCTTTCTCTCACTCGTTGAACTTAACTCACGAGAGTCTCTGTACTGCACGTACGTGCGTGTATTAGATTATATACATAACTTATATATGTCAGCCATTTTCGCGAGTAACGTACGGAAAGAGTGCCGATTTATTCGGCAAACAAGCGACTCGATCCCGAAGACCGTTCTCATTAGCAAGTGATCTGGAACTTTTTATCTCTAACCGTGTTAGTTGCGTGTGTGCGACCCGGGACGGAGGGGTGGACGGTGGTCGGTATTTCACATGAATTCAGTTGATCTTTGCTCGAGGACATTTTTGATGATCCTCTCTAATTTACGTACTTTGACTTGAAATTGAAACCCACGAAAGCCAGCCTTGATAAGATAGTCCCGTCGGCAAATGCTTAAGTCAGACATCAGCGTTTATGGTGCTCAAACAATAAATATAATGTGACCTTTTAATGATAATCTGAAGAGTATAGTACTTTTGTCAATACATTTTATTATGACGCCAATAAAATTGTCTCTATAAATATTATTGTTGTGACGTGATATTTCAAAAATGGGGTTACCGAACTTGGATGTGTTATGTTATTCCGAAACGTCCAAATTAATCTAAAAATACCATCATCGCACATTCGATTGAATCTATTTTTCATTTTTGTGCCGATAAGAAAAGCTCAATAATGTCTGTGACCAATACATAGTACTTTTATATTTTTTCCTGAGAATGCTTGCCGTTAACGGGTTATAGCAGTTGGAAATTTCAAAAAATCGATTTTTCTTATTGCATTTTCATATTTAAATATATTCTCTGAAAATTTCAAATCGATCCGGCACATATTCTTGGAGGTACATGCGTATTTGTAAGGATTTTTAACGATGTGTAAAAACGACTTTTGAAACTTTGAACGCGTTTTTCCCAAAACGGTGTTTTCAAAGTCGGTGAGCACAATTTCTCAAAAACGGCTGAACCGATCGGTCTGCAATTTTGAGACAACCTTCTTAGATATATTCTTCAGGTATTGATCGGAGGAATAACATTTCCGATAATTATTTATATATTTTTTTAAACAATTCAACGGAAAAATTTTGGTCGGAAATTGGAATTTTTTCTTTGTGAAGCCGCCATTTTGTCACAAATCAAAATTTCGACTATTCCTTCGATCAGTACTTAGATTTATCTATCCACTAGTAAAATCTTTTTGGTTTTTTTATTTTTAACAATGCAGACCGGAGATATCGTGCTCACCGTCAGACACCTTTTTTTAGAGGAGCTCCTGGAGATCGGCTATAGCAGCTTTAAAAATCATTATTTTTACAAATAAAAAATATGAAAATAAAGTTAAAAGTTACCACAATGTATATAAATTTTTACGTTAATAAATGAAAATGTCTTTCCTGGAAAAATTGTTGAAAAATCGCCTTTTTTCGGTCTCTTGACTACGTATAACTCTTTAATATAACCGTGGAATTAATGACCTTTTCTTAAGGCTAAAATAGGGTTAGGACAGCGTTTTCTCAATGATTTTCATGAATTTTTTTATAGTATAAAAAATGAATATAATTTATTGAAACTTTGAGAATATTTTATACATATATTTAAGTATATACTATAAAATTTTTGAAGAATTTTCTTGAAAAAGACCGAGGATATTAGCAACCCCATATTGCAGGTCACAATCAGACTCAGCATTTTGCGTGCATTCTGGAAACCGCAATTTTCATCTAAAATCAAACGAGGTTCAGATTTACTTTTATTATATGTCTCTCTTCTGTATGAACCTAAATGCTATCAAAAAAATAGAAAATTGAATTTTTTACAGGCGTCAAAACAAAAAAGCATGATTTTTTGGCATTTTTACAACTTTATTTGCAAAAAAAAAATTATTTTAAATATTGATAAATATTTAAATATTCCAATTTTAGGTTCATATAGACCGCAATACTATGAAGAAAGTAACTGCCAATTTTCAAAACGATTGGTTAAAAACTTTTCGAACTAGCGTGTACGCAAGTTCAAAAAAAGTCGTTTTCAGAAAAACGCGTTTGAAAAAATAGTAACCGCTCGGTTACACACGTGGCCCGCTCGGGGCCTGAAGGAGAGCTACTCACTTTAATCGCTTATAACAATAGAACGAGTCGGAATTTTCATTTAAAATTTTGGAAACATATTTTTCAATAGTTTTACTAACAATTTATGAAATTAAAAAAAAATCGATTTTTTGAACCGTCTAACCCTAATTCCCCCCTTAAGCCTCAAACACGACGTTATTTTCGAGCGAAAATTTCGGATTTTAATGGTCGATAACGCACTTCGAAATGTCATTAGCGTAAAATTGAATAGTCAAATTACGACATATACGAAAAATAACAGAGGTATATAAATTCTGAGTTCAAATCACTTTTACAGTTGGAATTGTCGTAAAATAAAAATTAGATACTTTTTATTTCTTCACTGTTATTCTCGCGCCTCTAGCGTTAAGAAAATGATGAAATATTTTCGTCATTAATGAAATCGTCTTAATTCACAGTAGGTCACACCCCTTTTCGATCGCTTATCTCCATGTCCCAAGAGTTTGATTGAATTGAGTTTTCACGAACGATACGATTTTTTTCATGCACAAAATTAATGACCTGGTTTGAAAACCCACGGTATAACAAATATGACACAATTTTTACGTGACATACATTTGACAGACATTATTCTTGACGTAAAGTCCCGCTGCATACAACAGCACAGACATATTGGATGCACAGGAGAGGACACCAGAGAAGCTCGGATCGGTAACATGTGCCCGCACGGTTTTCGATCCAATGGTGTTTGTGCGCAAAAAGCTCGAGAATGGATCGTTAACATTTTTTTTTCAAATTAGAATCATTTTATTGGTGATGAAGAGACGAGATATGTGCTCGTAATAAATTGTATAACTAGCATTATAATGCGACGAAAATTTTTGGAGCGTTTGTGTGATCGCGATCTTTCACAAAACTGCTAGCAGACAAGAGAGCGTAACTCGCATTACTTCGTGACTTTGGATAGTACCGGTTTTACGCCCTTTTATTTGTTAACGGTACGTGATGTTCAGCTCGCGACACACACGTCGAAAGGTATCTATATATACGACGTTCGACCGCATTCACATATGGCCGCGGAAGGTCGAGTGACGCGGTTGCCCACCCAGTACCCCGGCTGCGCAAATATTGATCGAGGTGTCGGCGTGTCGAAAAATTCCACCGAATGGGAATAAAGTGGAGGTGTATAGCGAGAGAAGCGACAGAGAGAGAGAGATAGATTGATGGAGATGAGGGAAAGAGGGCTGTGCGAGGGTACTACACGACATTCGCAACCCCCCGGTTCTTGAAACTGCGTTTATGCACTCCATATATACTATATTGGCAGTGATGGATGCTCCGTTTATGTTTTAAAAGAAAAAAAATGCTTTTCCCGATTCAAAAGTAACGTCTAAAAAATCCATCACGCCTCACTTTAACCCTTAACGGTGGCGGGACGAAACGAACGAAATTCCGCTTGGTCAATTCATCACAATTCTTTACAATAACAAATGCAATATCAATCATCCGCAAGATCTCGAGAAACTCGAAATGGCCAATGGCATGCGCGCACGAAGAAAAGATTAGTTGATGGGAGAATATTGGATTGATCCATCAATTGGTCTACCAAATGGACGCGACGTTTTAGTGCGTTGAATTGTCATTGTAAAAACGCACCCCCTCCCCCTCGAGTATTATCCGTTTCTTCACTGTCCACGGTCCTTCCGCTAGGTGGGTTTTTCGTTCGAATTTAAAATCACATTGGCGTCGAGTAACATTCGAATATTGTGTCGATTCATTGACAATGACCCCTGAAGAGGGAGGAGACTCTGTTTCTAACTTTGTTTTTTCGGTGAATTGAAATTTTCGTAAAAATAAACGTTTCAAGAATTGCTAGATTTGCCGTTAGAACCGTAATTGTGTATATCTCCACTCATTATAAATTATAATTATAATTTATGTATTTTTGAAGTTTGTTTGAAAATTTTGGAAGGGACCGTTTTGCCCCGGACTCCCCAAAGTGTAAATATCCGAGGGACAATTTATCATGACGAGAACAATTGAATCAACTTAAAGTGTTAAGGGGGGAAACAGGGTCAGACAGTTCAAAAAATCGATTTTTTTTTAATTTCATAAATTGTTAGTAAAACTATTGAAAGATATGTTCCCAAAATTTTAAATGAAAATTTTGACTCGTTCTATTGTTATAAGCCATTAAGGGAGAAAATAGAGTTAGGACAGCGTTTTCTCAAGGATTTTCATGAATTTTTTTATAGCATAAAAAATGAATATAATTTATTGAAACTTTGGGAATATTTTATACATATATTTAAGTATATACTATAAAATTTTTATACATATATTTAAGTATATACTATAAATTTTTTTATACATATATTTAAGTATATACTATAAAAGTTGTAAAAAAAGTCAAAAAATCATGCTTTTTTGTTTTGATCCCTGTAAAAAATTCAATTTTCAATTTTTTTTGATAGCATTTAGGTTCATATGGAAGAGAGACATATAATAAAAGTAAATTCCAACCTCGTTTGATTTCAGATGAAAATTGCGGCTTCCAGAATGTACGCAAAATGCTGAGTCTGATTGTGACCTGCAATATGGGGTCGCTAATATTTTATAGTATATACTTAAATGTATGTATACAAATTTTATAGTATATACTTAAATATATGTATAAAATATTCTCAAAGTTTCAATAAATTATATTCATTTTTTATACTATAAAAAAATTCATGAAAATCATTGAGAAAACGCTGTCCTAACCCTATTTCCTCCCGTAACGAATGATGTAATGAAAATCGCAGTTCTACGCGACCAAAAGTTCTCCATCCTGAACATACATCAGTGAGTACACATACTTTCGATGTGGGGGTTGAAAGTCAAATTTGTTATTAAAGTCAAATCAAACATCACGAATTAATATTATTTGGTACAGTCGTATTGAAGTGGCAATGAAAATCGTTCCGGAAATTTGACATGGCTGATTTTCTTGCCGAGACTTAAAGCTCCCACTCCTATCGATAGCAATCAGAGCATTTCGTTCTACACTCGTTTTTTTTTTTACGATATTCAAGTATGCTCACGCAAAGCGAGAGAGAGAGAGAGAGAGAGCGAGAGGGGTTGCACGACGGGGTGGAATATTTGGGGAGGTTGCGGCCGTTTACACGGCACCCAGCTGTGCTCTGGTGTAAGGGCCTCAAGCTCGAACGAGATCGAGAAACCCCGTTTTGTTGGACGTCGTGTGTCTGTCGATCGTTCGCGTATATGCCACGTATACCACACGGGGGTGGTTTGACGCGTGCTTACCCCTCGCTGAGCGCTTGCCACCTGTTCGGCTCGGCCGATCACGAGTACTCAGTACTACTACTATATATATATATCACATACGCCGTACCTACTCTATAAATTAATTCTCTATACCCATAATAATAATAATAATAATGATAATAATATAATACGAACCGTAAGGCAACGTTCAGTTACAGCGATACACATTGGACACCACAACCGCAACGACGATACCCAAATCCGATAAGATTCATCCAATAAAGCCCCTTTATAATCACGATCGACCGTCTAAACATTACATTACACTCTTTTGTTGAATGATTAAAATACGTGAAGAATCAATTTATATCTCTCGCAAAGATAACTCTTGGGAAACAAAAAGATGGCTGATCATCGACCAATTTTTGCATTTTCGTTATTTCATTCTTTGGTCATTTATTTTCACACCAAATATGCGCGAGATTATTATACATATAAATAACACCATCGACAAATCGTTCGCTGATTATTTTGTTTGTGTAAAAAACGATAAATTTTGCTGATCTGGTCGAACCTCCCGCTCGAGAGGTCAACTAGCGAAATACACATTTATATTAGAGTCAGAGAGGGAGAGATTGGAATGGGCAAACAAATGTTTACGAGCACGTTGTGGTTATGTTTATTAGTAATCTCTCGTTTGTCTACTGTAATACTTGTGTACCTATAAATTCCAATCGTTTGATCGAGAGGGCTTTACAAACAAAGTGTCGAGCGTATGAGCGACACTCGAGATGCAAAAACGATCTAACTCACAACGCACTTTATTTGTTAAGTTATGGCGTTATACGTTTTAACTGTCATTGCGTGTTATATCCCTTTAAATTGATAATCACATAGTTTGTTTAATAAATTGTGTATTTCATAGTTTGAGAAAATCAACGAAGCTCCCACGATTTATTCAAACACTCGTGATATTAATCTGAAATTAATTAGAATTCCCCTCTGATATGTGACGAAGAGGCGCGTGTCTGCGGGCCTCTCTAGTTCACCACTGAAGTATCCCCCTGGCACAATTTCGACTTTTTGTAGTAGACATTTTCATCATCCTTCGTAATATATATCACGTGAAAACTGAAGATCCGTTACGAGTGCCTTCCATTACTTCATGTTAGTACATATCCCACGATGCTCAAGATCCTCTCTACACTGTCGATTACATTTAAAATGCAATCGTGTATGGAGGGACGCAAATAAGGGTGAAAGTAATCGCAAGCACGCTCGCTCGGGTATCAGAGATAGCAGATAGAGTGAGAGAGTGAGAGAAAGGGAATACTCGATGAAAACCACTAGCACCACCTTTCGATGATGCTTCTCGTCGTCGTTCAGAGCGTAAACGAAAGACCCGAGGACCAATTCCCCGAGGCTACTGGAAGGGCTATGTGAATCTAGAGCTCTGTCCCACGTTTTCGCATCCCCACGCTTTTCCCATGCTTTTAAGGGTGGAAATAGGGTTAGACGGTTCAAAAAATCGATTTTTTTTTAATTTGATAAATTGTTAGTAAAACTATTGAAAAATATGTTCCCAAAATTTTTAATGAAAATTCCGACTCGTTCTATTGTTATAAGCCATTAAGGGAGGAAATAGGGTTAGAACAGCGTTTTCTCAATGATTTTCATGAATTTTTTTATAGTATAAAAAATGAATATAATTTATTGAAACTTTGAGAATATTTTATACATATATTTAAGTATATACTATAAAATTTTTGAAGAATTTCCTTGGAGAACACCGCAGATATTAGCGACCCCATATTGCAGGCCACAATCAGACTCAGCATTTTGCTATTTTTTCAAACGCATTTTTCTGAAAACGACTTTTTATGAACTTGCGTACACGCTAATTTGAAAAGTTTTCAACCAATCATTTTGAAAATTGGCAGTTACCTTCTTCATAGTATTGCGCTCTATATGAACCTAAAATCGGAATATTATCATTATTTAAAATAATTTTTTTTTGCCAATAAAGTTGTAAAAAATGGCAAAAAATCATGCTTTTTTGTTTTGACCCCTGTAAAAAATTCAATTTTCTATTTTTTCGATATCATTTAGGTTCCCATAGAAGAGAGACATATAACAAAAGTAAATTCCGACCTCGTTTGATTTCAGATAGAAATTGCGGCTTCCAGAATGTATGCAAAATGCTGAATCTGATTGTGACCTGCAATATGGGGTCGCTAATATCTTCGGTGTTTTTCAAGGAAATTCTTCAAAAATTTTATAGTATATACTTAAATATATGTATAAAATATTCTCAAAGTTTCAATAAATTATATTTATTTTTTATACTATAAAAAAATTCATGAAAATCATTGAGAAAACGCTGTCCTAACCCTAATTCCCTCCTTAAATCGTTTTCTCTGTATATATAGATTTCTTTGTCTTTCTCTCTCTCTCTCTCTCTCTCTCTCTCTCTCTCACACACACACACTTTCTGGTAACAAGTCGTGATGTATTTTATTGTACTTTCTCCTGGTGTAATATCAATCAAACCATACCAGCTTTATCAAATGGCAATTATAATAAGGAATTCGCGCGAAGGATTCCAAATAAAAAATGTATCATAATAATATTACAGACAATCCATAAATAGTGTAATTCCAGCCAATATGACGTGATTACTTGTTTTTCCAATTAAATTTGCATTATCCAACTTTCATGACTTTCCACTGACTCTATATACCATAGTGGCCATAGTGGCCATTTTTATCGCAATTCCCGTATAGCCATATTATCGTAATAGAAATAAATTTAAAAATCGGTATTAAAAAAGTCAATTAAACGTTCGATGGAACGCAAAGTATAATAGCTCTCGATTGCACTCCAAGGATATACTCGATGGCATCACCAGAGCCTGCTGTAGTTACGATATATATAGATATACGCGTGAACGATAGGTACCAATTCCCCGAGGCGTTAGACACGAAAGGCACTCCCATATGAACTTTACGCCGATACGCGTATATGTATATAACTCTCGTAATTTCCCATGCGCACTACGTATGTCTTCTTTTCTTTTTTTTTAGACGTGGTAGATGGCAGAAACGATTATGATGGTCCGATACCATTTATATGGGACTTTCGATGACAGTTCAACGGAGGACCGTTTACGCTCATCGTTAAATATCGTTTATTTTTTCATTTTAATATTTTCTAGGGTAATTCGATACAGCATTTCGTACCAACTATCAGATTGCTTTGTTTTTTTTTTCGAAAATTGGTTTGGTCGTTGGATCAAACTAATTTTCGAAATGTGGTAAAAAAACACTGTTGTGAATCTTATCGTTTTTCATGAATTTTTTACAATCAATTCTTTGTTGACAAAAGAATATTTTGAAAAGTCCGAATAATATTAACTTTTTGTTCTAGCACGGGTAATCCAGAAAAAAAGACGACCTTTCTTTTTCTTTTTTTTTTCGTTAATTGATATTTTTTAAAAAATGATTTCGCCATAGAAAAAGAATTGAGGATGTGAATAGCGGGCATTGTTTAAAGAAAAAAATTATTAACGATTCTATAACGAGCTCTGTAATACCATATGATTTCTAAATATATAATAATAGCTTGATTTATTATTGCATTTTTAAAGTTATGTTTGTACTTTTAATAATAAACATTATTCACATTAACAATTATAATTCTGGTATGAACTAATTTTTAGCACATCATCAACGAAAATAAATTTCTAAAAAACTACAATACGAATCTGTATTTTCCTATATAACATCCGAGGGGTTTAAGGGAGGAAATAGGGTTAGACGGTTCGAAAATCGATTTTTTTTTATTCCATAAATTGTTAGTAAAACTATTGAAAAATATGTTCCCAAAATTTTAAATGAAAATTCCGACTTGTTCTATTGTTATAAGCCATTAAAGTGAGTAGCTCTCCTTCAGGCCCCGAGCGCGCTATTTTTTCGAACGCGTTTTTCTGAAAACGACTTTTTTTGAATTTGGGTACACGCTAGTTTGTAAAGTTTTCAACCAATCGTTTTGAAACTTGGCAGTTACTTTCTTCATAGTATTGCGCTCTATATGAACCTAAAATCGGAATATTATCATTATTTAAAATAATTTTTTTTTTGCAAATAAAGTTGTAAAAAATGACAGTAAATCATGCTTTTTTGTTTTGACCCCTGTAAAAAATTCAATTTTCTATTTTTTCGATAGCATTTAGGTTCATATAGAAGAGAGACATATGATAAAAGTAAATTCCGACCTCGTTTGATTTCAGATGAAAATTGCGGCTTCCAGAATGTACGCAAAATGCTGAGTCTGATTGTGACCTGCAATATGGGGTCGCTAATATCTTCGGTGTTTTTCAAGGAAATCCTTCAAAAATTTTATAGTATATACTTAAATATATGTATAAAATATTCTCAAAGTTTCTATTTTATACTATAAAAAAGTTCATGAAGATCATTGAGAAAACGCTGTCCTAACCCTATTTCCCCCCTGTAAGAAATATAATTTTCTAATCAAGAATCCACTCAGAATAATTGATAGTGTCCAACAGTGTTAATCTAACACTTTCGTTCATGAGAACCAATCAAATTTTCAAAATGAATCTGCAAATCGTTAGGAATTTTTGTCGTCTCGTCCCGCAACAAACCGAACAGAGAGAAAGATTCAAAAAATTGTTTAACCATTCCGCGTATTTGGCTTATAACGGCCCATATACGCGTGTCACATATTACGGTTATATAGCGAAGAAGGGTTGAGGGCGTGAGAGTGCTCGGCACGTGCATAAACTCGATTCTCCATTTCGTATATGTATCGTCGCGGTGTAGAAATTCACGGTATTATATACCGTTCGCTTCGTGTAACTAGCGCATTATAACACGATGTAGGCGAGAATAAAGTAGCCGAGCCATTTAAATTCCCGCTTGATGATCGCAAAGCATCGTCCAGTGTCCGTGTCGAAAAAAGGACTTCGAGAAGTGTATAGAAAGTTTTTGCGTATTACATAACGAAGTGGGGGCGATTGAAAACGGGAGAGAAAGAAGAGTGACGATCGGGGGGGGGGGGGGGGATGAAATGAGAGGGATGTTCGATTTCGTCTCGTGACGTATCAGACACGCACGCACACACACACTCTATAGATATATCACGAAGACCGAAATGTTTTGACAGAGCGAGCGGGGGCGCACGTGGCGCTTAGCTGTTTGTAAAACATCGACGGCTCCTTTTTTTTCCCAAAGTACGAGCTTCGGAGATATTTAAGCGAACCTCTAGCTCCGAAAAAGAAAACCTGACACGTGGCAATGCCCAATCGTTTGCCATTGTTGCGGCTCGAGGGCCGGTTAACGATAGCCCTTCAACCCCTTGTGTATTATACGCTATATATATCTTCCACACTCGCTCATTGTACGAAATTTATTGAGTAGGTACGAAATATATTGTACCACACAGCACATTACAATCATTCTTTTTCGCACTCGTCGGGATTTTTCAATTCAAACAGCTTTGCCTTCAGATTTTCGAGAAGCGTCTGTAAAAATAATTCGTCTTTGCCTATAATTTGATAAAAAATTATTTGTAGTAGTCAACGAGAATTTATTTGAGTTTAAATCAATTTCGATCAAAGTTCATTCGATACAATTTGTACTCTTTTCTATTGTCAATTTTATATTGTCAACCTCAAAATAACTTCCTTCTGAAGCCACACAGCACTGGAGACGGTTCTTTCAATCCTCATAGCAGTGCTGGAACTCCGATACTGGAATAGCCTTCAGATGGTCGGTTACAGCCGTTTGAATGTTTTCGAGTGTCCAAAATGAGTTTCCTTGAGGTGATTTTTCAATCTCGGGAAGAGAAAAAAGTCACAAGGACTCAAGTCTGGCGAATAAGGAGGCTAAGGAGCCACAGGAATGTTTTTACTGGCCAAAAACTCGTTTATTGAAATTGCTGTGTGATAAGGAGCATTATCGTGATGCAACACCCAGTTGTTCTTGATGTTTGGTCTCACACGAGTGACCCTTTTTCGCAGTTTTTCAAGAACCTCCCGGTAAAAGTGTTGATTGACCGTTTGGCCTTGAGGTGCAAACTCTTTGTGGACGATTCCGTGGGTATCGAAAAAACAAATCAGCATTTGATCTTCGACTTGCTCATTCTTGCATTTTGTCTTCCGCTTCGTGGTTCATCTTCAATCGACTCTCTTCTTTCTGAAAATGCCTTAAATCACCAAAAAACCTGGGCTCTTGACAAAACACTGTCTCCGTAGCCCTGCTGAAGTTTAGCAAGAGTTTCCGTTGCACTGTGCCCAAGTCTGAAGCAAAACCTGATAGCACACCGTTGCTGGAAATTGATGTCGCTCATGTTTAGAACAAAATAGAAAAAACTGTTTGACAAATAAAATCGCCACGTACAACCAAATGACTCGAGCAAGTTCAAACCCGTACTGAACGCATATCACATGTTCCCCTGCCGCTCCTCCAAGCCCAGCGCCACAAGTGTTGCCAGATCGAACGCTACGTTGCCAGTCTCATTACTTAATTTACACACCTCGTATGTAAAGTGCCGATACGTTTAGTGTTAAAGCACCAAATGTGTCGAGACAAATGCGTGTAAAAAGTGGCACTTGTTTGCCGATAAATAGTCTATCATCAAATACTATTCGCTGTCGAATTCGGAGAAAATCGATGGAGGCGTTCAAAATTTATGGAATTAGTAGTTAGTACAGCG
Source organism: Oxytorus armatus (assembly GCA_958009045.1). Taxonomy (NCBI): domain Eukaryota; kingdom Metazoa; phylum Arthropoda; class Insecta; order Hymenoptera; family Ichneumonidae; genus Oxytorus; species Oxytorus armatus. The sequence goes on from OY253744.1 coordinate 18,396,735, forward strand.
TTTTCTCAATGATTTTCATGAATTTTTTTATAGTATAAAAAATGAATATAATTTATTGAAACTTTGAGAATATTTTATACATATATTTAAGTATATACTATAAAATTTGTATACATATATTTAAGTATATACTATAAAATATTAGCGACCCCATATTGCTTGTTTTTCTTGGCACTATTTTTTCAAACGTGTTTTTCTGAAAACGACTTTTTTTTAACTTGCGTACACGCTAGTTTTAAAAGTTTTCAACCAATCGTTTTGAAAATTGGCAGTTACTTTCTTCACAGTATTGCGCTCTATATGAACCTAAAATCGGACTATTATCATTATTTAAAATAATTTTTTTTTTCAAAAAAAATTCAATTTTCTATTTTTTTGATAGCATTTAGGTTCATATAGAAGAGAGACATATAATAAAAGTAAATTCCAACCTCGTTTGATTTCAGATGAAAATTGCGGCTTCCAGAATGTACGCAAAATGCTGAGTCTGATTGTGACCTGTAATATGGGGTCGCTAATATTTTATAGCATATACTTAAATATATGTATAAACATTTTATAGTATATACTTAAATATATGTATAAACATTTTATAGTATATACTTAAATATATGTATAAAAATGTTATAGTATATACTTAAATTATATTCATTTTTTATACTAAAAAAAAATTCATGAAAATCATTGAGAAAACGCTGTCCTAACCCTATTTCCACCCTTAAGGAAAAGAAAAATGATGCAAATATGAAACTTACATATTGCTTCCTGGATAATTTTTCCGCAAACACAAAGCTTCCTCCGTGAGGAAGCCAAGAAGTTGAAAAAAACCTCTTGTTCCTTGACGAAAAATTGTGAACGCGGAAAAATGATGAGGCATTAATATGCAAATGCAATATATACAATTTGGAGCATACAAATTTGCAATATGGTTCATTTCTTTTTTCTTCTTAAACACACCGTCAATTAATTAATCTTGTATACGTATAACCGAGGTAAAAAAAAGTTTATCCAAATAAAACAAAGCTTTTGTATTCAAGCCAAACAAATTTTATTTGTCCTACGTTGATGTAAATTGGAAATTTGTCATCCGCACGTGACCACATATTGTCTCACGTTTGTTGTATTAATTAACATCGTAATTTGGTGATTTTGAGCTCGACAGAGTGAAAAAATATAACTCCTACTCTTCCACCAATGTGTGCACACGTTACATCGACTATCGCAACAAAACGTTCCAGCCCACGTGTAATTAACTAATGATCTACTCATACTCTCGTTGTTGTATTAGTCAGGGAAAATACAGCAACAGCACGAACTCTATATATATACATATAGAGAGGGAGGGAGAGACCTCTATGTACGTCAAATTTTACCGCGCACGATAAATGATTATCGAATCGACGTATGGAAATGAGGTGGCGTTCAACGATTTTGAGCCCCCTGGTTGATCCCGGCAAAACCCCCGGTTACCCTCGTACGCGCTATATTTAGCGAGTGTCTCTCTCTCTCTCTCTCTCTCTCTTTCTCTGTCTTTCTCCCTTCTCTCAACGACCAACATTTATTAATCGTTTATTTGCCATCGAACGAACTCAACGGTGTTTAATCGCTCGATCGTTATGGAAATTTCGGTACCTCCCTATACTCTGGGGACCTACGGTGATAAAATTTGTCGACGTCGAATATATACATATGCAAGTATAATACATACACAAAAAAAATATATATATATATACACGAATGCCAAAATGTTTGTTTACGATTCGTTGCGGTTGTTGCAGGCTCTTGCCGATATAACGACGTTGAATTTACCAACAATTTTACTAATTATCGAGCAATCGTCGTTATACATAGACATACGTGTCACACAATTGCTGTCAAACGTGAACATGGTATTCGTAACATTATGGGAACCGTCTGATAGCACTGGGACGGATAACTTTCGAATTAAAAAAAAAGTCTATTATCAGCAAGGATTTCATGTGTTTAAACGTTTAAGAGGATAGACGTTTAATCCTTCCCATTAATCAACTAAACCATTGTGTATCTATATAAGTAAACTGCCCAAACCCTCATAAAATGAACAACGCCGAGACATAATAATTCCTCTCTGCATACATAGATTCATTAAGGATTTAAGCTGAGAAATATTATGAATTATGTGATGACCTCACTTGCTTAACCCTTGAGAAACCAAAAAGGGTTAATTCCCTACAGCTTTTGCGGTCGAACAATCACCGAAGAATATTCTCGTTTCGGGAATATGGTGTATCTTTACCTTCGTTAGAGTCACCACAATTCTCGTGTCCTCTATCGTAGCCAACCCTTTTGGTCATTTCACAAATTTCCCTTCTCAAAGATGTGGTTCTCGTGAAACCGCAGTTCTTACCATGTGGCATTGTATATTTTAGTGCTTCTATGGCCACGGAAACAATACTTATTTTATAATGAAATAAGCAATGTTTTAAATATGTTGACCAAAATGGGTTTCTAAAAAGAACGATTGAAAAATAACGCTGAAACGTTGAAGTTGCTCCGGTGAGGGCAACGCTGCTATTTAATTAAACGAAATATTTACGCGAACGCATATTACCATTTCGCAAGCAATTAAAAAAAGAGCACACTTTCACCGAATTGAGGATGTACAATTTCCACATTTCAGAAAATATTTTACAGTTATTCACTGTGTTACAGTATTTATTTTAACCTTTTTAAATTGCAAACATTCCCTTATCGACACAAATCTAAATGAATTACTGTTTAGATCAAGAGAGATACCTGAACAAGTAAACCATATATCGACGCTGCTTACGAAAACTAGCACGTTTCAGATTTCTTACGAAAGCATGTTTCGGCTTTTGCCACGAAAACTAGCACATTTCGATATTCGCCGCGAAAACTAGCATGTTTCGGATTTTACCACGAAAACTAGCAGGTTTCGACTTTCACCGCGAAAATTAGCACGTTTCAGTATCACTGGAAATGTTTCTCATTTTTTACTCCACGTTCTTTGAACATCCTTTTTTACTCCAAATTGACGAAATATTTATGCTTGTCATTTTATACTGTTTTATTTTTTGTTTGAATTTATTTCATACATATTTTACTGTTTGAATTTTGGTCTGCTAGGCTTGTCATAAGATGGCAAACAGCAAATTCCCTCGTCATTTTGGAGTAAAAAAGCCATGGACAAAAAAATTAGAGAAAAGAAAATCGAAAACAATTGCAGTGTATGCAAAGTTAACAATGTCAGTTTTTTTCCCTCTTGCTACTTCGTCCAAGACCTGACATTTCTCGAGATATCTCAATCGATTGTTTTGAAGATTTTGTCAACTGTACTTTATAGTTATACTGTACTTTATACTTATACTGTACTTTATACTTTAGTCGTTGATCACTCCGAAATTGTATTTTTTTTTAATGAAATAAAAACACAATGAACGATTCTTCAGACTGTAAGTAGAATACTTTTTATAAACAATAATTTTGTTCAATTCCATCGCTGACTCCGAAACTTGAAGTCATGAAATATATCATTGATGAACAATTTTAGTATTTGAGTGGTGGAATATTGCGTATCGTATTTGCGAATCGTATTTTCAATAATGTTATTATTTTTTAAATAGAAAACGAATATAAATGTTTAAGGGTGTATGGGCGATGCACCCTTAATGTTTTTCATTTATTCCTTATAGTGCTCCCGAAAAAATTATTAAAACATTTGTGAAAGTTCTGAATCTTATTCGATTTAGTTCAGCAAATATACTACTTTTTCCAGTGCCAATCAAAATATGTTAGTTTTCGCGACGGAAGCCGAAACACGCCACTTTTCGCAGCCGAATCATGCTAGTTTTCGCGATGAAAGCCGAAACATGCTAGTTTTCGCGTCGAATATCGAAACGCGTTGATTTTCGTAGTGGAATTCGAAACGTGTTAGTTTTCATAAGAAATTTGAATCGTGCTACTTTTCGTAAGCAGCGTCGATATAATAATATAAATAAATGTTCTTTATAATATTCGATTCCATTGAAAAAGGCTTGTCACGAAATTTCTCGATAAGCGATTTATTTCTGAAGCCTGCTAACTCGTTACTACGATTGGCTGTCGATGTCGTGCTCAGTGTTTGGTCATGTGCATACTTCACATCGCACGATCGTAGACGACGAACCTAACCTACAAAGCGGCACGCGAAGCTGCGCACGTCGATTCTAATGAAAGTAAATCTTAGCGACTGCTTTTGGCCAAGAATTTCGATCGTGTTGGAAACGATCGAATAACGAAGCGGGTTGTAACTATGAGATACTGATATATATATATATGTCGACTGTTACAGCAAATAAAAGAGTCTGTAACCCTCATCACTTTACATATTAAATCGCATGGATTACGCCATTTTTATTGTCGACAGTCGTTATATTCTGTACGAAAGCTATAGATGGTTCTTGGTAAGAATATGGTATATAAAGAGGGTGATGGGTGTGGGTGGTCGAGAAGCGAAGCATGCCACGGCTGAAGTCTCTGTTTGCTCATGAAATATGCAGACATGCGCCCTCCATAACTGCCGCTCGCAAGCTCTCGCGCTGAAACTTGCGTGCGACCGTTCTTGCCATCGTGCAATGTATATACATATACATATATATATATCTATACAGTGACCGAACGCCATACCGATATGCTTCAGGATTTTCTGTACTTCCTCAAGAGGGAAACTCATTTACTGGCTATCCAGGGGTGAGTAAGAGCGCGTCTCTTCACTTGCATATATGTATATATGCACGGACACACACTGATGGCACCCTCGAGCCCTTGAAAAGGACCAAGTGCCGATGTGTATGTACTTAACGCGTGGTATGTGCACAACTATAATGTGTAAAACGTACGCGCGAGGAGTTTACGTGGGTGGAAAAGTTTCTGTTACGTTTAATCGATTTCCCAAATACGAAAGATTAAAATATACCAGAAATGTAGCCGAAGGAAATTGAGTAAGGACACGAAGGAAGAACATTATACGAGGAATAATGGATTTGCTTAATATAAACAACGTTTACGAAAATTAAACGGAATATCGTTGATTTAACGAAAATGTTTTTGATCAAATTCGACATTCAATATGTATTATACAATGTTTGCCATTAATTTCGAATACATTATTCTTTCCCTACAATAAAATAAAATGAAATTTCAGATACTGTTTGATTTAATTTAATTTTATCCACAACACATAAAACCTTTAATATACTGTTTTTCAATCCAAGGTAATCTTAATGCACGAATAAATATTCGTCACTGGGTCAGTGGAAAGTAGCACAAATAATTATGATTACAAAACCCGAAAAACCACCGAACTCGGTCACATCATATAGGCCCATAAGCCTCTTCCCTATTGTATCTAAATTATTCGAAAAGCTGCTTTTGGATAGAATGAAAAATACCATTGTTGCACAGAGACTAACACTCGAGGAAAAAGAATACTGTTCTGCGGCCTTCCTGGACATCGAACAAGCCTTCGACAAAGTCTGGCACTCTGGATTGCTATACAAAATTAAAATGTTACTGCCTCAGTTCTACCTACTTTTAAAATCATATTTGCACAACCGGAAGTTCCAAGTGAGATATGGTACGGAATCTTCTGAATTCTTCCCCGTCAATTCGGGAGTTCCTCAAGGAAGCGTTTTAGGCCCGGTTCTCTACACTCTCTTCACATCTGACCTCCCTGTGGGACAAAACACCACCACAGCTACGTTCATCGACAACACCGTCTTACTGTCGGTGCACGAAAACCCACATACAGCCTTAAGAATACTCCAAAATGAACCGGACAACATTGGAAGTTGGTTGAAAAGATTGAAAATCAAAGCCAGCGTTGCGAAATCGGTTCGTATCACTTTCACAACGAAAAAAAATAGCTGCCCTGCAGTTAAACTGAACGGTCAACTCCATCCACGAGTTGAAGAGGTAAAATACCTTGGCATGCATCTTGATAAAAGATTAACCTGGGCAAATCACATAAAAAAGAAAAGAAACGAATTTGACCTAAAATTGAAAAAGATGTACTGGCTAATAGGCAGGAAATCCAAGCTATCGTTATATAACAAACTCATGGTATACGAAACCGTTCTCAAACCGATTTGGACATATGGAATACAACTCTGGGGAACTGCCAGCAACTCCAATATTGAAATCTTACAAAGATTTCAATCCAAAACGCTCAGAATGATAACGAACGCTCCCTGGTGCATCTCCAACGCCACGCTCCACCGAGACCTCGGAATTGACACAATCAGAAATACGGCCAAAAAACAAAGCGCTAGCTACGAAACGCGTATCGACGAACATCCAAATCAGCTAGCAACACAACTACTTGACAGAAATCGCATCACACGTAGACTAAAAAATATATAAACCGCTAGATCTTCGGCAACGATTTGACCACTAGAAAGCAAAATGTAATAAAAACAAAAATTAATCCACGTACGAACCAACAGTAGCGTGCATCGATGGATGCAACTACTACCTTCGCTTACTCTCTTTTATAATCGTCTCAACGAAATTATTTATTGTTATGGAACATAATAGCTTATAATTGTAAATAAATGGATATGAAAAAAAAAAACATAATTTTCAAATATTTTTTATGACATTTGCGTGGTCGTCGTGGCGTGTGAAAATTTTCCACGAAAGATAAATCCGGTGTGCGCATTATCGAAAAAACTCTTCGATCTTTCCTTCGAAGTGCACTGACTATCGATGACTGTTGCATGCTTATCGAAAGTACAATGTCTCGGTAATAGCGATAATAATAATGTTTCGGGTATAACAGATACGTATAAATGAGTCGAGCTACTGACACATCGAACTCTGAACTCCTCGGAGTTTTACCCTGACCGTTGATATAATCACCGTGCGATAACGAAGAAAAAAAAACCATTCGGAATAAGTTTCATCATTTTTAATTGCATAATTACCGTGAAAAATGTTTAACATTCATTATTAAATTACAATTAGTCTTTACAATCACAATAATGTCGTCGTAAATTACAATTACAAATAAAAATAAAAAGTGTCTTCACGGAAATCATCGAGAAGTCATTACGAAAATCGTCCCTCCTCCATCGTGTCAGCAATACAAAAAAAAAAAAGATAATACAAATATCAAAAGTTGAAATCAACGTTTTTTTCTAATTTACTTTTTATTGTCCATCCGTATGCACAGTGATTGCGAGTTGATATACGCGAGAGTCCAAGTTGCACGAACTTTGGTGCACTTTTATGTCACCTCTCTGATATACATATAATGCTATACAGGATGTGTGTGGTTTGCATTGAGACAGCGTAATAAAACGTTTTTTATAAGCGATGGTAATCAAGGGGCCATACGGGTCTAGATTTCAGGGCAATTTAATTGCGATAACCCTTGTATCAGTTGATTCGATATGTTTGACTTGTAAAAAAAAAAGGTAAAACAGAGTCGGGTGCACCGACTGGAGGCATCGCGATAAAAACGATATATGTATATACATTTACGTTTGTACGTACACATAAACTCGCGAGGGGGCGCTCGGAGGGGGAAAGTTTCGCGAGTAACATATGCCAATGCGAGAGAGCTCTCGTGTCCTTAAACAGGACTCAAACAATCGGGCGTGACTTCGAGGATAATAACGTGACATGTACTCGGAGCTTCCGTGCGTTTTCGTGCTTTAACGGTGGCACATGGTACACACACAAATATATATATATATATATTTGTCTATATGGAGAGCAATAACTCGGCAAACTTCGCGAAATGTACAAACTACGGTCTGACAGTGTGCGCTGCCCTCGGCCAAAAGGTGCAAACGAGCGAAACAGTAGCAATATTAAATACCCACTCGCCCCTTCATCATGTTCCAGTTTATATAACGTTCATTCTATACTCGCGTTCTCTCGTCGTCCTGTTTATACGCCATATGCCCACATCTAGATGTATAAATATAAAGTCACCCGTCAATCGAACTCGGGGGCTGTTGATGTCCGGGGCTCCGACAACCCGAGAAATCGTGAACCGAATGCTCTTCGCTCGGACTTCCGGTCGAACCGAAATACATCCCCACCTCCTCTTAGTGATATAATATACACACGTACATAGGTATATGGATTATTAAGGGTGAGTTTGTTATCGTGAATGATAGGCAAGAGAGAGAGAGAGAAAGACTAAAGAACTCGACTTGTAATTATGGCGAAGCACGAAAGGTCGCTTTGGGTACGGTAATATCATTAAACACCACGATAATATTAGTTCCGGTGATATTATGCCCGTGCAGGCTCTACATTATTGTCCCACCAAAAGGTAGGTCAGCAAGATTTAATAAGCGGAAGATCGACCGGTATATAGAGTCGAGCTTTGATGAATAATTATTTTGATAAATTACCGGAATCACATCATCTAGCGAGAATAATGTCGATTCATTAAATTGAAATGAAATTGAGTGGAAAAAAAAGGATTTAAAAAATTTGTTTTTATTATTAGTATTTCCATCGTATACCTTCTCAAGATTTCAACGTTCCTTCCCCTTTTTACCATTTCCATTTGTTTCCTTGATACTTCATCAGACAGTTATCCGCAACTACTCTCTCCTAATGCACTACGAGGTCTGTATAAAAAGTATCGCGAATTTTGAATTTCCGCGGGCTACGTATATTCGATTTTCGATTTTTTTGTGGCGTTAGTTTGGTACTCATGTCCCTCACTTATGCTGAAAAAATCGGCCATTTTGAATGTTTAGTTAATTGTTGACAACTGTTTTGGTTAGACGTGTTTTGGCTTGTCTTCGATTTTTGCCTATTCCAAAAAATGGATCAAACAATCTGTATCAAATATTGTGTGAAAAACAAAATTAAGTGCGCGGACGCATTCCGAATGTTGACTGTGGCATATGGTGAAGCTACCTTGGACCAAAGCAACGTTTATCGGTGGTACAAAATGTTCTCAGAGGGCCGAGAAGATGCGAACAACGAAATGCGTTCCGGACGCCCGAGCACATTAACAACAGACGAAAACATTGATGAAATGAAGAAAATAATATTGACCAGTCGTCGAATCACCGTTAGAGAAGTTCCTGAGGAACTAAACACACCGATTGGCTCGTGCTATTCGATTGTTACCAATGATTTGGGCATGAGACGGGTCGCCGCGAAATTCGTGTCAAATTTGCTCAATTTCCAACAAAAACAGTGTCGCGTTAACATAGCTGAGGTGCTGTTGGACTCAATTCGCGACGACTCAAATTTGCTCCTGAGGGTCATGACTGGTGACGAATCATGGGTTTATGGTTATGACGTGAAAACCAAAGCTCAATCATCGCAATAGAAGCTGCCGCATGAGCCAAGACCGAAAAAATCACGCCAAGTTCGGTCGAATGTGAAGGTTTTGCTCACAGTTTTCCTCGATTACAGGGGCGTGGTGCATCATGAGTTCTTTCCACAGGGTCGTACAGTCAATAAAGAATATTACCTGCAAGTTATGCGCAATTTGCGCGAAGCAATCCGCGATGAACGCCCGGATTTGTGGAAGAACAAAAATTAGCTTTTGCACCATGATAACGCCCCTGCTCACACATCGTTGCTTGTGCGCGAATTTTTGGCCAAAAACAACACTCTAATGATGCCGCAGCCACCGTATTCCCCAGACCTGGCCCCCTGTGACTTTTTCCTGTTCCCAAAACTGAAGAGGCCCATGAAAGGACGACGCCATGAAAGCCGATAAAGACGGCATCGAAGGAGGAGCTAAACAAGATCACAAAAAATGATTCTTTGCTTTTTTTTTAAGTGCTTCGAGGATTGGGAAAAACGTTGGCATAAATGTATTATATGCGAGGGGAATTACTTTGAAGGGGACAAAATAAATAAAAATGAATAAATGAATACTTTTTGAAAAAACACAAAATTAGCAATACTTTTTGAACAGACCTCGTATTGTATCGCATTTGCACGATGGTATAGGAAAACTGTATAGAAAAACCTGACCGATACAGACGCGGCTACAATTTTCTTAGTTTCAGTTGTATTACCATAAAATAACTCAGAAAAACTGCCTCCCGCTCGGTAATCAGCCTGCAATAGGCAATGCACGGCTAAGCCATCATCCATCCGAGTACCGCCCCTAGATTAGAAGAGCGCTTCTATATTCAAAATATTTTTTAATATAGAATGAAATTTGTTTGGAGCAAATAGAACATATTTGTGAAGTAAATGCACAATTTCCAACTCGGCCAAATATATTTTACATGATTCAAATGAATTTTTGTTTACTACCAATGAATTTCGATTCGATCAAACAAATGTGCTTTTTTTTTACGATGTGGAAATGTACACAGTTCTGTTAAAACGTTATAAATGCTCATGAAGTTTGTAACCATTCAAACATTTTATTAAATGTCTTCCGCTCATTTTTAAACTATATTTAACAAAATTTAAAGTATTGGTAGGCAAATAATAACCCGTTTCATTGCAATTAATGTTAAATTCGTAGCGCTGATGGAGGCAAATCGGGCAAAATGGCAAAATCAGCATCAACGCTAAAAATGATACGTTCATCAAAATTTATTTCTTGTAGTATTCCCATGTTTTTTTAAAACTAAGATCACACGGGAAATCAGCAAGATACAAAGAAAATCGTACATATTTCTGTTTTTTTTAAATATCAATAACATTTTATCAACATTTTTATTTCGATAAACACCCATGCACTTACTGATATGGTGCTAAAATGAGCAATATTACTAAAATATCAAAAGAATCCTCTTCTATAAAATATTCTCCACTTCATCGGAATGGTAACTCTTCCCATCTCGGGTCTCGAATTAACTCGTTTGACGAGAAAAAAACCAAACAAACCAAACAATCCGCTTCTTACGTTCTTACGAGATTATTATCGTTATTATACGACACGAATTATTGTTTACTGACTCCGTATCCCAGCTTCCGTATGCCAGCTGGTCATCGAAAAGGCGAAATGGTATATGTTATTCTTTTTTATTTAAGGGGGAAATAGGGTTGACGGTTCAAAAAATCGATTTTTTTTTTATTTCATAAATTGTTAATAAAACTATTGAAAAATATGTTCCCAAAATTTTAAATGAAAATTCCGACTCGTTCTATTTGTATAAGCCATTAAAGAGTAGCTCACCTTCAGGCCCCGAGCGCGCCACGTGTATAACCGAGCGTACTATTTTTTCAAACGCGTTTTTCTGAAAACGACTTTTTTTTAACTTGAGTACACGCTAGTTTGAAAAGTTTTCAACCAATCGTTTTGAAAATTGGCAGTTACTTTCTTCATAGTATTGCGCTCTATATGAACCTAAAATCGGAATATTATCATTATTTGAAATAATTTTTTTTTGCAAATAAGGGTGTAAAAAATGGCAAAAAATCATGCTTTTTTGTTTTGACCACTGTATTTAATTCAATTTTCTATTTTTTTGATAGCATTCAGGTTCATATAGAAGAGAGACATATAATAAAAGTAAATTCTAACCTCGTTTGATTTCAGATGAAAATTGCGGCTTCCAGAATGTACGCAAAATGCTGAGTCTGATTGTGACCTGCAATATGGGGTCGCTAATATCTTCGGTGTTTTTCAAGGAAATTCTTCAAAAATTTTATAGTATATACTTAAATATATGTATAAAATATTCTCAAAGTTTAAAAATTATATTAATTTTTATACTATAAAAAAATTCATGAAAATCATTGATAAAACGCTGTCCTAACCCTATTTCCCCTCTTAATCCAATGATATTGTAATTCGGCAGCGAAATTTGAACAGAATCGTTATAAAAATGACAATCAACCTATGCAATTACTATGAAAACGACAAAGCAAGAATTATGAAATACACGGATAATAAAAAAAAACGATCCTCTTGCTCTAAGAGGAATTATCCTTTCACGTTGTTTTTGATGGGTCAATGTGCCCTTTCACAATGCAAATAGAAATGTTTTCGAGAGTAGCGGATTTGCTATCATCTATAAAGGATTGTTTCATATCGCACAAACTCGATTGATATTTTTCCGAAAAGAAGTTGTACATGCTGCGGGAAAAATGAGTCAATTAACAACAACAACAACAAAACTATTCCTTTTTCGGCAAATGAATTCGTTTAAAGAGGATTAGTTTTTCCCATTTCAACAGATGTTTTGGGAGAATGTAATAAGAGCACGAGATATCTCGGTGGGTTTGGAATTATTGTCATTTCTAATGAAAAATATTGACTAAATTTCTACATTTTCCTTGCTTGCTGAATGTCGGAATACTATAGAAAATCGTTTTCAAGAAAGATCACATTTTTCATCTCGCTGCACGTTTTGCTCGCACTTCTCCAACTACCATATATACATACTCTTTAAAATACGTGATGTAGAATTGAAGATTCCATCAATCGAGATTGAAGTTGTGAAAGATATATAACTTTGGAGACGTTTCACAATCGTCTACGTATAAAAAGTGTATAGTACTCTCGATCGAAGATCCTCTCTCTCTCTCTCCTCTGTTAATGTTCTGACTTTTCCCAGCTTTCTCAAAAAGTTTCCGAGTCGCTGGTGTGCAAGTAGAGTTGTACGTTTGCCCTTCGTATAGGGGAGGGGTGGTGACTTCGTCGTCACACCACTTACGTCTTCTCCGTGAAATATTAAAAGGCCCAGCCCTTCAGTCATCAAGTGTCCTCCTCAAACTTTCTCCCCCGTCTCTCGGTCGCCGGTCTTCGCGGAGAAACTCTTCTTCGTCTCTTCTCCAGTGTGTCTGGAGATCCATGCAGCGACGACGAGAGGACTCTGGTATATCGTTCCTCCTTTTGTTTCAATTGTCGAGAGAATTTCTCATCTATATAGAGACATTTACCGAACGTTTGTATGAGTGTACAATCGGTGAAGATGGAGCACGGCATTCTTTGTCACTGGGAAAAGAGAACGGACAGTTGGAGAATAGAAAGGATCAGAGCCTTTTCATTATTATATATCTTTGAGGGGGAAATAGGGTTAGGACAGCGTTTTCTCAATGATTTTCATGAATTTTTTTATAGTATAAAAAATGAATATAATTTATTGAAACTTTGAGAATATTTTATACATATATTTAAGTATATACTAGAAAATTTTTGAATAATTTCCTTGAAAAACACCGAAGATATTAGCGACCCCATATTGCAGGTCACAATCAGACTCAGCATTTTGCGTACATTCTGGAAGCCGCAATTTTCATCTGAAATCAAACGAGGTTGGAATTTACTTTTATTATATGTCTCTCTTCTATATGAACCTAAATGCTGTTAAAAAAATAGAAAATTGAATTTTTTACAAGGGTAAAAACAAAAAAGCATGATTTTTTGCCATTTTTTACAACTTTATTTGCAAAAAAAAATTATTTTAAATAATGATATTATTCCGATTTTAAGTTCATGCAGAGTGCAATACTATTAAGAAAGTAACTGCCAATTTTCAAAACGATTGGTTGAAAACTTTTCAAACTAGCGTGTATGCAATTTAAAAAAAAGTAGTTTTCAGAAAGACGCGTTTGAAAAAATAGCCCGCTCGGGGCCTAAAGGAGAGCTACTCACTTTAATGGCTTATGACAATAGAACAAGTCGGAATTTTCATTTAAAATTTTGGGAACATATTTGTCAATAGTTTTACTAACAATTTATGAAAAAAAAAAATCATCTTTTTGAACCGTCTAACCCTATTTCCCTCCTTGAAGTTAAACTGAGCACCACTCGAAATATTTTTCCAACGGATAATCTATAAATAATTAGTGTAAAAAAAATATTAACATCTATTATGAAAGAATAATTATTGTATATTATATTGAATTATTCAATACTTTTATTTTCTCGCTTTAATACTCCGTAAGATTGTTTCATCGCTAAAATTCTTTCGAACAATACGTTCATTCGTACGATACTCGTGTCTGGCTTCTTCTGCGGGACAGCTCGCGAAGAATTTCCTCATGCAGTTTCTCAAAGAACCCTGTCTATCTCATGAATCGCGTCGTTCCAATTCGTCCGTAACGCGAATTGCTCTGTGCAGAAATGAGCGCGCTGCGCCGTACCGGACGCGATCGGACATGGCGCAATGAGAGGACGTTACGTTGAGAGTAATGTTTCACCACCCGCGAATCATCTCTCTTTCATCGCGAAAGCCTTTCTCGAACGTGAACGCTATTATATACTCTCAGTCGTAAAAAATTCATTACCCACCCGAAGAATAATCGATCGACAGCCCGTGTAATTACGTGCGCCCTTCGAAGAGCTCAGGGAGAATTTCGCAATTGCCCTGCAGAGCACGAAGCGCAGAGAGAGAGAGAGAGAGAGAGAAACAGGGAACTTTAGTTTCATATCCTCGCGATCTAACCCCGGACTCTTTGTGATTTTTCACGCGCGCGCGCGCGCTCGCGGTATTATACAGTGATTCGAAACATCGGATCAAATCAAGGAACTCACTGTGACGAAAGAATTCGTTCATTCGACACGCGAATTCTTCGTTGAATCTTCATCGTCGAAAATTTCAAATATTCCCTTCCCCGCGATCTGGGACACAATCATAGTTTTATTATCGTTTTTTTTTTTTACTGGTTACGCGTCGTTAAACACTTAACCCGTTAACGACGATCAACGTCCTACAGCGGTCTGTGAATGAAAAATAATTTTTCAAATCCCTTTCGCTTGCACATGTGAGAAAGTGATTAGTGGCAAAACGGCGGCTACAAATGAAATTGTATGTTTCTTAAAAATTACTTTCTACAGTTTACCGACGTTCTTTAAACAATAAAAGTCTTTAATATTGCTTAATTGCTTTTGCAAAAACATTCATTTCGATCTTTATAGTTATTACAGTTATTCAGCGCATTAATAAACAATATTCAAGTACCGATAAACAGAAACGAGTGAATTAGTGAAAAGATATCAACGTACATCCGCACTCGAGAAACATCAGTTCGCACGACAGTGCAGAAATACTTACCCGATGACTCGCGCGATTAACACTTTACTCACGCTCGCTCGAAAACTCGTGAAAAAAAAAAATGTTCATCTCGTCAACGACAAAATGGATTCACAAAATTTCAATAATACAGAAAAGTCGCCGATACTTTCGAATTTTTAATTAAATATAACAATGAAAGTAGTCATATTTTTTTCATTATACATTAGCAAAACGCTCATAGCGCGAATAACCGCGAGTGAATTAAGGGGGCAAAGAGGGTTAGGATAGCGTTTTCTCAATGATTTTCATGAATTTTTTTATAGTATAAAAAATGAATATAATTTATTGAAACTTTGAGAATATTTTATACATATATGTAAGTATATACTATACATTTTTTTAAGAATTTCCTTGAAAACACCCACGATATTAGCGACCCCATATTGCAGGTCACAATCAGACTCAGCATTTTGCGTACATTCTGGAAGCCGCAATTTTCATCTGAAATCGAACGAGGTTGGAATTTATTTTTATTTTATGTCTCTCTTCTATATGAACCTAAATGCTATCAAAAAAATAGAAAATTGGATTCTTTACAGTGGTCAAAACAAAAAAACATGATTTTTTGCCATTTTTTACAACTTTATTTGCGAAAAAAAATTATTTTATATAATGATAATATTCCAATTTTAGGTTCATATAGAGCGCAATACTATGAAGAAAGTAACTGCCAATTTTCAAAACGATTGGTTGAAAACTTTTCAAACTAGCGTCTACGCATGTTCAAAAAAAGTCGTTTTCAGATAAACGCGTTTGAAAAAATAGTACCAAGAAAAACAAAGTCAAGGCAGTCATACATTTTTTCGGTGTTTTTCAAGGAAATTCTTCAAAAATTTTATAGTATATACTTAAATATGTGTACAAAATATTCTCAAAGATTCAAAAAATTATATTCATTTTTTATACTATAAAAAAATTCATAACATTTTTTATAGTATAAAAAATGTAACAAAAGTAAAAAAAACTGTTTCCCCCCTTATTGGCTTATAACAATAGAAGGAGTCGGAATTTTCATTTAAAATTTTGGGAACATATTTTTCAATAGTTTTACTAACAATTTATGTCTAATCCTATTTCCCCCCTTAAACAAAATTCGTTATACCTCGATGAATCGTTGATAAATTCTTGCCCGCTTCGATGCGATTAAATTTCCAGTGCGGAAATCGACATCGTCGCGTCATGCACAGTCACTCAATTTTGTTGTAAAACCAAATGAAAGAAAAAAAAATTCGTCACATTTTTTCTTTTTCTAAGAAAAATCGAAGTAGAGTAAAAAATACATGTCCCCGAGAGCTCGTAGTCTTTTGCGGTTTAAAGACTGGCGAAGGTTTACACATTGAGAATCCAGTCACGTATACACATCGCCTGTGGGACGATAATCTGGTATACGAGAGTGCAACTCCGGAATTTCCGTACCTCGAGAGAATAGTGAAAAGAGAATGGAATAGAAGAGAAAGACAGAGAAATTTGCAGAGAAAAGCTCTCTAGGCACCGGGAGACATGACCAACCCGACGACCACGTTCATATTTACTCGATTTTGCGCTCGCCAAGATAAGCGCAAGAGCCCAAGACTATGCGGGTGCATATATACATACATATATGTATATATATATGAATTTATATATATATGTGTGTGTGTGTGTGTGTGTGTGTATGTGTGCGTGTGAGAAAGTGTGCACGAGAGACGCGAACCGCTCGCCGAGAGACGTCCGATAAAATTATATTCTTCCGAGAAAAAAAAAGGTGACGACGACGACGAAGAAGACGAGACCCGACCGGGGGTGTACCATATAATATATATGGCGTATTCCATGCTAACTCGACCTGCCAGTCATCGCTTAAAAAAATGTTTTAAACCCTTCAAGTATGTCATAAAGTGTAAACATAAATTTTTATTCTATAAAAGCTAATATACAACTCGGAATTTAATTTTTTTTTCATTTAGGCTTTATTCTTGTCGCATGAAAATATTTCTGTTCTATTAAATAAATAATAACAAGCAAAATTACATTTGTTGAAAAATTCCATCCTCGTTTCGTTGCGCTAACGAAAATAGTCTTGAAAATATTGTTTCCTTATCGAGGAATTTACTGTGTAAATTTGAACAAAATCGACAACGATTCTCATGGTAAAATTACTTAAATTAATTTGGATTATGACGACGATAATAATTTTCGTATAAATGTCGGTCATAATTAATTAATTAATTATGAAGATGGCAGCTGGATCGCAGTTGACATGGAATGCCCGATATATAATAGCGCAGTGTGAAAGAGCAAAAGAAAAATTATAACTAAAGAGGGCGCTTCAACGTTGGCCCGCTACCAGAGAGACTGCACATAGAAACTCACCGGTTTTCTCGGTCGTTTCTCTCACTTTTTATTTTCTACTTCACCACAGATCTACGATTCGCGCAATACACATAAAAATGCACATTTGAAGAATTCGAAGGGATGATTGAAAAAAAAAAACAGTGGTCGAATGAATTAAATGTGAAATCGTTATAAACCATAGTAATATTCTTGTCAGGAGAAGAGTAGTCGAAAAAACAGAGTGTGTAATCGATGATCAAAGATAAAGTTAGGTCGTAAGCCGAGAAAAATTATTAGTTATTTAATATGAAAGAAAATTTAGTTGGACTAAACAAAATTCGATTGGAAATTTGAATCAACCTTCGGTGTTTGATTCAAATAGTCAAAAAAAAAATCAAGTAAACGGTATCGTTCACTTTTTTTTTTGCTGTGTAATATGAGAAATGATAATTAATCTTGTTTGATTCGAATAAACTTTATTTGAAATTGAATAAATGTATAATTCTCGTTCTATGAGAATAATGGAGAAGGTGGATAGGAAACGAATATGCCCAGGAAAAATATTAAGCAGAAGGAATGATAAAAAATAATTTGTAAAAAATTTGAATGTATTTTTAAATCGAAGTGAGAGCGACAAAAATATCATTCATTTTGATTTAAAATATGCTTGTACGAAACTAAATGTTAGTAAAATGTTGTTTTTACCAAACCACGTGTTACTTGAACGTATAAAAAATATTTGATAGAACTGTTTCTTTTCTGTCTAGTACCGGAATTTATATTAATTTTGTCCCCAAATACGCAAATTGATATCTAATCTTGTTTGATCAGAATACATTTTCTTCAAGGCCAATAGCTGTGTTTTTTCAGCAGAACACGAAATGAGCCGAGTGCGGGAATAAATTTTCAAGTACGAATTTTTTTTTTTTATTATTGAACGATCTAAATTTGAATTCACTAATTAATAACAGTCAATATTGAATGAGAGGTGTGAGAAAAATAGTATATACTTATGATCCAGATATATATATATATACCCACTCGGCGTCAAGACGCTTCCATGTCTCTTAATATAGAGTTGGAATCGTAAACAAAGATAAACAATCATTTACTTACGTTAAACAAAGTTAACTTCAAATTTACTTTTATGAAATACCCGTTCAGCCAAATTACATATGATATTTCGATAAAACAAAATAGCGCCTGAAAATTTACATCAGACACCAATAACTTGAATTTTATCTTTTTTCTAATTGATATTTAAGGGGGCAAACAGGGTTAGGTCAGCGTTTCTCAATGATTTTCATTAATTTTTTTATAGTATAAAAAATGAATATAATTCATTGAAACTTTGAGAATATTTTATACATATATTTAAGTATATACTATAAAATTTTTGAAGAATTTTCTTGAAAAACAACGGGGATATTAGCGACCCCATATTGCAGGTCACAATCAGATTCAGCATTTTGCGTACATTCTGGAAGCCGCAATTTTCATCTTAAATCAAACGAGGTTGGAATGCTATAAAAACCTAAATGCTATAAAAAAAATAGAAAATTGAATTTTTTACAGGGGTCAAAACAAAAAAGCATGATTTTTTGCCATTTTTTACAACTTTATTTGCAAAAAAAAATTATTTTAAATAATGATAATATTCCGATTTTAGGTTCATATAGAGCGCAATACTATGAAGAAAATAACTGCCGATTTTCAAAACGTTTGGTTGAACATTTTTTAAACTAGCGTGTACGCAAGTTCAAAAAACGTCGTTTTCAGGAAAACGCGTTTGAAAAAATAGTGACCGCTAGATTATACACGTGGCGCGCTCGGGGTCTGAAGGAGAGCCACTCACTTTAATGGCTTATAACAGTAGAACGAGTCGGAATTTTCATTTAAAATTTTGGGAACATATTTTTCAATAGTTTTACTAACAATTTATGAAATATAAAAAAAATCGATTTTTTGAACCGTCTAACCCTATTTTCCCCCTTAATCTAGTATTATCCCCTATATCACGTTATTTTCCCCTATATCACGTGTATTCATAGAAAATAAATGTGTTTTACTCGATCTACGAGGACTAGAAGATGCGTATGCCAGAAACGAAGCTCTCTCACGTGTTCTCGTTGAAACAGAATCTAGCAACGCACGTCGTCAAAACGCTTGTATATATACATACATACAGGGTGTCCCAAAAGTAGCACGTCAGAGTGACACAGAGGTTAGATTGGCTTCGGATCTATCAGAGTAAACAAATATGACCTCAGTAATAGTCTCATGGTGTTTCGAGAAAAATCGTCTGTTTTGATGAGACTTTTACTGAGGTCATATTTGTTTATTCCTGATAGGTCCGGGACCAAACTAACCTCTCTATCACTCTGACATGCTAGTTTTGCGTACACCCTGTATATAATATTTGGATTCTTTTTTGCCACGGCGAAGTAAGAACCGTCACCCGATAACGATATTTGCCCTCACGCGGCTCCATCGCGCTAGTCCGCTAATGACGAATGTATACAGGAGTGTGGTTATAACCACAGCGCGTTGAAATTATTAACTTCATGTATATGTACACACTAATGTACACCGTTATTACGGTAACACAATACAAGTGGGACGTAATAAATTTAGATTCTCGATCTTTTTTTTTGTCTATCATTATTTTATATTTTATTTGTAATTTTGTAAATTCAAATGATTCATCATGTAAGGAATTAATTGAAATTAATTTCACAGACGATTAATTTAAGTTGTATTGGCTATCTAACGCTAGGTCTCAGAAATTCAACGATACACGAGACTCCTCGAAACCTTAAATTTAAACAATAATAATGCCAGAAAGGTATTGTTGAAGCGATTGACAAAAAAAAATGTTTTTATACAAATTTTATGAAACAAACATTTCTATTTTATGGATTGAATTCTTGAACATATTTAGACACAATGAAATTCGTCAAAATGACTTAGCAATATTGGAAGTAAGTTGTTCTTTCGAAAATTGAACATTTTTTTTTATCGAAAATGCGGAAATTGAAACTTTCGCCGCGAGTGTAGTTCGATGGCAAAGAAATTTTTTTTGTAATCCTTTTAAATGAATTTCATCGAACAAGCGGAGTGATAATCAAATCATCGGAATGAACAAAATCGCAAGATTCTTTTGAAGCTTCTATCCGTGAAAATGATGAGTGATAGTAACCGTGAAATTTTTCAAATATAACTTGAAACTTTTCTACCGAAAGATATTTTTTGTTTAGATTCATAACCTTCTGAATACATTTGCCTTGATTTCGGAACATCCTTAAAATTAATTAATCGACCGATTCTCAGACCATCTGTCATTTCTATGAAAATAATCTTGATGACCGTGAAAGTTGAGGTCGGTGGTTTTGAAAGTTAACACACTTACTAAAAGTATGACAATAGTCACCGATAGATTTCTACTACGGACAGCACGGGCTGAAATTGAATTTTGTTTTCCTCAATCATTCGCGTCTTTCGTGAAATAACGATGAAATTATGAAAATTGAATTATTACGAATGACCGTATGGAGATACTAAAAACGCTCCTCATAAAATTCTCTAAGGTATTCAACGTGATAGCCAACGCACTCGAGGAAAAAAAATACTGTTCTGCGGTCTTCCTGGACATCGAACAAGCCTTCGACAAAGTGTGGCACTCTGGATTGCTATACAAAATTAAAATGTTACTGCCACAGTTCTACCTACTTTTAAAATCATATTTGCACAACCGGAAGTTCCAAGTGAGATATGGTACGGAATATTCTGAATTCTTCCCCATCAATTCGGGAGTTCCTCAAGGAAGCGTTCTAGGCCCGGTTCTCTACACTCTCTTCACATCTGACCTCCCTCTAGGACAAAACACCACCACAGCTACATTTGCCGACGACACCGCCTTACTGTCGGTGCACGAAAACCCAGATACAGCCTCAAGAATACTCCAAAATGAACTGACCAACATTGAATGTTGGTTGAAAAGATGGAAAATCAAAGCCAGCGTTGCGAAATCGGTTGATATCACTTTCACAACGAAAAAAAATAGCTGCCCTGCAGTTAAACTGAACGGTCAACTCCTTCCACGAGTTGAAGAGGTAAAATACCTCGGCATGCATCTTGATAAAAGATCAACCTGGGCAAATCACATAAAAAAGAAAAGAAAAGAACTTGACCTAAAATTAAAAAATATGTTCTGGCTAATAGGCAGGAAATCCAAGCTATCGTTATATAACAAACTCATGGTATACAAAACCGTACTCAAACCGATTTGGACATACGGAATACAACTCTCGGGAACTGCCAGCAACTCCAATATTGAAATCTTACAAAGATTTCAATCCAAAACGCTCGGAACGATAACGAACGCTCCCTGGTACATCTGCAGCGCCACGCTCCACCAAGACCTCGGAATTGACACAATTAGAAATACGGACAATAAACAAAGCACTAGCTACGAAATGCGTATCGACTAACATCCAAATCAGCTAGCAACACAACTACTCGACAGAAATCGCGTCACACGTAGACTAAAAAAATATAAACCGCTAGACCTTCGGCAACGATTTGACCGCTAGAAAGCAAAATGTAATAAAAACAAAAATTAATCCACGTACGAACCAATAGTAGCGTGCATCGATGGATGCAACTACTACCTTCGCTTACTTTCTTTTATAATCGCCTCAACGAAATTATTTATTGTTATGGAACATAACAGCTTATAATTTTAAATAAATGGATATGAAAAAATAAATAAATACAAAAATAAAATTCTCTTTGCGTTGTGAAATAAGTGGTAACTATTTTCACCTACATCGTGTCCAATTCATAAGCATGAAATTCCTCCTTTTTTTCACTCGAGGGGTTAATGTCCTTATAATCCATGAGGATTTTTTTTCTTCTTCAATCCCCCTCGTTTGAACGTAATTGGTCGGCCAATTAATTAATTTGAATGATTAATTAATTCATCGATATCCGTGAAAAAGTGGATGCTGATTAGACGAAATGACTTTAACACCAAGAAGCTTTATTTCCCGCAGTTGCTTGATTAAATTGGACGAAACTCCGAAGGTGCTTCTCGCCTACCGGAAACGCGTCCTGGTTCTCTCGTTTTCCTCTCTCAATCTCTATCTTTCTGACTATGTATGTACAACGACGGGGTGCAGAAGACTGCGTCGCTTCGTAGATTTTGTAATTAATTGTATCAACTGTCGGCAAGAGCAACCAGGCGAACGTGATTTGGCTAACGAGGCAAAATTCTTAAATTAACGAACCTATCCCCACCCCCGCAATTTCGCTCGTTCTCTCTATCTCGTTACGTCTCTTCCGCGATTACCGATCTACTTCAGTATTCTTTCTTCCGGGCGTCTTTCCACCCCGAGCTCACTTGCCTCGACCTCGTCGTCGTACCTTTTATTTTATTTTATTATTAACGAGAATCGATTCACGCTCATTCAATTCTCCATTATATTCCTCACCTTCGTTGTGCTCTCTCTCCCTCTCTCTCTCTCTCTCTCTCTCTCTCTCTGTGCTCCGGGTCTCGGACATTATTTAACAGAGAATAAAATTTTATATTTTTCCCTTCATCTCATAAACGAGATAAATATAGTAGGATCAAATATTTGATTCAGCTGCGAGATATTTCATTTGCAAAAAAAACAGGAAGAAAGTTAAAAAATTTGATGAAGTAAGTTAGTACGAGATTGTGAATTTTAAGTGTGAGAAAAAGAAATCAATTTTCCAATCAATTGCAATGCAATAATCACCAATAGAATTACTATACTTTGCTTCAAGAATACGTCACAATTTTTTCGTTTCAATGTTATATTTGTATTTTCGGTAATATGAGATGAGAGAGAGTCACGAGAGCTTCTGTAAACACGTTACAGCAACCGTACATTCGTTCACGAATATCTTTTTTCATTTTCGTGACTCCGAGAAATGGCACTCCGAATAATTGAGCGGGGTGAGAGAGAGAGAGAGAGAAAGATTGGGGCTAATGGATCGACTTTGACTCGTGTTTGCACAGTTTTAAAATTCTACCGCGGTGATCCAAAGAGACGCGCTCTTTCGTCAAAGAACAAGAAAGATCGAATGAGAAAAAAAGGCCGCACGTAGGATACGATGCGTGCATTGTGAAAGAAAAAAGAATGAAAGATGCACACACTGATAGTAGAGAAAGAAGAAGAAAAAAATTCATTATCCAATTCTACCTGATTTATTACATCAATTTTTTAATTATATCGTAACTATACAAAGTAACGATTATTATTATAATCGAACGATGTATAATACGTATAAGTCAATGACAATTCATTACAATATTAATAATTAAAAGAACTAACTTATATACCAGTCGTTTCTTGGTAAACTCGAGTTATCTCGCTCGACTTATCTCCAACGATACGTGAATCAGTACACGGCTATTTAAGAGTTAAATGAAAAAAAAAAACAAGAAGAAAAAAGCCCAGTAAATGCCAGACAATTTTTGCGTGCACGTTCTAATACGTTAGTGAAGACCCGTGAATTGAAACGTGACGTGTGCGTATGCCAGTTTGAGGAACAACAATTCATTAGCTCAATCGCACGTTCATCCCATTTGCCACTCAAGAGCCTCCGAGAAACGTTGAGGACATAATCCAGAAAAAAAATGTCGTGGCTTGTATGAAAAAAAAAAAAAAATTCAAAATGTTTTAAACGTCTGGCCATTTTACTGCAGTACAAACGAGATATTTGTGGTAGAGCCTCTGGCGGTGATACCGTCACATTGCGTCTCACGGTTATTTCTTCGCCTCTTGGATATCTTATCGGAGGTCTCGACGCGCCGCATGGCGTTATCAGTCCAATGTATTTATGGGGGTGGGATATGAACCCGGAGGATACGAACGTAGATATCGCGCCCGGAGAAACTCTCGCCACCTCGTGCTTATGTGCGATACGCGTGTTTTTTACGAACGTACCGTATGCCACCTTCGCGGTATACACACCTATCGCACATATACCACTTGTATGTATATATTTCAATTTTTTTTTCCCCCTCGGCAACGTCACATCGCGCCACAGAAGCGTTTTTAGTGTAAAGTAAAGAAAAAATTGTATATTAGAAATGTTCGTCGCGCTATGAATTTTTCTCGTTAGAAATAGCGCTCTGGTGTGAACACTGTCGGTAAAAAAAACGCAATAAGAACTCTCACTAAAAGGGAAAAATTAAAAATTCATCAATCTACTAAATTAACTAAATCGACGGGTGCATTAACATTTGTAAAATATTCCATGTATATTTAAGATGAAAATAAGTGCATGTTTTTTTTAATGTCCTGCTGTTCTCAGTGACAGTCGCAGGTGAGTTGCATTAAAAAACAAAATTTGACCCGTCTCTTGTGATAAAGAAAAATGTTTTTAAGTATCGAGAGATAAAAGTCGTTACATTTTTTATACTTCTTCGTTGTTTTGAAACTTTCTTCCGATGTTTGGATAAAACAAAACGTTTTATTAGCAATAGAGGGAGATTTTCGATTGAATAGTGTTCTTGACAATATGTTAATCGATTCATCCTAGAAATTGCTAGGATAGGTATATTCATGGTTTTTAGCTTCATTTTTCAGAAAGGATGATTCACTTAAATTTCTAATTCTAGGAATTCTAGGTCATCCTCATCCAAATAACGATTTCGCATCGAATAAGTACCGAAAGAGTTTTACAACGACTTTCAAAGTATTTCGAGGTCTTATACTCAATAAAGAATTGCACGTTAATCCCTCAGATAACGTTAATTTAATTTGTGATTTAAAAGAAAAGTCAAATCACCAAATAAACGTATAATTATTGTGTTCTTGATACCTTGTTGAATACCGGAAATGACGCAAACTTGACACACGTTTATCCAGCGAATAAGGATTTCCAAAATTTCTAATCCTAGGTTGTCCTCATCCAATTAACGATTTCGCATCGAATAAGTACCGAAAGAGTTTTACAACGACTTTCAAAGTATTTCGAGGTCTTATACTCAATAAAGAATTGCTCGTTAATCACTCAGATAACGTTAATTTAATTTGTGATTTAAAAGAAAAGTCAAATCACCAAATAAACGTATCATTATTGTGTTCTTGATACCTTGTTGAATATCGGAAATGACGCAAACCTGACACACGTTTATCCAGCGAATCAGGGTACAAATAAAGCTATAACAATACTTTATAGAAAGTTCAATATTTTTAACTCGTGGATTTTTATATACAGGACGAAATTAACCATCAAGCGAACAATGAAGCGAACGTTGGAAAAATTTACCTCCATCGCTGTAACAGGGAATTAATTTTCTTTTTTTTTGCCACATAGCATCTTCTTGTATTATAAGTATGAAGATAAATAATGAAAATACAGTTATATAGAGCGTCATACAGTGTGAAGGAGGAAAATAATACTATAAAAGAATTAAAACCGGAGCTTTTTTACAACGAGACGACGTGCAATTTATTGCTCTCGCATATTCCTTTTTTTTCATCGAAGCAACAAGAACGGGAAGATTGAAAGATGAATGTAGATCTCACTGTGGCATAAGAGCGTGTGCAATTGACATTTACATCCTGGGATCTATCAGACTGTATAGAATTAATGATATTATCATGAGAGTCAAACAAAAATACAAGCCCTCCTCAACGAGTTATGTAAGGTATATACAGGGTGTCCCAAAACTAGTACGTCAGATTGACACGGGTGTTAGATTGGCTACGGTCCTATCAAAATAAACAAACATGACCTCAGTAATAGCCTCATGGATTTCGAGAAAAATCGTCCTTTATGATTTCTCAGAAAATCGCTACCTAGTATTTGTTATTCTCACTACCATTGCTATGAAGGTCTAACCGTAAGCAAATCAAAGTCAAATTCTCACGAAATCCTAAAGTGGTCCGAAACACAAACGAAAACAGCGAGACAACAAGAATAGCGATGGTCCGATAAATCGTTTTATTTTATTTTTTGAAAAATCGTTATTCTTCTTATCTCGCTGTTTTCGTCACTCTGACGTGCTAGTTTTGGGACAACCTGTATACGTTGGATAGTGGAGAGGGATACAGTTGAACCGGATATATAATACTTAACGAATGATTTAAAAAAAAAAAGCCAAAGAATGATCCGAAAATTGACGCGACTACAAGGCACTCCTGATACGATCTCGTACGTGATTATGGATAAGACGGATTTACCGATAAAAGACGGGCGTGGATTTATCGATAAAAATCGTTATATCAAGAATCCGATCCGATTTTCTGTTGCACGTTGTATTTTATTCTCGATTATTTGACGACTCGCGAAATCGTATTTACATAGTTATGCATTTTTATTAAAATAAAAAAATTTAATGACATATAAATTCAATTTAATAACATTAAATTTGAAGTAAACTCTTCCATAGCCACGTTTTTTTTAAAGAAATCGTAAAAATTATGAATGTATACACCGTTTTAAAAATCATAATATTCATAACAATATAGCGTAATTTAAAAAATGAGATGTTTGTATAACAGTATTTTAATGCTTGAATCTTTTGTTACAGACTTTTTTATGAACAGTATTGATTTTTGGGTCTTAAAAAAGCAAATATCCAGAAAACGTTGCAAAAACACGATTTTACGCCAGTTACCAAAGAACAGAAAAACAATTTTTTAAATTAGTGTCCATCGTATACCTTTTCAGGTTTTCGCATCCCTTGCCCTTTCTTCCCATTTCAATTCCATTCCTCGAGCTCTTGCCCCAGTATTATCTGAAGTCGCTCTATCCTAATTCAATATTATATCGCAATCAGTACGAGGGCACAGGGAAACTGCGGAAAAGTTGGCCGATACGCAGGCGGCTACATTTTACCGAGTTGCAGTTGTATTATCGTCAGAAACGCGGAAAAACAGAGTACATGGCTTGGCCAAAAGCCAGTTCGCGGCTAAACGGTCATCCATCGCATTGATCGAGGCTAATACAGCTTAAGGGCAGGGTAAGGTATTTAAACTTTATTTTTGCATTTTTTTTTATTTTTCTAAATGTATGTATAACATTTCGAGAATATTGTGTCAAAATTTCAAGTCGATCAGAGCCAAATTAACGCAGTTATGAGTATTTGAGCGTCCGTTGCTCCAGACCGGTTTAAGGGGGGAAATAGGGTTAGGACAGCGTTTTCTCAATAATTTTCATGAATTTTTTTATAGTATAAAAAATGATAATAATTTATTGAAACTTTGAGAATATTTCACACATATATTTAAGTATATACTATAAAATTTTTGAAGAATTTTCTTGAAAAACACCGGAGATATTAGCGACCCCACATTGCAGGTCACAATCAGACTCAGCATTTTGCGTAAATTCTGGAAGCCGCAATTTTCTTCTGATATCAAACGAGGTTGGAATTTACTTTTATTATATGTCTCTCTTCTATATGAACCTAAATGCTATCATAAAAATAGAAAATTGAATTTTTTACAGGGATCAAAACAAAAAAGCATGATTTTTTGCCATTTTTTACAACTTTATTTGCAAAAAAAAAATTATTTTGAATAATGATAATATTCCGATTTTAGGTTCATATAGAGCGCAATACTATGAAGAAAGTAACTGCCAATTTTAAAAACGATTGTATGAAAACTTTTCAAACTAGCGTGTACGCAAGTTCATAAAACGTCGTTTTCAGAAAAACGCGTTTGAAAAAATAGTAACCGCTCGGTTATACACGTGGCGCACTCGGGGCCTGAAGGAGAGCTACTCACTTCAATGGCTTATAACAATAGAACGAGTCGGAATTTTCATTTAAAATTTTGGGAACATATTTTCCAATAGTTTTACTAACAATTTATGAAATAAAAAAAAATCGATTTTTGAACCGTCTAACCTTATATCCTCCCTTAAAGCGTTTTTCTGGAACTCGTCATTTTTGAAGTACGTGTACGCTGTAACACAAAATCTAATGCACCGATTCTTTTTAAATTTTGTACACTATTTCTACAGATAAATCATCAGGTAACGCGGCCAAGTTTTTTTTATATTTTTTTTTTATTTTACAATAACAAATTTGTCGATTTTTTTAGCGAAAATCGCGTTTTTGACTTCCAAGTGCTACCAAAAATGAAAAAAATCGAAAAGAAAAAAAAACTTGACAGCGTTACCTCGAGAAACATCTCACCTAATAAACGCATTTTGGCTTTTTTTGTTTTGGACGATTCAGTGACGAGTTATAGCGTATACAGCAAAACAACTTTTTTTCGAGGCGCCTGCGGAGATTTGCTGCCAACGGCTTATCTGTCAATATTTTACAATGAAAATTTAGGAAAATATAGTTCAGATGTTGTATCATTATATGGAGAATAAATAAATAAACCAGCATTACCTGTATCGTCTAAAAAAATTCATGAAAATATGCTCTTTTTTTCACCGAATTAACCTTACCCCCCCGTTAACATGTGCGACCACCGAATCAACGCACGCGCGTCCATTGCTGTCTAGTTACCGGTAAACAATTTCACAGTAGTTTCCGGTGATATATACGACGGCTATAGAAAGGGACAGGGCCTCGACGTGAAGAAACGAACAAAAATTGTTTTAACAAAAACGCTTACCATAATGTACACACCGAGTTGGCACAATTATCATGACATTCAAACTTCTAATCGACCTCGTGCTAAAACGCATCGACTAATAAGAAAATTTGACGACACTTTTCTAACCCAACGTTATTATAGTAACGGGGAACATCGTACATCCATCTTGGATATCTAACAATCGAAATTTCGTTGACGAAATGTGTTCGTTATTGGTGAATGGCAGAGGGATTGTACCAAAGAGACGACGAGAGGTGTTTGTGCAGACGCCTCGTGACTTCTTCGACATCCGTCGCGGGCTCTCGCAATGTCACTCACAGCAATTTTCCGCCAGGTGTTTCTCTACATGCGTCTCTTAACCACCGTGTCCTTCGTCTTTCGACGTTTCGTCGTTTGCCCGTGGAGTCACGTAACAGGTTCGGTCTTCTCTCGTCGTACGTCGTACTCGTCGTACGTCGTATCGCAAAGCAAAAGCGACATCCCACATCGAAAGACATCTTGGTCGACGTTCTTGACTTTCCCCTTTCCACCATTCCATCTTATCCAACCGCGAGTCCCTTTACCACGTGAAAAGCTACGTCTCGCAGAGAGCAACGTTTACACAAGTGTATCGTATCCCGTTAATTACTCCGACGACGATATCTCTCTCTCTCTATCTCTCTTCACGACCTCTCCTCCTTACTCTCTCATCACTCTAATTCGACGCTATAAATCTTAATTCACAGTTCGACCGAGCGATCACACGTAAATGACACATATCATAGTATACATATCTATATCTACGTAACTGTATAACACACGCCAATGAACAAAGTGTTGCGTAATTTTCACTTAATCATCGCGACACACCTGACAAATTGCTCATCGAGGCAACCGAGTGCCCGCAAGTGAAGTCAGAAAGACAGAATGAATAAAAAATAATGTCTGCTACGCGAAGTAACGTTCTCAGCAAAAAAGCATTGAGAATCGAGAAAAATAAAATGTCTCAAATGGAGGTAGGAAAAAAAAAAGTCGTCCGACACAATTTCGAAGATTGTAATGTCGATGAAATTTCATATTCATCTCGTATATTAGCGTCGTGGTACACGCGAATATATACGTATATAAATCGACCAATAATTGGCCATGAATTACGAGGCAATGATTCATTGAGTGAAAAAGCCGACAAATATTGACGAATAATATATGTGTCGCGCACCGGTAATGCTTGAATCATTAACATAAACTCGCGAAGGAAAAAACAAACGGAATGAAAAAAAGTAAAAACAAACACAAGATTAACCTCGTTCTACATATAAATCGTGATTACCACCACGGATAGTTTAGAGTTCTGTTTTGTCATATCAAACGTAAAGCGGGGCAAAAGTGGCTCGCGATTCGCGTCAATTGACTATCAGTGTGTGTTTAAATTATGTCGCTTAGGTATTACTTTATTTTTAATAAGTGACATTAATATGTGTGCATTTGTGACATTTTTCGCGAGGACATAGCGGCAATGCGCGGGACACCCAAAATATTTAACCTGCGATTAACCGCTCTCTTCGCGGCGGTATACAGAATGATTCAAGAATCAAACAGAACGAGAGAGTCAACGATGCCCGGGTAGACTGGGTACATATTGTACCAAATATATATATGTATATACTTCGATTGTATGTATACGAATCACACATAGCTGAGATGTCTTTCTATGTACATATAATATAATAAGTACATATATATGGGCCATTCCATAGCAAATCAAAGTGGGGGGGGGGGGGGGGAATTACGGTAGCTTTAAGGGGGCAAATAGGGTTAGACGGTTCGAAAAATCGATTTTTTTTTTATTTCATAAATTGTTAGTAAAATTATTGAAAAATATGTTCCCAAAATTTTAAATGAAAATTCCGACTCGTTCTATTGTTATTAGCCATTAAGGTAGTAATCTGGTAACTTAAGCCGATTTTCATGTCTTTTTTGGAGGGCGTTTTTTTGTAGGAAAATAAAAATGAATCGTTTTGGATATTTAGGATGTTTTTATTTACATATTAAAGATACAAAAAAAAAATTTTTTGGAAAATTTAATAGTTCATTATTATTATTATTATTATTATTATTATTATTGATCGAAGTTGGCACCTCGAAGTTGGCAGCCCGGGTCCTAACTTTTTTTCTACCGAAACAATTACTTTCAAATTTTAACAGGCTACTCTGCACACTTATAGTTCTTGTCGGATCCCCCGAGAAATTTTTTCGGCGCTAACTTTTTATTTTACTACCCCTTCTTTGCCAAAGTCCTTTTATTTTAGCAAAGAAGGGGTTGTAAAATAAAAAGTTAGGGGTGAAAAAATTTCTCGGTGGTTCCGACGAGAACTATAAGTATGTAGAGTAGCCTGTTAAAATTTGAAAGCGATCGGTTCGGTGGAAAAAAAGCTAGGATCCGAGCCAACTTCGAGGTGCCAACTTCGATCAATAATAATAATAATAAACTATAAAAATTTTTTAAACAAATTTTTTTTCTGTATCTTTTATATGTAAATAAAAACATCCTAAATATCCAAAACGATTCATTTTTATTTTCCTACAAAAAAACGCCCTCCAAAAAAGACATGAAAATCGGCTTAAGTTACCGGACTACTACCTTAAAGTGAGTAGCTCTCCTTCAGGCCCCGAGCGCGCTATTTTTTCAAACGCGTTTTTCTGAAAACGACTTTTTTTTAACTTGCGTACACGCTAGTTTGAAAAGTTTTCAACCAATAGTTTTGAAAATTGGCAGTTACTTTCTTCATAGTATTGCGCTCTATATGAACCTAAAATCGGAATGTTATCATTGTTAAAGATAATTTTTATTTGCAAATAAAGTTGTAAAAAATGGCAAAAAATCATGCTTTTTTGTTTTGACCCCTGTTAAAAATTCAATTTTCTATTTTTTTGATAGCATTTAGGTTCATATAGAAGAGAGACATATAATAAAAGTAAATTCCAACGTCGTTTGATTTCAGATGAAAATTGCGGCTTCCAGAATGTACGCAAAATGCTGAGTCTGATTGTGACCTGCAATATGAGGTCGCCAATATCTTCGGTATTTTTCAAGGAAATTCTTCAAAAATGTTATAGTATATACTTAAATATATGTGTAAAATATTCTCAAAGTTTCAATAAATTATATTCATTTTTTATACTATAAAAAAATTCATGAAAATCCTTGAGAAAATGCTGTCCTAACCCTATTTCCACCCTTAATTTTATTAAACGTTTTTGGTACGTTGTAGCGCGACAAGAAACACTCCACTCTAATTTTCGGATGTTTTTTCTGCAAATTGGTCGGATCGTTATCAACGAAATTGTTAAATTAACACCGTTGAACATTAATTTTTGTGGCCTTTGTCTCTTTTTCAAACGCAATAAAAGATTCACTTGAACCACATTAGATCTTTAATGGATGCAAGAATTTCGATTAATTTAGCTTTTGTAATGTCGATTAGAAAAATTGAAACAAACAAAAATTCCTATTTTTTGTCGTTCTTCTCGATAACCTATAAAAATTTGAATATCCAATTGCACCGGATATAAATATGTCTTCGCTTTCGAGATCCTGATGATTTAGATTTAGAAAATAGAAAACTTTGGAGTTTTTCGAATTAACAGGATTTTTAATGTCTCATTATATATAGAATTTCTTACAAAATAATAACGAAAAAAATGAGAAAAAAAAATCATGAAATCGAAAAGTTTAACCATTTTAGAGGAACGTTCATTTTTCGTTGATTTTTTTCTCTGTAACAAAATCATTGTTTCAACATAAAGTAAAAAAAAAAGTATCGAGGAAAATAGACTAAAAACAAATAAATTAATTTTTCCGTAACACTTAACAATTCAATCTGGAATGTCCCATATACGTACGACGCGTATGACTATCGTATAATAGTAGACACACACAGTTGAGCGGTGGGAAAGCTCGAGAGTGAGACGGAAAGCGCAAGAGGGTCGCTGTTGCGTTTAATACGGACGAAAAATTGTGGTGAGACGTATGTGTGTATGAGAATGCGAGAGAGACAAAAATGGCAAAAGTAGTTGAATTGATGTATGAGGAAGAAAGAGAAAGGTGAGAGAATCATGACTACGAAAAAAAAGAGAGCTTTGCAAGCGAGAGAGCGTGCGAAAGAGTGAGGGGGAGTGAAGAAAAAAAACGAGAGTTTGTGGGAGATGCAGCTGCTGACATCGCTTGAACATATTTGAGGTGCTCTGGCTTACTCGTAGCCAAATATTTATTTATTTACCCGATAATACACATTTTGTACTTTAACCGCACGCGAGTTTATACAACTATGTAGCATTAACCGCATGAGGGGAGCAGAGAGGACGACAACGAGTCAATCTTTCTCTCTATATCTCTTGTCATTTCTGCATGCGCGTTTTCTCGTTTGCATACAAAAACACATGTGCACACGTCTGTCTATATGCGCATCGAGTTGCTCTATTCGCTAATTAACAATCGTTGAAATAAATATAACGAAATAATTTGTTATATATACGCACATAAATCTATTTCCATATATTTATGTAGAGATTTCGTTAAGTCTCATATAAATGTACACATACACATGTTACTTCGTTGC
Organism: Oxytorus armatus; assembly: GCA_958009045.1. Lineage (NCBI taxonomy): Eukaryota > Metazoa > Arthropoda > Insecta > Hymenoptera > Ichneumonidae > Oxytorus > Oxytorus armatus. The sequence continues at coordinate 18,430,254 of OY253744.1, forward strand.
GTCATATGTGTATATACACGAAGCAAGTATAATGCGGAAAATAAATGATATGTGCAAATGTCTATATATAACGGAGGTCTTTGATCCTGTCACAGGTGATTCGATCTTCACTCTGTATAATTCTTCGAATATTAACATTATTGTTATCGTTATAGTGCGTGTTGGAATCGATGAAATGTGATCGACCCTTTATCTCACGTTATATTTCACTATCTTTCTGCGCAAACGTTCCAAGGTATTATTACTTTTTTTTTCACACAGAGAGCAATCGGTGCTAATCTTTGATGACGTTTTATTATCGATTCTATATATATGTATATATACATATCGATTGGAGAAATCTATTATTGAAACTGTCGTGAGAAAAATTATCAATGGATTTTGGTTACGGGGGTGCGCTAAGTTATACCATGTTATATATTACGATAGATGAAGGTTCGTTAAAGTTAAAAGACAACCCTTAAATGTTTCTAATGAAACACATACATAAAATGAAATATGATCTAGTATGCCATTGATTTGTTGTTATTTTTTTGTTTTTATTATTAGCAACAATACAAGGGAAAATAAAGATTAATTGGGAGAATTATTTTTTTTTATTTTTTATTGTAGTGTGTTCCAACGTATACCCTTGCGAGTTTTTACGTACAGTAGGTCAAAAAAATATTCATACACCTTGTTTTTTTGCGATAACTTTATAGACATAAGCGATACGCAAAGAAAGCCAATTTTATTTAATAGTACATCAGGTACAGAGATAAACTGCAAATGGAGAATTTTTTCCCAGGAATAATAGAAGAATTATGCAAAAAAAACGAAAATTTTCGGGCCAAAAAAGTACTCGTACACTTACGATTGAGCTGCTAAACCTCGATATTCACTCACGGACGGTCTGACCTCTGCGTAAAATGTAAACAAGTTTTCGTTTACACAATGGTTTTGACCTATTCCATGCGGTAGTAGATCTTCAAGCTCTGAACAGACATGATGGGAAAGAAAAGCGAAATATCAATGTTCATGCGAGATAGAGTGAATTTTCTTCGGAAACGCGGTGAAAGTTATCGAAAAATTAGTAAAGAACTAAATCTAAGTTTCGCAACAGTGCAATATATAATAAAAAAATACGAAAGAAGAAACAGCACAGAAAATAAGCCACGAACCGGTCGACCGAAAATACTAACAGTACGAGAGCGTCGGAGTATTGTTACAGAGGTTACAAAAAAACCGTTCACAAGTGCTGGCAGTTTAGCGAATGATGTCGCGTCAACATCGGGGAAGAGCCTGTGTCCCCAGACTATTCGAAACGTTTTGCATTCTGCCCAAATATACGGCAAAACTGCCCGCAAAAAATCATTAATTAATAATATAAATCGAGAAAAACGTTTAGGTTTCGCAAAAACCTACGTAAAAAAATCTATAGAATTTTGGAAATGTGTCGTATTCTCGGATGAATCGAAGTTTAACATCTTCGGGTCCGATGAAAAAAAATTCGTCTGGCGGAAACCAAATACCGAGCTCCAGCAGAAAAATTTAATACCGACTGTATGGTAAAGCACGGCGGACGAAGCGTCATGGTTTGGGGCTGTATGGGATATTATGGCGTTGGTAATCTGGCTTTTATAGATGGTACAATGAATGCCCAGAAGTATATCGACGCGTTGCGCAGCAATTTGAAAGCAAGTGTAGATAAAATGGGCCTGGATGGAAATTTCTACTTCCAACAAGATAACGACCCGAAACATACTGCCATGAAAACGAGGGAATGGTTACTCTAAATGTCCGTAAACAATTGATTACACCACCACAATCTCCGGACATCAATCCTATTGAAAACGTATGGCACTTGGTGGATGTAGAAATTAGAAAAAGTCAAATAACAAACAAATCCGATCTCCAAAGAGTGCTTTTAGAAGAATGGACGAAAATAGCAAAAGAAACAACGCAAAAGCTAGTAGAATCCATGCCTAAGAGACTCGAGGCGACAATTGAAGCAAAAGGGATGCACACCAAATATTAGTTATAATTAACAACTATGATGATGTAGATTTTCACTATAATCGTAAGTGTATGAATACTTTTTTTGCCCGAAAATTTTCGTTATTTTGGCATAATTCTTCTATTATTCCTGGGAAAAAATTCTCCATTTGCAGTTTATCGCTGCACCTGATGTACTATTAAATAAAAATGGCTTTCTTTGCGTATCGCTTATGTCTATAAAGGTATCGCAAAAATACAAGGTGTATGAATACGTTTTGACCCACTGTATGACCCTTCCCAATTGTCCCTCCTGTCAATTCCTACCCGCACTATGCTAAGCTAACCTAACTTCCGTAGCATCCCCAGCTGCTTTTTAGTCACACTGCGTCGCATTCGTCGTGGACACGGGGAAACTTCGAAAAACCCGTGCCGATACAAACGGCTTCTATTTTCCTACTGAGTCTCAGTTGTATTACCATCAGAAACCCAGAAAGTCTGCCTCCCGTTCATTAGCGGGCGTGCAAGTCACTGCATGGATAAACGGTCACCGAAGCACCGACCACATGTCCACTGCTGTCGATTAATTGGCAGAACTAATTGTAAGTCCAAACTTTTCGAAGTTAATTGTAACAACTATTGTAATTATTGATTGGTCGCGACTGATCAATTTTTCGTTGTAAACTATCCGTTCCGATCGAACGGAGAAAAAAGCTTTGGTTGGCGCAACAAAATTTTGTTGTATCAATCAAAACTTTGTTCCAACAACGAAAATTTGCTTGCCGCAAACAAAATGTTTGGTTATGGCAACAAAATTTCGTAGCGCCAACCAAAATTTTGTTAATTTTGTCAACTTAGTTTCTCAGTTGCGGACAGAGGATTGCCTGAACGCTTTTATTGATTCATCAATATTCTAAAATTAAGTCATTAGCTCTGTTCCTTGTGATTAAAATACAAAGTAAAGTTAACAAAATCCATTTGTTGCTTGGATTTTGCAAAAAAAAACAATACATTATTTTCATCAAACCATTCTTTTTTCGTTGGCACCACTATCCGCATTTTATCAATCACATTTAATTGCTACAACCAAAAATGTTTGTTGTTTCCACAAAACGCCACTTCACTTTGTAAGACGGACAAAGTTATTTCATTGAGCGAACGATACAGTTATTCATAAAAAGTGTTTGGTCAGTGTAAGTAAACCAATCCTACCGCGTCATAAAATGTCTGCTTGCAGCAACATAACGGGTTCAACGAAATGAAACCCATGTCGACGATAAAACGTTTCGCTGTTCACATGGTTAGCGCCAACTAATATTTGCCACGAGCAAACTTTTTCGTCGGTGCATCGATCGACCAGTTGAATTATGTATCGAATCATGATTTTACAAAAAAATTGTAACCCAGGATCGTACGAATGATGATTTCGGAGTTTGAGGTTGGCAAAGAAGAATCAACAGAAAAGCATAAATATGCAATGATACGTATTTCATTAACAGAGCTACAATTCAATCTTCGTCGTTAACTAGCGCGCGATTTTGTTTAATTAATAGTCCTTCGATATGAATATGACGTGTGGTTTTGTGCGAATATGTACGCGTTTTAAACATCGATGGTTTCATGAATTTTAAATAAATGCAAATATTATCATGCCGCATTATACCGTTTGAAATTGAATCTCTCGTACATTAACCAATTGCACTCGTTTAATGGATATTCAACGACGCAATTATTTTACTCAGCTATTCATTATTTTTCACGATTTGCCAATTAACCCAAATCGCTTTGATGTTTTATCGAACGAACATCAAATAGACGATTGAAATGTTAAAGAACACTGTATAAATGGTATACATTTTACGAAAGCGAGCGTGATCAAAAGATTCGACGAGCTTTGTCAGGCATATAGACACACGGTTAACGGGGGGGGTTGAAAAGATAGGGTGGTAGAGAGGTGAAAAAGTCGAATGGTTTCCGGGCACGGTGCTTTTAGGACCGAGATCTCTCGCGGAGTTGACTGTGGTCGGGGTAGTAAAAGGAATGTAACAATATTGCCAGCGAAATCCAGTAAACCGACCGAACCGGGTCCCAGTGAGCGTTACTCCAAATATTACCAACTCAAACAACCATCCGAGTGGGACTTCCCACTCCTGAATCAAAGGTAAAGATTTGTTCGACCAAATAATGGCTCTCGTGAGTGAGATCTCTCCTTCTCTCTTTTCTCTCTCCCCCCTCTTCATTCGCTTGTGGGCACGATGGAAAAAGACTCGATATATGTATATCGAAAGTTTGAGAAAGAAGAAAGGGAGCGCGAGAGAGAGGGTATAAAAAAAAAAGAAACGATAAAGCCAGACACCACGAACGAATCGGATTTCTAGAGCAAAGCTATCGAACAATCGAACTTGTGGAACGTATATAAAAGCGACTTCGATCCTACGTAATATATATCACAGGGGCTGCTCATAAGGCTTTCGAATCTATCGAATGTAATACTCGACGTTTCACAATCTCAAGGATTTTCTTCTAGTTTATCGCAGAATTAAAGGCAATGCTTCACCGATCCTTTTCTTCTGTTTACCAGAGTTTAATACAATAATAGTTTGAGCCGGATTGAATGTGTAATTTGGGTACTTTGTCTTTTGTAATCAAGGAATAGAAATTGAAAAATCTTAACGTACTTGAAATGTATAATCGTGAATTAATCCTGAATCTTTTGATCAGCAAGCTAATTCGAATTGATCCAATCCGGAATAATAAAATGTCAATCAATTAGTTTCGTCGATTGAAGGAACACAGAGGCTCTTCGACGGAATTATCGTTTAATTTTTGATCCGCGATTTATTTCTTCTATAAATTGCGGAAAATCCGCGCTTCATCGATCGGTATTGTTCGCAACGAGACTCTTGTCACACGCGAGTCTGCTGATTGTCGATAAAGGGTCCTCGACCCCTGTGAAGATAAAAAAAATAAAAAATAAAATAAAAATGCAATTCACGGAATCTTGAGGCGATTTTTAATGTCCGCGACTTCGGCGATACACCCGCTAAGCGACGCGCACGTATATTTCATGTTGACACAAACACATTTATTCTACGACATTCCGAGTCATCGCGAGATATTGCGAAGAATAGTTTTATCGATAATAATTAATCGATAAACACGCGCATCATCGTTTTGTTTGCGCCCGACCTACATTACTTTACGCGATAATAATCACTCGAGGCTTCCTCCACCGTAGCATTCTACGCGACTTTGTCTCGCGTATAAAATCTTTCTTTCTTTCTCCCTCTCTATCTCTCTCCATATCGTGTTAACAAGAGCTTGTAAATAACTTATCAAAGCTGTCGCTTCTGCTTTTGTGAAGCGGCAACTCGCGATGTGTATTTAATGAGAATCTGACGTTAATTTTTACGTTTAATTTTATTTAAAGGGCTATTAACGACGGAGGTAAGATTAATTCGATGAAAAAAAAGCATATTTTCAAGAATTTTTTTAGACGATACAGGTAATGCTGGTTTATTTATTTACTTTCCATATAATAATACAACATCTGAACTATGTTTTCTTAAATTTTCATTACAAAATCTTGACAAATAAACCGTTGGCAGCAAATCTCCGCAGGCGCCTCGAAAAAAAGTTGTTTTGCGGTGTACGCTATAACTCGTCATTGGATCAGCCAAAACAAAAAATTCTAAATCCGTTTATTAGGTGAGATGTTTGAGGCATTTTTACTAGCACTTGGAAATCAAAACTGCGATTTTTGCTAAAAAAATCCGCAGATTTGTTATTGTAAAATAAAAAGTAATTATAAAAATAAAAAAAAAACTCGGCAGTGTTACCTGGTGATTTATGTGTAGAAATGGTGTACACAATTTCAAAAGAATCGGTGCATTAGATTTTGAGTTACAGCGTACGCCGACTTCAATAATGACAAGTTTCAGAAAAACGCTTTAAAGTTTTGACAAGTATCAGAAAAACGTTTTAAACCGGTCTGGAGCAACGGACGCTCAAACGCTCATAACTGGGTTAATTTTGGTCCGATCGACTTGAAATTTTGACACAATATTCTTGAGATTTTATACATTCATTTAAAAAAATTTTTTAAAATAAAAAAAAATGCATAAAAAAGTTTAAATACCTTAACCTACCCTTAACGGACAGCAGCGGCCGCGCGGACTGTGAGCGATTTCGGCGGTCTCTCGTCTTAAGCCAGTATTGGTCGCAGTCAATACTAGGATGGGTGACCGCTTAGCGTTGCATTAGCTTGTAAACCGTCTACCGGGCGGGCAGCAGTTTCAATTTATTATCGTACTCAGTAAAATATGGCCTCCTGTATCGTTCCAGATTTTCCTCAGTTTCCCTGTGACTTTTTTGCAAATGTCATGCAGCAGTTCATTAAGTAATAGTAGCGGGAATCAACCCTCGCTAATTAGGTATTTTCAATATAATTAATTATTACAGGTAATAATTACGAAAAGTTTGATATATTTTTAGATTTTAGCAAATCATTCGAATTTTTCAATTCTCAACTCATTTTCGGAGTTAAATACAATGTTTTTTTCACCCTTTTGGAGCGAGATCGTTTGTAATCCGACGGGGATGAAAGCTTGAAATGTTTTGCTTCGCGAAAGTTCGATGAAATTGGGTACCAGGAAATCCTGGTTTTCCCGAGGTTATCCCGACGTGACCGGCGGCAAAAATCGTCACCTTATTTACGTGAGAAAACGGTGACGAAGTACAGGCAGTATATATATGTATATATTAGGGCGATTTTTTTTTCGACTATTTTTGTTTTTCAGTCCCCACCCGAAATTTTGTTCGATATGTCGAAAAAGAAATGCCCTGAAAGTTACAGCCCTTAATACTAATTCTAAGTACTCTCCCAAAGCGTGAGAAGATTTTCCATCTAAAATACACGTAAATCGAATTTTTTTTTTTCAAATTTCTATAACTCAGCCGCATTTTCTGCTGTCATATTGTTCTTGGTTTCGATTTACTCAGAATAAAACAATCTAAAAAGTGCCTTTTGCGGCGAAAGTGTAAATTGTACTGGTGAGTTGGTACGGGTCACTGAAGTTGATTTTTACCCAAAATTCTCGTTTTTTTGCTGTTATCTCCGAAACAATTAACTTTACGAAAAAAATGTAAATGAAAAATTTGTTGGAAATTGAATTTCCTACAAAAAAGGTCCTATCGACCCAATTGCTTAGATTAATATTTCTTGAGGTATTGAACTTTATTTTTTTTTATTTTTTTTATTATTTAATATTTCATACTTTCTAAATTTTATACTACTCATAAGTTAAAGTTCAATATCTCAAGAAATATTAATCTAATCAATTGAGTCGATAGGACCTTGTTTGTAGGAAATTAAATTTTCAACAAATGTTTCATTAACATTTTTTTCGTACAGTTAATTGTTTCGGAGATAACAGCAAAAAAACGAGAATTTTGGGTGAAAATCAACTTCAGTGACCCGTACCAACTCACCAGTACAATTTACACTTTCGCCGCAAAAGGCACTTTTTTAGATTGTATTATTCTGAGTAAATCGAAACCGAGAACAATATGATAGCATAAAATGTGACTGAGTTATAGAAATTTGAAAAACAAAAAATTCGATTTACGTGTACTTTAGATGGAAAATCTTCTCACGCTTTGGGAGAGTACTTAGAATTAATATTAAGGGCTGTAACTTTCAGGGAATTTCTTTTTCGACATATCCAACAAAATTTCGGGTGGGGACCGAAAAAAAAAAATCGTCGAAAAAAAAAATCGCCCTAATATATATATATATTTATATATATATATTTATATTTATATATATATATATTTATATATATATATTTATATTTATATATATATATATTTATATATATATATATATACCCTGTTCAAATACATTGATGCAGACACGGAAATGCTCGACGATTTTCACCGGTACGTTTTCTATTTTCCAGCATATCGTGCACTTTTACTTCCCGAACATGTTTACACAATAATAATACCGTGCAGTAAACAGTACATAAAATCAGTAATTATATACGTGTTATGTACGAGCCCGTGACCTAACTTTCGAGAGAAAAAAAAACGCGTGAGAATCGGACCACACACGACGGATCCGTCGTATAATACGTTATCGTGAACGAGGAGTGTTAATCAATCAATTAGCACCCGTTTCTTAACGAAAATTATCCGTGCTTCGCGAACACGTTGATAAAATATGAATATTCCGTACATTGTATACATGTCTGTACAATTTTTCGTATATGCATGCATATTTTTCAAAGTTTTCTTCCGTCTCTTATGATTCGAGCAAAATCACGCCAATTTTTTTATCCGAGATCTGATCCGTCTGTGCACACGTTAGACGATTTAACGGTAAGAAAAACAAGGGAGATAAATATAAACGGAAATGGCCAAATTTCCGAGTTCTGGAGACTGTCATAGGACTTAAGAATCATAAAATGGTTAATTGTCAAGATTTTGATTTCTTTATGTAGATGGCTTTTTTTAGGAATTGCATCCATTTCTGTTCGAAAGGGGAGATAGATAGGCGATGCGAAGAAAATAAAAATAGGAAAAGCACTCGCTTCCTCGTTCAGAGAGAGGAGAAAGAGAGACAGAAGTTTGGAGCTGAAAACGTCTACGTAACGTTAAAAGCCAGACGGTACGGGGAACGACAGTGACCCCCTCCTAGAGTGCGCTTAAAAGCCATATATAGCACGTGAGCGGGGATGTCTATTTGCGTAGAACCGAGATCGGACAAGTGGCAAAGCCTTTGTCGGACTTGAACCGTCACCGTGGGTGGCTCCTTTTTCCACCCTTTTCTCCCTTATAACCCCTCCTCATCTCTCACCATTCTGTCCAGCATCTCGTCCCTTCGAGCGCGCACGGACCAACGTCGAGAGAGTCTCTCCGGCTGTATGTCTGTTCTCTCGTTATGTTCACCTTCGCTAAACTCAACACACAAACGCTTTATTCCCTCTCTCCCGGGCACACTTCCGGGTCAACTCTCTCTCTCTCTCTCTCTCTCTCTCTCTCTCTCTCTCTCTCTCTCTCTCTCTCTCTGGCTTGCTCAATACATGATATACAGAACGAGACTCTCATTTATCAAGTATACCACTTCAACCGCTAACAATGCTTTTCCGACGATAAAATCTTCGAGGTCTCGAGTGCCACGAATCGCGTATGTACAGTCGGAAAACACGGAAGAAAAAATCATTTTTTTCATTCAGACCTTTCAGTTTTTTTTTAAATTTATTTAGGGAACAGTTGCATTCTTATAGTGTTGCAGAATTTCAGTGACAATTGTGCTCGCCTAAAGAAAGTTTTGTGACATTCGAATCTATTTTTAAAACAAATTATTAATTGCCATAATTCGTTCTTCTAATATTCCATATTTCAAAAAGCTTTATTTATGGAGACGTCTCGATCTGTTGACTTCCACGTAGAAAAAGCTTTGTTAACATGAGAAAATGATGAGGAAACAATATTGGAAATCTATAATTTATCTGATTTTTTTGTTTACGTCTCATTAAGGGAGGAAATAGGGTTAGGACGGCGTTTTCTCAATGATTTCCATGAATTTTTTTATAGTATAAAAAATGAATATAATTTATTGAAACTTTGAAAATATTTTATACATATATTTAAGTATATACTATAAAATTTTTGAAGGATTTCCTTGAAAAACACCGAAGATATTAGCGACCCCATATTGCAGGTCACAATCAGAATCAGCATTTTGCGTACATTCTGGAAGCCGCAACTTTCATCTGAAATCAAACGAGGTTGGAATTTACTTTTATTATATGTCTCTCTTCTATATGAACCTAAATGCTATCAAAAAAATAGAAAATTGAATTTTTTACAGGCGTCAAAACAAAAAAGCATGATTTTTTGCCATTTTTTACAAATTTATTTGGAAAAAAAAATAACTTTAAATAATGGAAATATTCCGATTTTAGGTTCATATAGAACGCAATACTATGAAGAAAGTAACTGCCAATTTTCAAAACGATTGGTTGAAAACTTTTCAAACTAGCGTGTACGCAAGTTCAAATAAGGTCGTTTTCAGAAAAACTACTCACTTTAAAGTAGTAGTCCGGTAACTTAAGCCGATTTTCATGTCTTTTTTGGAGGGCGTTTTTTTGTAGGAAAATAGAATTGAATCGTTTGGGATATTTAGGATGTTTTTATTTACATATTAAAGATACAGAAAAAAATTTTTTTGAAAAAATGTAATAGTTTATTATTATTATTATTATTGATCGAAATTGGCACCTCGAAGTTGGCAGCCCGCGTCCCAACTTTTTTTCTACCGAACCGATTGCTTTCAAATTTTAACAGGCTACTCTACACACTTATAGTTCTCGTCAGAACCATCGAGAAATTTTGTCACCCCTAACTTTTTATTTTACAACCACTTCTTTGCTAAAATGAAAGGACTTTAGCAAAGAAAGGGTTGTGAAATAAAAAGTTAGTGGTGAACAAATTTTCCAGCGGTTCCGACGAGAACTATAAGTGCGTAGAGTAGCCTGTTAAAATCTGAAAGCAATCGGTTCGGTAGAAAAAAAGTTAGGACCCGGGTTGCCAACTTCGAGGTGCCAACTTCGATCAATAATAATAATAATAATAAACTATTAAATTTTTTCAGACATTTTTTTTTTTGTATCTTCAATATGTAAATAAAAACATCCTAAATATCCAAAACGATTCATTTTTATTTTCCTACAAAAAAAACGCCCTCCAATAAAGACATGAAAATCGGCTTAAGTTACCAGACTACTACCTTAATGGCTTATAACAATAGAACGAGTCGGAATTTTCATTTAAAATTTTGGGAACATATTTTTCAATAGTTTCACTAACAATTTATGAAATAAAAACAAAAAACGATTTTTTTAACCGTCTAACCGTATTTCCTCCCTTAAGCTCCGTCATTCGAAGTTTCATTATTTTGTGGGTTAATTTATAAATGTAGAAACATTCACATGAATTATACAATGTTTCGTTGGAGTGAAAGCATTTTATATAGTCAATTTTCGAAAGTTAAAAATTTGCGATAAATTTAACATCTTTTATCGATTCTCGTCAGTACCAACACGACATGCGATTCATAACAGTACGTTATCTATGTCGATAATGTTACCTCGATAGAGTTTGAAATTTGCACCAATTGCACGGTTCACGATCGTATATGGATACAAAATTTGAAATTCGATTGACTCTGAATACCCGCGTCAATTTTAATCAAAACAGGTCAATTTTTGTGGAAATGTTCAGTCCGACATCCCAAAGTGTTTCGACATTTTTTTTAGGTTTTTTTTTTTCGTATCCTCATCACGAATGTACATAAGTGCATCCATCGGGATATACGTTGTAATTAGAATTTCCTGACAATTTGGAATATCGTGAACAATAAAATTATCACGAGAGCGAAGCTTCCATTGTAAGAGAAAGGAAAAATTGACGAGCAGATAACGTTTATCTGTATTTTTAAATTCCTTTTACGGTGATTTATGATTCTGTATCGAAGCTTTTTATTCATCTCAACAATGATAATTTAAGTTAACGATAGACCGCGAATAGTTATATATTTTCGCGTATACATGCACCGGCGAAGAACGCACGACGTATATTTATTCACATACAATACGTGTACACGTAAACGTGTACGACGGTGTATGTATATGTGTAGAAGAGTATGTACACCGGTTGCCTTTACGCGTGCGTAATACGTCGAGTTAAGAGATTGGTATTGATTGGTCTGTTTGCAAAGAGCACACAACCAATATATACGAGTCAACGGGGCTCTGAGCGAGGGGGTGGATGAGGTGGTTGTCCGGGTAGCGGGGGTGGATCAGAGGGGGATGAAGAAATGGTGGAAGGAAAGCACGAACGAGAATGGGATAGAGTTTGGGCCGAAACGAGAGAGGACGAAAGCTCGAGGGCGGAACGACGTTGACGTCGTCGTTCGTTGTCGTAGACGACGGAACTCATCGGGCTAATATTGGCGCGGAAATTACGTAAAACAAAGCACGCCGGTATAATCGCTCTCTCTCTCTCTCTCTCTCTCTCTATCCCGATCTTTTTCTTCTCTACTTTATAAACGCTTTTTTTTTCACTTTTCCACGTGACAAGTGGTGAGGATCTCAGGCTCAAAATGGAACGGTAAATTCGAAGAAAGAGAATCGAACAAAAGAAGATTAAGAAAATTACGAAATCAATTATTGTACGTCGTGTATACAATAATCGATTTTATTCTTTCAAAAAAAAAGTTTCAACGAACGAACAAAAATATATATATATTAGGGTGGGTCAAATAAAATGACTAATTTTTTTTTTCCTCGATGTAATGGAAAATGTATTGTTTGGCATCTCAAAAAAACCCTCTGCAAGTATGAGCTTTTCATATTTAAATTAAGAGGTCCCTCATCGCGAATTTTCATTTCCCATTTAAATAGTATGGAAACATTTTTATTTTAACTTTGGAATTTTATCAGACTTAAACCGTTGATGTTAGGAGAGTCTTTTGGCACATTTTTGTAGAACATTTAATGCTCTACAAAAAAGCTCTCTTGTGTTCAATCGATAAAAGTAACCGTACAAAAAGTAATCGGTGATAATTAGCTCTAGATTCTACTTATCGCGTTTATTAGTACATAAATTTCAAATTTTTAAAAATGTTCGTTATCAATATGAATAAATATACTACTAATATATACTACTGATATATACTACTAATATATTACTAATATACTAATATACTACTAATATATTACTAATTGTTTTCAAACAAATGTGAGAGAATCCAGAACTAATTATCACCGATTATTTTTTGTACGGTTACTTTTATCGATTAGACACAAGAGAGCTTTTTTGTAGAGCATCAAATGTTCAACAAAAATGTGCTAAAACACTCTCGTAACATCAACGTTTTAAGTCTAAAAAAATTCCAAAGTTAAAAAAAAATGTTTCCATGTTATTTAAATGGGAAATAAAAATTCGCGATGAAGGACCTCTTAATTTAAATATGAAAGGCTCATACTTGCAAAGGGTTTTTTTAAGATGCCAAACAATACATTTTTCATTATATCGAGGAAAAAAAAACATTAGTAATTTTATTTGACCCACCCTAATATATATATGTAGCCAAAAAAGAAAGGGGTTGGCCCCACGAAGTTACGATGAGTCGGCAATCAATGTTTTCCAAAATTCACAAAGAAACCGCCCCTCGATCCTCAACCGAAGCGAAGAACTCTCTCGAGTAAGCCTCTCGGTTCTTACCGTTTCTCTGAACTTGTGCTTTTCGGAGTTTCGAGAGCGCGTGAAAAAAAGAGAGTGCCGAGAAAATATAGAAATATGGTAAGGAAAAGGAAAAAAACGATGAGACTTTGAAGCCGGGTGTACACTCTACGACGGAGAGGGCACGCATACGCGCACCCACGACAAACGAGCGGCATATAGCTGAGAGAGAGAGGGACCAGTTCCATGGTTTCTCTCGTGTATCTACGTAGAAGACGAGAGAAAAAGAGACCCTTGGAGAAACGAAGAATCAGAAAGTGCCGCTGTTTGTCCAGCTACGGGGCAAACATTGGATCGTGCCCGTTTTTCACATCCGCGCGGTACATATAGTGTCAGTATATATACCCATGAGTACCTGTTACCTGTGAGGCCCGAATATACGCTCGAACGAGGAAAAAAGGCCCCTTTGGTACTTCACTCTTTCTATCTCTCTGTCTCTTGAAATAAAAGGGCTGTAACTACTACGTGTGGGCAAAAATTTCGGCGCGGCATTTTTTCAAAGGCCCTCCGCTCTCCTCGACTCCGAATAATTATCTTGATGCATATATATACGTATTTTTATGTGGATAAACCTATGTGGGTTAAATTATATGAAAAAAATATTGTTTCACAAAATACTGCAGTGGAAGTAAATAATTTTTATTCGTTTTATCATTATTCAAACATGGTAAAGAAATCAGTGTTCACGTTAAGTTTTAAATTATTGGGAGTACAAATTAGTTCGGTCCGTTTTCAAAAGATGGCGCTGGCTGTTACGAATGTTTCATGGTGACAGCTGATTTCGGTGGCTTCGGAGAGGTTGGACATCTGTCAATAATATTCGGTTTATATCGCTTTGGGGTTTATACAAAAAACCTTGTTTTTTACTGTGTTGAATATGGCAAATTTTGTATTAACTAAGCAGCATTTGCTTTTCTTTAATTGGTTTCTGCTTTAATTCGTTTCGACGTTTCAAGAATGGTGATTTAAGCGTTGAAGACAAGCCTCGCTCTGGACAACCAAAAAAATTCGAAGACAAAGAATTAAAGGCATTACTCGATGAAGATCCGAGTCAAACGCAAGAGGAGCTTGCACAATCATTGGGAGTGACTCAACAAGCAGTTTCCGTACGATTGAAATACACGGGAATGATTCAAAAGCATAAATGCATTTTTTATCACAAAAAAACGAACCGAACCAATTTGTACTCCTAATATTAGGTGAAGTAGAAAGTTCTGAGCGTTTTCCGCTAGATGTCTTAAGTGAGCCATGTCTCACGATGTATACATCGCATCGGGTCATACAATACGGCGATGTATAGGTGACATTACGCTTCGAAACAAGTTCTTTGACAGTTTTGTGTTTGGTGAAGCCAGTTGTATGTTACAGCGTACCACTACAACCAAGGTGAAAAGGCGGATCAGCCGGCCAAAAAAATATGTGCTGTTTATGGACCCAATACAGTATCGAATGCAACAGCAAAGCGGTGGCTCCAACAATTCCGTTCTAGTAATATGGACATCGAAGATGAGGCACGCTCTGGTAGGCCAATCGTCGAAAATGTCGATAACATCATGGAAATCGTCGAGTCGGACTGGCATGTGAGCACTTATTTCATTGCCCAGGAAATGAAGACTAGCCAGAAAACCGTTTGGAACCATTTGCCATAAGGCTGGTCTTATGAAGATACTCGATGTATGGATGCCACACGAATTGACGCAAAAGAACCTTTCGGACCGAATTGATGCCTGCGATTTTTTGCTGAAGCGTAACGAAATTGACCCGTTATTGAAGCGGATGGTGACTGGCGATGAAAAATGGGTGAAATACGAGAACAACAGCCGAAAAAGATCGTGGTCCAATCACGATGAGCCGGCCCAAACGTTCGCCAAGCCCGAATTAACGGCCAAGAAGGTTTTGCTGTGTGTTTGGTGGGATCGGAAGGGAATCATTCACTATGAGCTGCTCCCATCGGGCCAAACACTCAATTCGGACCTCAATTCGGACCTTCGAACTGACCCGATTGAAGCAGGCGATCAACCAGAAGCGGCCAAAATTGGCCAATAGGGAGGGTGTTGTTTTCCATCAAGACAACGCCAGACCGCACACATCTTTAACGACGCGCCAGAAGTTTTGAGAGCTTGGATGGGTGGTTCTATTGCACCCACCGTATAGTCCAGACTTGGCACCAAGCGATTATCACCTTTTCAAGCATTTGCAAGATTTTCTTGATAGTACAAAACTGGCCTCAAGAGAGGCTTGTGAAAATGAGCTGGTGAAGTTTTTTACCACTAGCGTCGAGGACTTCTTCAACCGTGGAATTATGAAATTGCCTTCAAAATGGTCAAAAGTTATCGAACAAAACGGTGCATATTTGGTCTAAATCGGATAATCCTATCTATGTTAATTTCATCGTCGAAATAAAGAGAAAAAAACGCACGGAACTTTTATTGCACATATTTCGAAATGTATGGCAAGTCTTTTCAAGTTATTGCACACAGAGGTTCGTTCACATTGCTTGAACATTTTTCGGAAATAGTGTACCATTTCCGAAATAAGCCGGAATTGTGGCTGCCAAACGATAAATGTTTTCCCTTTACACGTATAAAATTTATTTAATACAAATTCATTTAATTGCATAATAATCTTTCTGTAAAAACGTTTTTTGCTAAAACGCTCTCTCATAAACATTTATTTCCAACGAAAGTTTTTATGTACGTGATGTAATTCGCCAATTTGTGAGTGTTCGGACAAGGCAGTTTTTATTATGGAAAGGCAAAAATTAAATTTTCATGATTTCGGTTGTCGGTAAAATTGCTGCTTTGATTTTCGTTGGAACAGCGTCTAGATCGTGAGAGTCTCGGACGACAGTAAAGTATATGTAGAACGGAAAATTGAATTTTGAGAACGTTGTTAACTGCATACATCATCATCGTGACACTTTCTAATAAAACAACGTATTATATACATCGTGGTGTTCACGACGTGATATACGTGAAAAGTGAAGGAAACTCGCTCTTGCACCGGGGTTCGCGTGACGATAGCGGCTGTTTGAACAACGATAAGTCGAGAGAGAGCTTGTGGTAACCTGGCGCCCGTGCTCGTCTCTGTGTTTCTCTACAAAGTCGCACTCGAGCACTACCCCACCTTCGTACCCGGATATTATTCGCTCGTAACATTTCTTTTTTTTACACTCTCGCGTTGTTCATTATCATCAAGCCGTACTACCACATGAATACAATGCTCGCCTTGTTTTTTTTTTTAGTATTTAGTTATTTATTACCATAACGTTCTGTATGTCTGTCCCTACCCCCTCCGTCCCGAGGGCCACAATGATAACATCTCATTTGAACAGATAATCACTGCTGATTATGAGTTGAAATGAGATTTTTCATGAAACAGCATGTACAATAGTGCCTTTTTTTATCAATATTAACTATTGTGCAGTTAAATATTACGCGTCACAGAGTTATCCATCAGAAAACCGTATTAAGATTTTTAATTCAAGCTCGGATGAATTTTTTTCGTGCTAAACGAATATTTTGATATCTTACGTATTGACGTACTATCGATTTTTTTATCGCGTACATTGCTAAATCATCTCTATTTTTGTCGTACAATGCAGCTTGTTGGCTTTCATATAACATTTTTTTCACGAAAACTATGATGAAAGCAAAGATTATTCTCCAGAAAACGTATCAAAGTATCATATACAAAAAGACATGTCACGATATAACTCGAAATGCGATTTATTTCTGAAGCCGGCTGGCTAACCTCGTCATGATTGGCTGTCGATGTCGGACTCGGAGGTCGGTCATGCGCACACTTCAGAGCGTACGGTCGTAGACGACGAAACTAACCTACAAAGCAGCGAGCTAACTGCGGATACCTATTTCAGTATTTGCAAAGTGAAAATGATATTTTTGAGCCTCAAACCATGGAGACTAGAGTAAAGGAGTCCGATCTCTAATGGGGAACGGCCGAAAAAAGGGACCTCAAAAATTCAGCAAAAAGGGGTCGCTGCGGTCGCAAAGTAGTTTGATGTGAAGTGAGCAAGAAATAAACTGTGCGTGGAACCTTGCTGAAGCTAGACACCTACGGTCAATATACACATGACCCTTCAGTGTAATTGAGTGTAGTCACGCGTCATCGTTAATATAACAGTTTTTGAAACTTTTAATCAGTGCCAATCTATAAAAGTAAGAACATAGAATAGCATTATATCGACTTTATAATATACTAACAAATAGAAATGAAATAGTTTCGTAAGGGTTACAAAAAAAACCAATGTGATTTATATTTAACGAAATTTAAAGTACAATAGGTGAGGAGATTGTGCATTGATTATTCCAGGATCAATAAATAACTATAGAGACATCCCAGTTAAAAAATACAGACGATGAGCGTGCAATAAATAATGAGGTAAACATCGGGTTTAGGGGACCCCCCTCCGATTCCTTTCGTAATAGGCTCATCCGACGCGCTTTCGTACGCGAAACAACTTGTTCCTCTGACAAAATTGGGGGACGTTATTTATTGAAAAGTTATTAACAAGAAAAGTTAATAATTCATACAGCTATTTTCCTTATACCAGCCAGTCGCAATCATCGTGTCCTTCACATGTGGTGTTAAGAATACCCCCTCAGAACATACAAAAAGTTTTATCCATCGCTCATTGTTTGTTAAAAAGTTATTAATAAAAGAAGTTTCATAAGTCAAAAATGAATTACTTATACTAGTGTATGGTGAACAGTACACGTATGAGCGGGTTCGCTACGCCCCCCGTGCACCACCTACACACCAGCCCAAAAACAACCCAAAAACAAACCAAAAACAACCCCAATTTTGTCAGAGGAAAAAGTTCTTTCGCGTGCGAAAACGCGTCGGATGAGCCTATTACGAAAGGAATCGAAAAGGGATCCCCCAAACCCGATGTTTACCATAAAATCGATCAATGCTACTTTATCTCTACCTTTATAGATTGACAGTAATTAAAAGTTTCATAAAACTGTTATATTAACGATGACGCGTGATTACACTCAACAGTGAAGGGTCATGTGTATATTGACTCTAGGTGCCTAGCTTCAGCAAGGTTCCACGTACAGTTTATTTCTTGCTCACTTCACATCAGAACTAATTTGTGACCGCAGCGACACCTTTTTTGCTGAATTTTTTATACCGCTTCAGAGTACGAAGATCGGACTCCTTATCTCTAGGCTCCATGCCTCAAACTATAACGTATGAATTGTTTCTCTCAAGACGATTGTGAAAGGTCAACGTAACCTTATGAAATATTGGCCAAACCATTCTCCACGGGTGATTATAACGTTCAGAGAAAATGGAATCCGTTAAGTTGTGCAGAATCTATAAGGATTCGCTTTTGCCTTGAATGTCAACAAGCCCTGAGAATGGTTTAATCGTAAATTTCAGATATTCCTCTCACACACATCGGGCACGTGATACACCTTTCACATTTTGTCGCAAATTTGACGTTGTTGTCACATTTTGTCAACGTAAATATCACGAAAATTAACTACAATTTGCAAAAATTCTCGTTCACTTATTTCACCCACCCTACATAAATACCCTAGTATATAAATATATATATTAAATCCCCTACGCCCTCGACCGACTGGTCCGCACAGAGTGCACGTTGAACGTGTGACGAAGGGTGCCAATCGTTCGGAATCCGGCTTAAGATCGCACCGTTTAACAGTCTGCACCCACAAGGGAGGATTTCCCTGCGTCGATATATACGGTATTACTATGCTATATACATTTAGTGTCCTTCTGTACTCTTGTGTATATCAGTGGTACAGTGTATTATGTATTTCGCGAACGAGCACGACCCCCGTGGCTTGGGGTGTAACACCCCCGAATAAAGACGTGAGAGAGAGCCGCATGAAATGCCAACTATATTATACGTATTGCGGGGATTCACATCGTAGGAATGAACAGGCACCCTTTTACCATCCCACCACTTCTTTCGCTCGCGTATATACGAAATCTCTTGCTCTCTTTTACATCTCTCATTCTTCTCCATTTTGTTATTCCTAATGTTTTCGCATACACACACGTGGCAGAATCAATTAGAAAATCGTTCGCCTGAATGCGATCGACATTTGTAGTGGAAAAAGTGTTCCAAAACACTTTCTTTATGTATTTAACTCCATGGATATATGCAGAGATGACCAAAACCTGAATAATAATTTTTTTTCATAGATGTTGTAAAAAAAAACATTGATTTTTTTCGTCAAAAGCATGTTTCACAAGATATTTTATAATTATACAAAAAAAAACATCCATAATTCTTTATACTTTTACGATAATTGTTCAATTTTATTCGTAAAATCGCATCAGATTTTTTTTTTTAGTAAAAAGTTTTCTCCATGAGAAAAAGTTTCAATTCCTTCGACTTATATCCGAAAGTTTTGTGCTTTCATTCTTCGGGTGCAATCATTCGTAATCAGATTTTGTTTGGTGTATTCATTTATTTATGTATAGAAAAATCGAGCTCGTGATCAAACAGCGTTTTTTGGGAAAAAAAAGGATTAATGGTCATTATTCAAAAATCCATAAAATTCTAAGATTTCAATGTCATTTATCGTTCGACGACAAACTCAATACCAAACATCTTCGATTACCGTATGAACGTTTGAAATATGAAATCTCCATACATCTTGGCATTATGTTCTGTACATAAGCGAGCATTTATGTTCTCTTAATAAATAAAAAATTTGATACAAAAAAAATTATTATCTACTGACGCGAAGGTTTGCTCCAACTTGAGCGAAATTTTTCTCAACTAATTATCGACTTATAAAGGATTCATTTTTACCACCCACACACGTGCATATGCATCTGGACATTCTTTTAGAAATGTGATTCTTTAGAAGTGTATTTGAGGAAGAATCATACGATAGTGGTTGTATTAAATCCTAAAACATTAGAAGCAGCAACGTTACGACACCAGCATTAATTAGAAATATTCATAAAAATAGAATATACATTTATGTAACGTTCGAACTTTGACTCAAATTAGTGGATCCGTGCATATATAATATATATAAACATAGCTAAAGTGCATATGGCAAATTCAATCGCGAGCCAACGCCCCGGAATCAGCGTAAGGAATATAACAGAATTCACCAGATATACATGTACATTTGTTATAATGGTCCGTTACTACTGCAGTCGCACTATGTTTAGTCCCACGCACAATGCACATTGACGGGAGATACAGAAGGGATGAATTTTACGGGCCAATGATCGTACACGACCGATCGAACCGGAAGAGGGTTTCAAATGCGGCTTCGATAAACTGTTCAGCTGTATGCTGTAGTAATACCGGTATATATGACGAACAATTGATCATTTGCCAGTTCATTCGGTTGTGATGACAACGAGGATTTTTCCACAAAAAAAAAAACAATTTGCAAGAAATGGTATTGGAAGACAGTTTTACATGAACAATATGTCGCTTTAATATGTCATGGAAAACTCGAATAGATTTCGTGTCGAAATACATATTTTTATGAAAATCGATTCATTATCAGTAACCCACATACGTAATTCATATATGTATGTAAACACTATCGTTCAATAACGCGAAATGTATTCTCATATCTATCCAATACAGCGTATCACTCGAGATATTCTGTGTAAGGGAGGACGAAAAAAAAAATCGAACGAAGACCAAACTATATGTATACGTAAGCGAATATATAATCTACAACGACGACAGAATTGCCTGACCACGCGTCAGTCTATAGTGATGGATGACGGTGATTAATTATATACTGTCCTTGGATGTACCAAGAACTCGTCCATATAACGTAACCGCGCCAACTCCTCGATCCTCCTTCTGCCATCACCTACATATCGTATATCTATAAGATCGCCACTCTCGTTTCCAACCCCTGCAAATAAATCCTACGCCCTATAGATGAAAACCAATGGAAATTAAAGAGGTACGATGTACGTCCCTCTCAGAGTTACCATCCCTCTCTTCATCACTCTGCCTTCAGCTTTCGTTTTACCTCGAAAGCAACATACGAGATGCTAAACCAACTGGACACCACGCTTTCTGATGTTCTGACGTATTAATTTCGTTGAGTGGGACGATACATCGAATGTCTATGGCTTCTATAGATACTCGATGAATCTATAGTTCGTATACAGGATATATTCCAGACGAAGGGAAATGATTTTTGGCCGAGGAAACTTTTGGAGATGGGTAATTGACAAACAACCCTTAAAAATAATGAGGGAAACGAGACTCTGCTTTTGCTTCCTTATGGCTTTGTTGTTCCGAACGTTGCAAGCAAATCAGAAAATTTTACTTTACGTTTAATCCGCTCGTCTAATTTAAACGTTCATAAAAATTGACCTGTGACAAAGATCATTTCACTTTCTGTTGAATAACCCGTGTATATACGACTCGTATGTCGTCGAATGTGTAACAAGCATTATGTATTATGGGATATGGCTACGGTAGCGGGTATAAAATCATCTGCACGTTTAACAATTTTTTTTTGTATGAAAAAATTATTTATTTATAAAACTAATTACCCATCTATTTAGTATAAATATTTAGTATAAATATTCATACTAAAGAGATAATAAAAACAAAAAATTTTTGTTTTTTTGTTATACAAAATGGCCGACTACCGCTATTTGCTTTTGGTATCTTTTTTCCGCGGCGTAACATTTGGCATCTAGAATAAAAAAAAATTATTGTTAACTACATCAGAATACTTAGAGAAGTACGTATGGAATTTGAAAAATATTGTTTTATTCGAATATCATAGGCATTTGAACTTGAAAGGTGAGTTTTCAGTGAAAAATTTCGTACAAAACCGCTCATAAAATGGAAAATGTTTAATTAAGGGAGAACACCACTGTGACCCCCTGTTTTTTTTCACATTTTTCAAGAATTTTTTTTTGTGGGAAAAAAAAGAGATATTCGAAAAATTTTTTTGGGTTTTGTTTCTTGTTTATTAATGTATCAAAAAACATTTTTTTCACATTTTTCACGCCGCATGGTGGCGCTGGGGAAGCTCTCGCGTCAGGTGCTGTCATTTCCGCGGCACGCAGCAGAACTCTCTTCAACGTCGATCTGAAAAAAAATACCAAGTGTTTTCGTTAATAATATGATATTTTGAAGAGAAGTACACAGGGATTTGGAAAAATATTGTTTTAAAAAAAATAGGCACGCCTTTGAAGTTAACTTTAATTTCAAAGGCGTGCCTATTTTTTTTAAAACAATATTTTTCCAAATCCCTGTGTACTTCTCTTCAAAATATCATATTATTAACGAAAACACTCGGTATTTTTTTTCCAGAATGTACGCAAAATGCTGAGTCTGATTGTGACCTGCAATATGGGGTCGCTAATAACCCCGGTGTTTTTCAAGAAAATTCTTCAAAAATTTTATAGTATATACTTAAATATATGTATAAAATATTCTCAAAGTTTCAATAAACTATATTCATTTTCTATACTATAAAAAAATTCATGAAAATCATTGAGAAAACGCTGTCTTAACCTTATTTCCTCCCTTAAGGGCGGTCCCTCATGTACCTCCTATATCTATCGAATCATATTTATCGTGCGTCGTTGCACTCTGCTGAGTTTTCCGATGTCTCGTTGTAAAGGACCGCACTCGTACATCGATAGGAGCAAGAGGGTGTAAAATCTAAGATTATAAACTCGCGATACGTCCTATTGATTTTAAACGAATGACGTATAGTATCTCACCGATCCGGACAACGTGACGGTTCGGCAATTTCCCGGATTTGTGCTGGCCATTGTCCATCACCGTACACGCGTACCACATTCGAACTAGGGAGGGTTGATACTTCTAGGTATCTCTGTATAGCTGTGCTTTGAAACGCGCTTTTCGATGATGAACGCGAGTGCACGCTCAATCTCTCTCCCTCTCTCTCTCTCTCTCATCTCTGCACATCTCGAAATGCACATATTAAATAAACATCGTTCCATACGGTGCATTCTCACAATGCGACATGTAATATTTTGTGCACCATATATCGATCAGAGTGTCTTGATTTACGAAAGTATTCTCGCAACGCAATTCCGAGGTTATTTCAATTTTCGTTGTTTTCTTCGTGATTATAAAGGTTAAAAAGTCAATGTTAAAAACGCGGTCGAAACAAAAATAAAATAGAGAGAATAATTAATTTGCTGACACAACGAGTGCGTTATATGTCGAATTATTGCGGGCACTTTATTAACATTTGTGTTGTATATACATATACACACGATCGAGTAAATATCCGACAAACATCGGTAAATAAATAGAGAATAAAAAAATGAAAAAAAAAAGGAACGTAGCGGAAAGAGGCGAAATGTCATAATACTCGGTATTTGTATATGCTAATGTGTGTATTTTCGGTATTATTCCGTGACGTATATGACAATCCGTGAACATGTTGCACCGTCGCGTCTTGATCCTATTAGGGATTATAATAGAGCGTAATTGGGCACGGTGCAGGGCTTAAGGGTCTCTGACACGATCGCCGGACGTTTGCCGAGGGTTCACTCACGACATACTATATATACATAGATATATATACTTTCTAGTGCAGAAGCTTTAACAATCGTCAACCCGCGAGAAAGCAACATGTGCGTTCACGAAATCGTCATTATCGTTCACGGGAATCCCCGTTCAACACCTGATCTCTCATATAGCTCTCCCTTCGACCTGATCTCTCTCGGAACTTATCTATATACAGCATTATTGATACTCTTTGCATCTATAATTGTATATATACATATAAACGCGTTTATAGACTATTTAATATATATACAACATATGTATTTAGTCCATCGACCCTCCTGACGCGAGCTCTCCCAAAGATTTTTATAATCACCGAGGAATTAACACGGGGCCATGCACGCAATCGGCTCTTCCACACCATCCTCATAATACGCTTCGACACGCTCGAAGCAAAATAGACTCCTACTCCCCAGCCCGTTAACAAATTGTATCTCGAAAAATGTCACGGCATGCGACTGAGCCATCGGGTGATTATCTGATGCCAAGGATCGGATGCAAAGGATCAATACAAAGGATCGGTGAGCGTTTAGCCATTCGCTAGTGTGTATCTCGATTACCGAGCGAACAGCAGATTTTCTGTGTCTCTCACGGTAGTACAACCGATACTCGGTAAAACGTAATCGCCCGTATCGGCCAAGTTTTTCGTACTTTCCCGGTGACTTCGTGCAAATGCGAGACAGTAGTACGCCAGGAAATAGCGACTGCGAATAAGAAGGGGGTCGGGCAAGGAATGCAATGGAAATGGAAATTAAACAAAGGTGGAGGGACGTTAAAACCTGAAAAAAAGTATACGGTGTAAATATTATCATAATAGAAAATAAAAAATGAATATATACACAACGATATACATTTTTTCAATGTAAATGAAAAATTAAGATCATCTAACGAAAGTCTTGGGAATAATGATTTCGAGGTAGAGCATTTTGGAGATCCAAAACGAGGCACCATTTGCTCACGTAAGTTTAAGTGTTTGAATTTGGAAGGAAAAAAAATTGTACTCCAATGACGCTAATGAATGAGCGATTGATATAATATTCGTAATAGAATGTTGATAAACCTGCCGACAGAGAGACCATTGAAGAGGAACTTTAATAAAAAGCTCGTTACAATAATGACCTGTATTTTAATGCTCTGATGTTAATTGCTGGTGTAGTTATTTTAGGGTTGGTCAAATAAAATGACTAATTTTTTTTTTCCTCGATATAATGAAAAATGTATTGTTTGGCATCTCAAAAAAACCCTCTGCAAGTATGAGCCTTTAATATTTAAATTAAGAGTTCCCTCATCGCGAATTTTCACTTCCCATTTAAATAACATGGAAACATTTTTTTTTAACTTTGGAATTTTATTAGACTTCAACCGTTGATGTTACGAGAGTTTTCTAGCACATTTTTGGAGAACATTTGATGCTCTACAAATAAGCTCTTTTGCGTCTAATCGATAAAAGTAACCGTACAAAAAATAATCGGTAATAATTAGCTCTGGATTCTCTCATATTTGTTTGAAAACAATTAGTAATATATTAGTAGTATATATTAGTAGTATATTTATTCATATTGATAACCAAAATTTGTTTTAATTTGAAATTTATGTACTAAAAACGAGATAAGTAGAATCCAGAGCTAATTATCACAGATTATTTTTCGTACGGTTACTTTTATCGATTAGACACAAGAGAGCTTTTTTGTAGAGCATCAAATGTTCTACAAAAATGTGCTAAAAGACTCTCCTAACATCAACGGTTTGAGTCTAATAAAATTCCAAAGTTAAAAAAAAAAGTGTTTCCATGTTATTTAACTGGGAAATGAAAATTCGCGATGAGGGACCTCTCAATTTAAATATGAAGGTCTCATACTTGCAGAGGATTTTTTTGGGATGCCAAACAATACATTTTTCATTATATCGAGGAAAAAAACAAAATTAATCATTTTATTTGACCCACCCTAAGCTATTTAATATAAAAATTATTTTTACACAACGATTTTTAGTCTAAATTTAGTTTTTCTTTTTCTTTCAAATCCATTCAATTTTCAATTCGAACAGTCTTTCTCGGACGATCTCGCGGCATATACAAACGAAATATATATCTCACGGATTTTCATGAAGAATGTGTGCGAGGGACACTGTGCACACGTGTAAAAGCACATATAACTACGTGCAGTATAGGTGTACGAAATTTTTTTTATCCTTTCCTCTAAGCACGTATATCTATGAAATATATACGAAGAACGTGATTCTTGATAGTGTTAGTATCTTACATACATCCATATATATATAGTTACCGGTATCAGAGTCGGCCATGTTGAACGAGCCTGCGTGGTGAAGTCGCGACGATCTCTCGCTTCCTCCGCGTGCTTTCCGTCTCTCCTTCTCTTTGTCGCTTTCGCCCACGCTTTATCCATCTCTCTCTCTCTCTCTTTCTCTCTTTCTCTATCACTCTCTCTCTCTGCCCCACTCTCTCGGCCTATCTCTCTCGCACCACCGGTTAGAACCCTCGCCGGCGCGGCGCGTCAATATCTCGCGGCGATGTTCCCTCCTCTCGGCGCCCCGATGCTCTCGCGGATGGCCCGGCGCGACGCGGCGCCCGCAGCAGCCGCGCGAGAGGGAGCGACAGGATAAAACGTCGACGCGCCGGCGATGGAGGAGAGCCTCGGCTTTCCGCCAACCAGCATTCGTGCTGATATGGAACCCGCGCCCGCGAGCTCGTCGTCATATAGAACCGCGAGCGCCGTAGCGATGGCAACGCGACTACTAGCAGATATGTGTGTATGCGAGAGCGCGAATCGTGCGCTGGGTGATTCCCGACTTCGTGAGAGAAGTTCCCCTTTCGTACGGAGTTTCGTGGCCTCGGGCTTATAAAACTCCAGTATGTGTTTGTGTGTGTGGGAGAGAGAGAGAGAGCGAGACGAAGTGGGGATAAAAAGATACCTCGTAACATGAAAGAAGAGAGGGACGCCGAGTTCCACATCTCTTATCACATCTCTCTTTCTCTTTCTCCGTCTCTCGCTCGCGTACTCGCAGAAACGAGAGAATACCCGACAGGGGCGAGAGCAAAAAAGAGACGGGAAAGATTTAAAAAAAAAACGAACGAGGATTGAAAAAAAAAAAGGGGAAACGCCGGAGAGATAGCGAGAAGAAGGAAAGAACCAACTGGGCAAAAATCTTGACACCGGACGGCGTATAGCTCGAAACTCGAAGAACATCTCTGTTCTACATACATTCATTTATAGCCGTATGTATACATGTATGCAGAGACTGTTTTCTGTTCTGTGCGTCGGGGCGACGCCTCTGGCATTTTCGTTTTCAAAAGAAAATTCGAAAAAAATAATATGACTAAAGATGAGGAAACTCGAATGCGAGAAGAAAATAACATTTACCGACGTATATTTCAAAATATTATTCAGTGATTTTGAAAAATATTGAACACTCGCGTAAATCAACGGTGGACATTTCATTTAAAGTTTACATTTTCCATTATATTTCGATTGAACGGCCTCGCGTGAAAAAAATATATTATGGAATGACGAATATTTTTACTCCTAAATATAGGAGAAGAGGGAGGAAAAAAAGGATTTGGGTTTGTATTGATTTGCGAGGCTTTTTGGATGATTGTTTTTTTCGTACGAAAATTCGTGAAAAAGTAATATTTTTGATGAGGTATTGTTTTTTTATGTTTTTTTTTAGACAATTGTAAAAAAACAAATTTATTACTGGATACACGAAAGGAAGTCCCTGTTCGCTCGCGATGCAGCGGAACTGACACCTCTTTAGCGTTCTCCTTTTTTTTTTACGCTCCTCATTTCCACTCTTTACCATCGCAGCTTCTTTCCAAGCGCCTGTGTAGCGAGGGGGCTATAAAAGATGCGTGGGATCCGTGGAAAAATCTTGGAGCGTGTACACTCGAGGCGCTCGTAGTATCACGGTGAAAACGACTCACTCTCACTCTCTCGCTGCTTGGGGATGCTTGGGGAAAGAGAGAAAGAGTGCCAAAGGGTTCGCGCACTCCATGAAATATTAAAACACCCGCGAGACTTCCCTCTCTCTTCGGGGTCACTCTCGCGGGCGATCTTTCGTGAAAAATGATGAGTTCGCACGCTCCCCTCCCTCGCTGCTCGCTCTCTCACTCTTTCTTGACTCGCAAAATCTACGAACGGAAGTCGCCTCACGGGATACACCCGAGAGAGCGAAATTTCCGCTCGCCACATTCTTCCATGAAATCGTTCGACACGCTCTTCCGCGTACGAATTTTCGCAAAATTTACTTTTCTTTGCTCTCGTGAATTTAGCCCAAACCGCGAAGTCACATCGTCGAATAAAAATGTTTTTCATTGCCCCTCCGGGCATTGTTGGAAAACATTTTTTTAAAGAGTGAAAGATATTAATAATACATATAAATCATAAATTTCATTGCTCCTGATGTTTCGTCCGATGAACGTGCCATTAAGGACCAGGATTATATTACAATTAACAGAAGGGAAGAGACATTCAATAATCCCGTCTCTCGCACTTCCCTAATCCTTTGATGAAAATTTCAATCTATCACACCCCGCACCTAAGTAAACTTTTCGTAACGATATGTGGGAATATATGTATACGTACGTGGCGATATATTATATCCTAGCGCGATTTTCTCCGTTCCTCGTGAACGACGACTGCGTGACAACGTCGTCGACGACGCTGAGATGAAAGATACAATTGATAATATTATCTTATTCGCGTGTCGCGACTAAAAAGTCTCTGAAGACTCTCGATGAGAGTGGGGCACAGGTGAGACACTTTTTCTATGGAGTACCTGGTAACTTTGTTTGAACGGAAAATTTGACAATGCCTCGATGCCTCTACGTATAAACGAACGGAATATATTTAACACATTATTATTTGTAAAGAAATTATTATTTTTCAGCGATATCGTAATGAAATGATCCACGGCTAATTGTACCCCCAGTACTGGGGTACCGTGGGTCAAAAATTAAGGATTTTTTTGTTACAGGAAAGGATAACTCTTTTGAAAGATTTCATATGATATGATAGAGACCATGTCTTTGAGAGTTTGCAGTAAAACCTTCGGAGTTAGAAAGTGGATACTATGTTGTAAGATTTTGAACATGGCCGACTGAGTAGCATAAAAATTAATCTACGAGTGTCAGTAAATTGCGATTTTATTTGTACTAAATATTGACAATATTTATCACAAAATTTAAATGATCGACGCACTTTGCCCCTAAGGCAATCCATGTTGCTGTTCAAAACCATAATAAACTACAGTGGGTCAAAAAAGTATTCACACACCTTGTTTTTTTGCGATATCTTTATAGACAAAGAGATACGCAAAGAAAGCCAATTTTATTTAATAGTACATCAGGTGCAGAGATAAACTGCAAATGGAGAATTTTTTCCCAGGAATAATAGAAGAATTATGTCAAAAAAACGAAAATTTTCGAGCAAAAAAAGTATTCATACACTTACGATTATAGTGAAAACCTACATCATCATAGTTATTAATTATAACTAATATTTGGTGTGCATCCCTTTCGCTTCAATTATCGCCTCGAGTCTCTTAGGCATGGATTCTACTAGCTTTTGCGTTGTTACTTTTGCTATTTTCGTCCATTCTTCTAAACGCACTCTTTGGCGATCGGATTTGTTTGTTATTTTTCTTTTTCTAATTTCTACATCCACCAAGTGCCATAAATTTTCAATAGGATTGATGTCCGGAGATTGTGGTGGTGTAATCAATTGTTTGCGGACATTATAGAGTAACCATTCCATCGTTTTCATGGCAGTATGTTTCGGGTCGTTATCTTGTTGGAAGTAAAACTTTTCATCCAGGCCCATTTTATCTACACTTGTTTTCAAATTGCTGCGCAACACGTCAATATACTTCTGGGCATTCATTGTACCATCTATAAAAGCCAGATTACCAACGCCATAATATCTCATACAGCCCCAAACCATGACGCTTCCTCCGCCGTGTTTTACAGTCGGTATTAAATTTTTCTGCTGGAGCTCAGTATTTAGTTACCGCCAGACGATTTTTTTTCCATCGGACCCGAAGATGTTAAACTTCGATTCATCCGAGAATACGACACGTTTCCAAAATTCTATATATTTTTTTACGTAGGTTTTTGCGAACCCTAAACGTTTTTCTCGATTTATATTATTAATTAATGGTTTTTTGCGGGAAGTTCTGCCGTATATTTGGGCGGAATGCAAAACGTTTCGAATGATCTGGGGACACACGCTCTTCTCCGATGTTTACGCGACATCATTCGCTAAACTGCGAGCACTTGTGAACGGTTTTTTTGTAGCCTCTGTAACAATACTCCGACGCTCTCGTATTGTTAGTATTCTCGGTCGACCGGTTTGTGACTTATTTTCTGTGCTGTATGTTCTTTCGTATTTTTTTATTATATATTGCACTGTTGCGAAACTTAGATTTGGTTCTTTACTAATTTTTCGATAACTTTCACCGCGTTTCCGAAGATAAATCACTCTATCTCGCATGGATATTGATATTTCGCTTTTCTTTGCCATCATGTCTGTTCAGAGCTCGAAGATCTACTACCGCATGGAATAGGACAATGCCATTGTGTAAACGAAGACTTGTTTACATTGTACGCAGAGGTCAGACCGTCCGTGAGTGAATATCGAGGTTTAGCAGCTCAATCGTCAGTGTACAAATACTTTTTTGGCCCGAAAATTTTCGTTTTTTTTGCATAATTCTTCTATTATTCCTGGGAAAAAATTCTCCATTTGGAGTTTATCTCTTTACCTGATGTACTATTAAATAAAATTGGCTTTCTTTGCGTATCGCTTATGTCTATAAAGTTATCGCAAAAAAAAAACAAGGTGTATGAATACTTTTTTGACCCACTGTACATCGGAAAATCAAAACCGTAACCACAAATGTTAAATTAGCGGTCGAGGATAAGAATAATATTAGAAAACATTCACTTTTTGACGTGCCAATCAAAATATTATTTGTTATATCTTTTTTTCTCTTGTGTATAAGAACCGAATATAGTGGAAAGTTTCAATGTGATATCATATAACATGTGGCAATATTCAATGATTCAATGACGACTAATTTAACAGAAAATTGCAACGGCTCATTTTGGCCCGTGGACCACATTATCCCATCTTGCCCTATATCTATATATATATAGGGTTCAAATTTGCACGCTCTAGCGTGCAAATTTGAAATTCGTCTTTGCTTCAAAGTCCAAATTCAAAAAGCACCCGATTCATGCAGATTAATTAAGCGTACGGGCGAGATTTTTAGCAAACAAAAGTTCGTAAGCAATACGATTTATTGCTCAAAGTAATGTGGGTTAAGCTCTTTTGTTTGCTGTACCAGTCAAACTGTATGTTACCTATATATATACATGTTATTAGCTTTGTGATATATAAACCGCCGCGCATGAATATTTTAATTTGACACACTTAAACCAGCGTCCTATTGCTCCTCAATTAGCACATGGACGCGCACAACCGGTAGAAGGTAAAAATAACCGGGTGGCTGATTGAATCGTTAAT
Organism: Oxytorus armatus; assembly: GCA_958009045.1. Lineage (NCBI taxonomy): Eukaryota > Metazoa > Arthropoda > Insecta > Hymenoptera > Ichneumonidae > Oxytorus > Oxytorus armatus. The sequence continues at coordinate 18,461,631 of OY253744.1, forward strand.
AATTTATTCAGTGTACATTAGTATAACGGAGTAGACACGAGTATAGTCATCAAAAATTTGATACTAAGTTTCGAGCCTCGTAATATATATACAGCTATAATAACTGTCTTCCCGTGAACAAATGTAAATGTGCGTATGCACGCGTGTAAAGTGAAAATATTGTTTGTCGAATGTTAACAAATCGTTCGTTATACTACAACGAATTAAACGATATGACGAATAATACAACGAATTAGCGGATTTTAGTATTGAATCAAATTAATTATTATACCACATATTAATTTACTTCCCTTCGCTCAATAATATCCTTTCGATGGAAATTTTTTAACTAATATCGATTTGACGATATTTAACAGCGCACTTAATATCAGCAATATTGCAGTTTTTATGTATAAATACAGAAACTCCAAAAAAATACACAATAAATTAATTTTACTTATGGGTATCGAGACTATACATTATTATGTCCTCTTAAGAAGAATCCCGAGAATGTTTTATTCAGATAAATTGCTCTTTACACGAATTTTTTTTAATGATAATTAGAAAAATTATTTAAAAAATGTTCAAGATACAACAATTTTGTTTCCGTGCATTACAAAACATTCGATGTTTTAACTTTTGAAGGAAATATACACATTTTTCAATAATCAACGTATAAGTAAAAAAAAACAAAGAAAACCATACAAAATTTGTATTAAAAAAAATACATCACTGACTGTATTGTACAAAAAAATATGATAATTTTTCTTTGAGCGACCTTTTTTTTACTATTTAATTAATAACTCAATATTTTTCGTATTTCCGATATACATGATTTTTTTGTCTTCAAACTTCCATTTCAATTCTATTAAACCACAATTCGCATTGCATTTTTGTACAATTCTATCGGAATATAAACGCGCACTACAAGCCAAACTATTTTTATAAAGAGACATATGAATTCTGCTTTACATCGTCAAGCCGTTGATAAGAAAAACAAAATTCGATCCAACTGAAGAAATTTCGTCCGCGAACGAGGATGAAAACGAGAAACTCTGCCGACGTTCTCGAGCTTCTATCAGTGACCGATTAGAAGCGCAGCTGTGGTATAACGCCCGTGAAATAATACACGAGCAGCCATTGACTAACATGAAAACGCGACGGTGTTTAAACGTTCGCTATATGGAACACTTATATATATATATATATATATATATATATATATATCCAGAGATATGCACGCATCGACTGGTAGTAAACAAAGGGCGTAACCACGCTATTTAACAGGTAAAGGGATGCTTTTTAACGCCATTTCGCTAGCAACCGATATATATACATGTACCGATATATATATGGATAAAGTGTGAACGTACATTATGTCATATACATGTGCATATATAGGACGCAATGTACGTCCACACTTTATCCATATACGCAAGCGCATGTTTCCGTCGTTTTACTTCTTCTCATATATTCATGCTTATAGATATACGAGGTCTGTTCAAAAAGTATCGCGAATTTTGAATTTCCGCGGGCTACGTATATTCGATTTTCAATTTTTTTTGTGGCGTTAGGTTGGTACTCATGTCCCTCACTTATGCTGAACAAATCGGCCATTTTGAATGTTTAGTTAATTGTTGACAGCTGTTTTGGTTAGACGTGATTTGGCTTGTCTTCGATTTTTGCCTATCTATTACACATCTATTTAGTATAAATATCGAGCTAATAAAAAAAAATTTGTATTTTTTTATTATACAAAATGGCCGACTACTAATATGTGCTTTTGGTATCTGTTTTTTTTTTAAACGTCACATTTGGCATCCACAATTTTTAACCTAGAAAGAAAAAAAAATTCTCGTTAATCTACATTAGAATACCTAGAGAGGTACGTATGGAATTTGAAAAATATTGTTTTATTCGAATATTATAGGCATTTTAACTTAAAAGGTGAATTTTTAATTAATCAGAAATACCGTACGGACTTCTCTAGGTATAATGATGTAGATTAACGAGAATTTTTTTTTTCTTCTAGGTCAAAAATAATGAATGCCTCAAAAAAAAAGATACCAAAAGTAAATAGCAGTAGTCGGCAATATTGTATAACAATAAAAACATTTTTTGTTAACTTGAAATTTATACTAAATAGATGTATAATTAGTTTTACAAATAAGTCACTTTTCCATAAAAAAAAAAATTCTTAAATCTGCACATGATTTTATACCCGATACCGTGGCCCATACTCCTTAAATCACGTTCAACCTTTTGTTTTGTGTGAAAAATATATTTTTCAAATCATTACAAAGTAGCGATTTGAGTGAAAGAGTCTCGGGGAAAAAAAATACACGTCTTTTAGGGTTGTGACGACAAAAGGAAAAATTGAGAACAAAATCCCAGCCGAAAGTTGAAGCCAGGTCGATTTGACGCGGATTGCTTCATATACGTATTACGTCCCTCTGACAATTTTACCCCCTCAACGTACATCCAGCTACTCCGGCCCAACCCTTTCCCATCTAACTCTCTTCCTCCCTCGATGCACTGTATCGAGCTATCTCGCTCTACCGTTGCGAGTACACCACGTATTCACATACGTATAGATAAAATGTGTGCATCCCAGCGGTGTGCAACGTGCATGTGCGTGGTGCATTCGTCGACGCCGACTGGTTCATCCCGTACAGTATAGATCCATGTGAAATATAAGTTCAACATGCACTAATACTGATGCACACATCCACACACAAAAGAGATGGCAATATGCACACATGCACACAGTTCATAGAGTGATGAGAGTTTCGTGGCGACGACGCTACCTGAGCCAGTATGGGCTCTCTCTCTCACTCTCTTTCGCGTGAGTGTGTACAATCAAACATTGTTCATGATTTAGTCAAATATTGGCGAGATACACAGCTTTGTAGAGGCCCCACTCTCGGGTGTATCCATCTATGTATCATGCCGAATAATCCGTCGGAGATTGCGCGCCGATTGTCCACTCGTTAAGTAAGACTCGTTGAGTGTACGTTATGTGTGCATACACATATTTCCAGCGATATTGTATATATAATAGATTCATGTGTTTTAGAGGTGTATGCTCATATGCAACCCACACCTTCTTCCGCCCCCTAACCATAAGTACGGGTACGAAACGATCAAGAAATTGATTGTACGAAATATCATTGTTGTATGTAAATTTGTTTTTTCATCGCTGTTTAGGTAAGACGATTAGTAAATGCATTCGTGCAAATGGCCGGAAGCATCGAGCGAAATTTTTCTTTGGTGAAATTCATTTTGTGATATTTCGAGATTAAGATTATTTGTAGATCAAAATGGTTTGGACGGTTCAAAAAATAGATTTTTTTAAATTTCATAAATTGTTAGTAAAACTATTGAAAAATATGTTCGCAAAATTTTTAATGAAAATGCCGGCTCGTTCTATTGTTATAAGCCATTAAAGTGAGTAGCTCTCCTTCAGGCCCCGAGCGCGCCACGTGTTTCAAACGCGTTTTTCTGAAAACGACTTTTTTTGAACTTGCGCACACGCTAGTTTGAAAAGTTTTCAACCAATCGTTTTGAAAATTGGCAGTTACTTTCTTCATAGCATCGCGCTCTATATGAACCTAAAATCGTAATATTATCATTGTTTAAAATAATTTTTTTTTTGCAAATAAAGTTGTAAAAAATGGCAAAAAATCGAGCTTTTTTGTTTTGACACCTGTAAAAAATTCAATTTTCTATTTTTTTGATAGCATTTAGGTTCATATAGAAGGGAGACATATAATAAAAGTAAATTCCAACCTCGTTTGATTTCAGATGAAAATTGCGGCTTCCAGAATGTACGCAAAATGCTGAATCTGATTGTGACCTGCAATATGGGGTCGCTAATATATTCGATGTTTTTCAAGGAAGTTCTTAAAAAATTTTATAGTATATACTTAAATGTATGTATAAAATATTCTCAAAGTTTCAATAAATTATATTCATTTTTTATACTATAAAGAAATTCATGAAAATCATTGAGAAAACGCTGTCCTAACCCTATTTCCCCCTTTAAGCTAGCGATTGATTCAATGATAAGGTGACATTTCAACGATTACAACGATCGTCTGTAAAAAAAAAGCTGTTATTTCAACAGTTATATATTTTTTATCGTAAAAAATACTGTGACAATTGTTCTGCAAGTGATATTTTATCGCGCAATGATGCTGACTGTGAAACACGTGAAAATCAAAACTTCGAGGAATAAAAATGATTCAACCCAAATTGTAATTATTTCGAAGATATATTTTAGACGGGAATTGGATAAAGGATTGTACAATAGAAAATTCGAGTTTCGTTGTTCGTTTTTTTTTTTCGTAGAAATACGTGGGTTTATTGAAACATGTACACTCCTTCTCACGATACTTACTCATCGCCTCTATAATTCTTCTCCGTTTAACCTCTTTTAATAATTCGTGAACAATAAAATTTGTTTGTTCCGTCATCCATTCGGTTTTTCTTTTCTTCTTTCGTTTTGACAAATACGACGACCGCGTAGCCGCGTGTATGTGTTTCCGACGAGACACGGAGGAAACGTCGAGAGTATTGAAAAATGAGGGAGGGTTTTTGGTGACGAGGGTCCGTTTGACATAAACAAATGCGAACAAGAACACAACATAATTTTGGTTATACGATTGAGATTTCGAAATTTTCTTGAACATCACGTAATCCAGGACCCCCTGAGATTTTTCGAAAAAATGCTATCAATTTCTCTCGACTGTTATTCACACACGTGTCGATTTTATTGCGCATGTGTATATATATTTTTTTTTTTCACGTGAATTGAGTGCACAAAATCATAAACGAGACGGCAAAATTAAGAACTAAGCTTTCGCAATTTGAGAACAAAATAAAAACCTGTTATACATAAACGTAAAAAGTAAACGAGGACGATGGCAAAATTGGCATGACGGCGGTAATGGAATAATGACATTAATACAAAA